>JBBDHI010000006.1:15134112-15151254 GCA_037177115.1 Craterocephalus stercusmuscarum | reverse complement strand
CTTTACTGACTAATGTATAATTCAAATCAATATTTGAGACAGATTTAGATTCAGATTTAATTTATTTAAAAGGGACCATGTGCATCAGCATTGATAACAATGGAAAACATGCTTAGTACCAGATTATAGCTCTCCGAACTAATTTCCATCTGCAGTCCCAACACACATAAAATACATTACACATACACAGTGATACACCGTGATTCTTTTTTTAACACTGGAAGGTTTCTGATTTGTCTTTTTATTTCTTTTGAAGGCTATATGACAGAAAAAGACCTAAATGTGAAAGTCATGGGAAAATGTATGTAGTTTAGTAGAGGCAAATATTACCTGGATATTTATATACATTTTCAGATGTATATTACATAGTTTTTTGAGTGCTCATATAGGACATTAATCCATAATAATGTGCGACACTGACTACAGGCTTGCTGACCAATTTCATAGCCCCGATAAAAAACATAATAATGCTCCAAAACTAGCTCAGTCTGATTTCTCCATTATATAGATAATTGTTTCATTAAAAAAGCCATGATATCTAATAGGTATCTTTTTCAGTTTAAATTCTCAAACACATCAATGATCCTGTTTTGCTGTTGTATGTTTGTAATTTATTTAAACAACAGAAAAATGCAACTAAAAAGATGCGTACAAAAAAACCCTACAAAATCCAATCTGCTCAGAGGCTAACTCTTTCTTCTCCTTTTTTTCTTTGTCTAAGTCTCCCAAGAGGAATGGAAACAACAATAATAGCCCCCTACTGTAGTAGAGATCTAATATTGGCAAGAGAAGCAGCTGGCGGGTTGTCTCCTGTAATTTTAGCACACACTGATGCAGAGGAAAGATTTAATGGGCATTGGTCAGCGTACCCTCTTGTGAGGGCGTAGGGGAGACGGACAGAGTGAGCAGAGGGAGAGGGAGAGGGAGGGGAGCAGAGACAGGAAAGAGAGGAGGAAGGCAGCGTGTGAAGGCTGCTGTGGCTCAGACATAAAGTCAGGCAACTCTATGTAGCAGCATGACTCTTTTAAGTCTTGGATTCTATCTGCCACTGTGGTTTTCTTATGGTCTGGCTCAGTCCTCATTTCTGGACAGCTTCGTTTCATTCCCAGCAGGTAGGAGTTTAAATATCCCTGAGGTTACATGTGTGTGTGCATGTGTGAGCGCTCTGTGTGTGCAGTCAGCGTATGCATGCACAGGTGGAAAAGCATCGATTCTCATTTGATATTGATCTGAAATTCAACTTAATCCAATGCGCTTGTTTTTATTTTCTTGTTTCCCATGAGGTAGACTGGAAATGCCTCTATAAATAGCGAGAGCGGCTTCAGTTCCTCAGTGAGGGAGACTTCATAGCCATGTCCAGCTCTAGGAATTCTACTGGATGGGTGTCATGATTTGATAGTTTGCACCTGCTTCACTGTTGCTTAGGCTTCTCTTTGATTTATCCCGTTTTGACAATATGTGTGTGATTTCTTGGTACATCGTCAGCTTATTTTCAGTTGCAGAAACGCGCCCATGTAAAACAAAGTATTTTTATTACTCCTGTTCATGAAGATGATTTAGTTTCACTGGTGCTGAAGTTAAAACAACACATTAACATGACATGTTCATACTGTCCTCTCCCGACTTTGGCTTGTAGTGTAATTTGCAACTGCGATGCATGTCTTGCACAGCTCTCAGATCCCAGGAGCAGCAGAGGAGATTCAACCCGTGCTGTTTACTGAGTCCTCCTCCGCCCCCACTGTTTCCTCCACCTCCTTCACTTTGGCGCCGCTACACACTTGTGAGTCAGTCATGTGACTTTTTATTGTGGATATCTCGCTGTTGATATGTCCTTCAGTTATATCCATACGGGCCCTCGCTCAGTCTTTTGTCCCTTGAGCGAGATCGTTGGTTGAACCACTGGCAGAACAAGCATTCAAAGAGAAATGAAATTGTAGGTTGTAATTTATGTCAGTACAGATGTGCACACTTTTGACTAACTTTAAGACGGCTGTTGTAGTGCTACCACTACAATTTTCCTTTTATTAAACTTTGTCAAAGCTGGGAAGAAATTATTGTACAGTTTTTGCATTTCTGTTTTTCAGAGTGAAGGCGGGTCACATGATAACAGCGAGTCTGACTTGGGCCATGAGAATAAAGGTTCAGCCTGTGTTCCAGGCTCTCCGGGGCCTGCTGGTCCCCCTGGACCCCAGGTAGGGTAGGACAATAGACTTTCCTCAAACGCTAGTAACACCAGCTGGAAGACCAACACATCTCCCCGGCAGGGCCACCAATCATGGCTTAATCCCAGACTCCTCCATGTTAGGGCTTCAAAGTGTTGATAATTTCCTGCAACATATTAGTCCATCTCCTTTCCAACCTGATAGTTCCTGCAGAACAGGCGATGGGGATTTCTCTGGCCCATGCAGCACAGCAGCCCATTAACGCTCTACATTTAGCTGTGACACAAATAGCCTTTTTCCACTGCCTGCCAGTGTGCCACACATCATTCTCAGAAATTGTCCGAAGCGCCTTCAGCTTGGAAAGGCGTACTGCGCCGCGTAAATTCCAGGGATTGCCAACGCACACTCGTGTCCGTGTGTTTGTGTTTTCTAGAGATGAAATATATGAAGACTATTTGCTTCTTGTTAAACGGCATTCTCTGCTGTTAGCGCAGCATTTGTAAAGTGAAAGGCAAAGTTACTAAATGATTCTTGAAGCTGCTCACTTCAGGCTGTTACAGCACCAAGGGGACTACAGCAGCATTTCAGTTTGTCAGAAAGAGACCCACAAGGCACTTTTTAAATCAATAGAGGCCAGTCAGCCTTTAGTTAATTGAAACTGCAGCTGGCATGACCTTGTGGTGGGATGTTGTGGACAATAGAATTTATTCTGATGGCTATCTGAATGATTTATAAACAAATAGTTTGTTTTTTGTTTACAAGGGCCCACCGGGTTTACCTGGAATAAGAGGGCCTAAAGGAGAAAAGGTAAGACGTGTATTTGCTGTAACTGCATTTGATTTTATAATTTGCTCATTATTTTTATAAATTCAGGTAAAATTGACCTGTTGCACATGACCCTATTACTTTTGGAAAGTGCAGTAAGTGACTGCTGTCCTTGTCCCCTCCTCCACATCCGGTTGTCAGGGAGAAATTGGAAGACCTGGACAGAAGGTGAGAGTCTCCATTAATCACAACATATTCATCGCTACTGTAAGTGAATTTATAAAAAAAAAAAAAAAAAAGAAAACTAAGCCCCCCCGCCTGCTCCCTGGTTGTAAGCCAGAGCACTGCCAGCCCCAGGGTGTGTCCATCAAGAAATTGTGTGCAGGTACAACCTTGACAGGAGACAGAACAGACATTGGCAGGATGCAAGGGATGCAGGATGGGCTGCTGAGGCAGGCTGTTTTTTTATGACAGGGGACTTACCATGCGCTTAGCCCCTTCTTGCACAGAAAGGGAGCATACCGCCACACCATCAACATCCAACGCCAGGTTTCCTTTTTAGGGAGGCTTTTCTCTGTTTGAACTGGCCTTATTAGAAATTCAAGAAACATTTTTTTACGGGATAAAAGATGAGTGACCCCCTAAATGATCTGTTGCTGTGGTGGAGCAGAAATGGCAGTCTCCTTACCGAGCAGGTTTCCAGCACTGCAGTGCAATTTAGCTTAGTGCTCCAGCCAGATCATTAATCTTTTTATTCCCAACAAGCACAGACTCCAGTTCTATATACAGCCCATCATTTAATTAAAAGAGAGCAAAGTGACAGGGCTCGTTAAAGCCATTTTCCTCCTGCATGTACAGTAGCATCTGATATACGCTGGAGTGAGCTGTCAGCTACTGCTTTTCGATTTCTGTCTTCTTATTTTTAAATCTGTGAAGTAAATCGGCATTATGGCCCTAATTTTATAACTTTAAAAACTCATCTGCCACCTCAGGGGCGGATAGGGCCTCCTGGGCTTCCAGGGAGGCAGGGACCAGCGGGATGGCCAGGACCGAATGGGGCCAAAGTGAGTAAGTCAGACCTTATAATGTAGATCATATCAAATATGGCATGATGGAGCAATAAGTGTGTAAGAGTGTCATTATGGTTTGAAGTAATTTCCCAAAAGAAAGTTGTTCTAACAATTTTGGAACGGGTTTTAAAAATAAACCAATCCATTTGTGGCCAATGTTTTCTACTATGTCAGGGTGAGAAAGGTGACCCGGGGTTGATGGGTTTGCCTGGAGCCAGAGGACCAATTGGGCCACGGGTACGATCTACACACTGTAGTCTGGCTGATTCCAACATCTGGTTTTGTTTATATCTTGTCTAATTTTTTGAATGTTTTTACTTCTAGGGTTTACCTGGATATAAAGGGGAGAAAGTATGTACTTGCATTAGTTATTATTCAATCAGACGAGATGAGTAACACTGCTGTAACACATTGCATTCTGCTTCGTCAGGGTTCTCGAGGTGACCGTGGTGAGAGTGGACTGAAAGGAGACAAGGTAGGTAGAAATCAGCAGTATGGTACATCCAGTACAATGTACGAACTCTGACTTAATACAAGCTGCTGCTCTCTACCCACAGGGTGCAATGGGTTTCCCAGGCATGCTTGGACAGAAAGTAAGCAAGACATTGCAGCATGTCGAACGTGGCTGATTCGTTGAGCGTCTTTAATAATAAGCTAAAGTGATTTGTTGTGCAGGGTGAAATGGGTCCAAAAGGAGAACCTGGTATATCAGGAAACAGAGGACCCACAGGCCGACCAGGGAAGAGAGGCAAGCAGGTGAGGAGTTTCTAGGCATTTTGGAGGGCCCGTGCCTCAGTGAGCACAAAACAACATTTTAAATGTGTTTTACAGAGAGAATATGATTGGCACACAAAATCAGAATATCTGACAGCACCCTGAGCAAAAAGTTCATAATAGACTGATGTCAATGTTAAATGTTAAGAGCATGGTGACTACTGTTCTCTATTAGCTCTTCTTTCATAGCCCCCTGTGTTATGGGATCTGCTGTTGTTTTGGGGAAAAAATAGTTTTATATGTATGTAGCTCAAAAACCTCTGCCGAGATTTATCCCCAAATTCCCATTGCCACATAATTTCTTTATAGTCAGACATAGATATCTTTTTAGAATGTCTGGATTTTATTTATTAATATCCTGCGCAAGACTAAATACCAAACGGATTTGATATCAGATTTAAAATGTGCATAAAAATCTCAGTTTTGATATTCAATACTCTGTACTATTTTCAGATAAATCTTGGGTTTAAATTATTTACATTATTGGATTCAGCTCTGGACATGACTTTCTACAGCACATTTTAGAAATAGGGTTCTGTTTTGTGCTTATATGGGTCATAGCAAACAAAAATGTATTTACTAAGAAGATCACAGATGTGCACAAAGGTTTTTTTTCTGCGTGTAAATTTCATCCTCAGCATTGACTTTTAAGCTTCTAAAACCAAATGTAATTATATATTTTGAATCTGACCTACTTGTGTTGTTTTGATGTGGTTTCAGGGAGTAAAAGGAGACCCGGGAAGAATTGGTCCAATGGGACCTGTAGGCCCACAGGGATCCCCCGGCCACCCAGGTCCTCCGGGTTTACCTGCAACAGGTAAAATCCTTAGTAGAACTATATAAGATACCAAAAATTAAATGAAAAAATTGTTCAGTCAGAGCATGACTGTCACTATGGTGGGATTGCACTCTCCTCTTTTAATGCGCTGAGTATGTGAAAGGCTGTTTCTGAGAGGAGAGGCAAACACTGCAGTCAGCGAAGTGAAACACACTCTAGTGTAACACCAGCAGTCATGTTTAGCCCCAGAGAAATATGAGCTGAAACACGATGCTCTGATGATGACATCATGTGGCTAAAGTTGGTTCAAACATTGCAACCCTTCCTATAGTTTTACAAGTATGATGTCACCACATAATTACAACTAAATATATCTTGATGGGGTATTAAGCTGATTGTGTTTGCCTCTTGATAGATAAATCACTGACATATTCAGTGATGCATGGTGTCTGGAGCTCCTGGAGCTGTACACTCATTTACTGTCCCACACTAATCTCCTCATTTGCACTGGCCATAAGCTCGTCTTTGTCCTTTTTTCAACCATTTAATGTGATTTATCTATGTGCTTTCTGTGATTCCATGTCATTTAGGGCTCTATATGGTTGGGACAAAAGGAGCTCGTGGTCCACCAGGGCCCCCTGGAAAGTGCAACTGTGGCTCTTTCAGTAGTTCTGCATTTGATGATGACCCATCTGCAGAAAACTATCCCAAAGTGCCTGTAGTAAGTAATGAGTGGCATTGTTGCAGGGATATGCATACTGCCAAGATGGCTTGACTGAAAACTCAAAAAGTGACAAAAAAAAGAAGAAGAAGAAAATGTGAAAATCTTGTGCCTTTTTTTGTTTTTAAACATCTAAATCACATACATACAATTTCCTTTTGCAACAGTTTCCTGCTTTTTTGGTTTAGATATTTGTGGTGAGCAACGAGGAGGAACTGGAGCACCTTCACACCGATAATGCACTTGCATTCCGAAAAGATCAGAGATCTCTCTATTTCAAAGACATCGATGGCTGGCTACCAATCCAGGTATCATTGCCGTCAGGACAGTTCTATTCCATCTTTCCTTTTCTAAAACACACAGTGACTTTCAGAGAGATTTTACATTTTACATGTTACTGAAACTCTCCAAAAGACTCTCCCATTCCAGCTGACACCCTTCCAGTCCATGGAAAACGCACCAGACGATGAGGGTTACTGTGGTGATGGAATAGTGCAGATCTCCAGCGGGGAGGAGTGCGACGATAAAAACAGAGTTGTCACCGACGGCTGCGTCAGTAAGTCTTTAACCGTTCTTTAGTTGTGCTTTGCTCTGCACATATGACATGACTCCCACACTCCTGCCATCTCTTCTTACCGCAGAGTGTAAACATGCCTACTGTGGAGACGGATACCGCTATGAAGGGGCTGAGGAGTGTGATGGAAAGGACTTTGGGTACCAGACATGTAATTCATATCTTCCGGGGTAAGCGTATAAAATCACTGCTGCATGTTTGAACAAAACAAATATTTGCTATAAAAAAAAAGTTAAACTCACCTAAAGGTTTTTGTCCTTTCACTTTAGGTCATATGGTTACCTCAAGTGCACACCGTACTGTGTTATTGACTCCACAAACTGCAAGTACTTCACTTGAGATGGCATCTGGATGGTGCAGCTGGATCCGCTGTGTGTCGTTTGCTGGACACACAATAGGATTATTTTCATGCAAAAAAAAATAAAGGAAAAGAACAATAACGCTCTTAGCAAAAGACTCTGAAGGAGAGGCAACCAATGATTATGTAATGAAAAAACTAAACGGACATGTATACATTTAGACATTAACTCATCTGTATTTCTGCGGAGATGCCTCACTGAAGTCGGTCAGTGAAGGTGGAAATCCGCCCTTTGGAATTATGCAGGAAAACTGGACTCTGTCTTAACAAGCAAGATCTCAACTGGTCTTGTCGCCATGCTGGACTGGACAAGAACCAACCGCTGAATGCAACACCTGGGTTGCAATTATGCAGACTTTATGACGTGCCAGTAGGGGAGCGTGCAGAGAAGCAGCAGCCGGTACAGAGACGTATTAACCTTGACCCAGTTACTGTTGAGCGAGAGAAGCTGTAGGACATCCAGAGCCACGGCCCCAGGTACTCTATTGCAGTGTGAACGTCAGTGCATGGCACATGCACAACGCAGGAATTGCAAAGACCACAACACCTTTTGCTTGTTGTCAAAACAACTTTGGTACTGTATTATCTCGCTAACACATCAAGTTTTTACACATCAGTAAAGACAGGTTTGTAATCCTTGGGTGAGACAGACTGTAGAACAGCGGGGGCCACAGCTGAAGATTCACCAGTCCTAAAACTTCAGAGGCTGACTTAGCTTTGTTAGCTTGTGGTATTCTATACTTGAGATAGAAACTCAGTCTGGACAAGAATTCATGAATCCAAACTTCTCAGGAATTAACAGGTAATGTAACACCAGTCAGCACCTTTTCCACATTTGTCTCACTGCTCTCATTATAAGAAAAATGGCTCAGACTGTACACTGAGGCACACAGGCAACTCAAACAAAAACTTTAATGCTTAGATAATATGCACCACTCAATTACTGAGTTCCTTCCCTTTGCTGCAAAACCAAAAGGAAATATGTGAAGGCTTAAAACTGTTATTGATCTTAATTATCTCACTGCACAGAAACAGCTGGGCTCATCTGTACCTGCTAGAGGGGGAGGAATTCAAATTCCAGGTTGTTTTCTGGTCATAACTGTACTTACTTTAATACCTCTTTATCCTATCTTTCTGTCTTATACAGCAACACAGAAACTGTATAGCATACTTAACAGTGTAGATGTAATCTGCTTCCTGCTGAAAATGACTGTGTTGACATAAGCTGATATTTTCCATAAGCTACTGTACAAGTCTCAAAGCCAAGGGAAATCCTTCCTCTACTGTACATAAAGTCAGGTGTTAAAATAATTCCTCGAGAAAAGGAATCAAAAGACCGTTATGTCATGTCTGCATGTTTGTGAAAAAACTCTCAAGGGTGTGAAATATTTCCACTTTGTCAAACAATGTTTTATAAATCGTTGCATTCATAAGCATAGCAGGTGTCTTAAGAAGTGCTCTGTCTAGTGTAGCTAAGTACTGTATGTATGACTAACTGTATAGTGAGGAATCCTACCAGGCACAAAACACAACTAAGTCGGAGACTATGTTGACTACCGTGTCCGTGATGTGTGCTACTCTGCTCTGATACTGTGTATGCACAACGATGCTGAAACATGCATGTGATAATGTACTGTATTGTAAAGCTTTATGAAGTATAGTATGCACTGTGACCGGAATAACAAAATGTTCATGTTGTTTCATTATTCTGATATGATTTTTACAGTAGTTGTGGACTATTTAAAGATAAATAAATAAGAATTTAAACCAGTCTCAGTTTTACAAATTCAAGTTCAAATATGATTTACTTCTGAAAAAAAAACCAGATAAGATTTTGGGGAAAAAAATGCTGTCAATACTTTACCCAAAGTGTCGTATTATAGTTTTTGACAAGTAAGCCAAACTCATTTCTCCAGCACGAAAATGGGTTTTCAGCCCTTCATTCAGTTTTAATGAAGCCCTGCAAAACTAAGTCTGATCCTATTGATGAGCACCTGCGATAAAGGTTGTGTAAGGGCAACCAGCCAGAAATATGTGACTGTGCAAATCAGCATGCTGTATTCCTTCTCTAAATCACATCAAAACAATTTGTCGGCAAAGATGCCTGAGTAAAAGCTTACTGTACCTCAGCCTACTTATCCCATCATGTGTACTCCCGCTGAACAGACCAATCAGATTTGTACCACAGAAGTCTCTGTGCAGCTGGGCCAACCAATTAACCGACTCAGCAATGAAAAGATTGACCAAAGTCACACATGATTCCTCAAAGAGTTTTCATGCTTTTGCTGGAATAAGTGAGAAGCCTTTTCAGCCCGTAATATTCCAAAAGATGGGTCGTTCAGTTGAATATTGTCTAATTCAAACTCCCAAAGGTATTAATACCTCCATGATATATCAAAAACACTTTCCAACAAAGAAGGTTACTGTTGAATAAGCTGGCTGGTATAATGTTACAACTGACAAGATAAGTTACAGAGTAGGAGCAGCCTGAAACCCATGTGTGACCCATAGGCAGGAAATATTGGCATAGTGTGCTTGTGCTGTGTTTTTGTTAAATGGCACACTGCTGCAGTCTTATGAAAAAGAAAGCCACCCACTTCCATTTTCATGGTTTGATTCATCAGAACATGGTAATCATTTTGTCCTCACCAAATCTGAAAATTAGGTAAAAACAGTCTTAAATTAACAACACATATTACAGTGTTATTATTTACTGAATGGAAACCAAGTCAAAATACAGAGGCAGCTACAGTAGAGGGGTTGTAAGAAAAACAGTTCTAGAAAAAGCACAAGCAGATAATCTACAATAGAATGGTTGGAGAAAAACATAATCATTGCTACAATGACAAAGTCCAATTAATTTCAGTTAATTTTATTTGGATGGGACAAAGCAAGTTAATGACCATCTCATAAAACATGAATGTGTATATTTAGGATTGTAACCTAAGGCTTGTTTCCATCTATTGTCCCACAGAAAGTCCACATCTTGACCAAATAAAAAAATGCTGATGTGCTTAAATAGATTCTTGCAACTGATTTATTTAATGTTTGGCGACGATCTTTCATATTTGCTTGCATGTCCATACCAACATACTGCCCCCTTCATTATCAGGTACCCAGCTACTTTTAATCATATTTCCAAATGTTGCAGTGGGTGAAAACATGCTCAGAGACTAGGGTGACGTTATACTGTATTTACATTTATTAGGTAAAAATCAAACAGCATCTTATATACATCCATATAAAAGAAAATCTATTATTTGTTGAAGTATTACAACAGAACAACAAGGTTGATATTGAAACTAGTCTGCAACTGGAAATCAGTCCATTGCACATCTGTGCTGTAAACAAACTGTCTTAAGAACTTTTCCCGGTACAGGCGTTTGTACAGATTGCATTTCATAAAGTTAAAAAAAATGTACAAATACTTTGTGGAGTAAACCTTGGTAAAGGGTTCCTGAAGTCCCTGCTTTGTTCAAATCATTCAGCAAACATGGCCAGACATGGATGCGGACTCTTGCTGCTCCTTTTAATTATTGAACCAAAATCTGATAGTACTGACTAACACTCACTTGCATGTCAAGAAGGGCATAGATGAGATATTGAAAAAAGTAAAAGCTGAAATCTTTAAATCAGATTTGAGCTGGACGTTAATAATCATTCTCAGAACAGACAAAAAAAGAAGCAAAATATTCTGGATTTCACAATCACCTTTAGGAATATCATTTTACTTGTTTAAGTCCAAGACCTTGGCTTATAGTTAAATGTTTGCTGGCACCTTTGTTACTCAATAAATAAAACATGCTGTCATTAAACATGCCTTATTGATACAAATGTCCATACATTCACACAACAGCTGTACTGAAATTTCCCGCATGTTGTTAATGTGAACTTCATAACTTAAGAAACAATAAATAGACACTGAGAATGCATACTATGCATAGGTTTGTACAGAGCAAGTCCTCAAATTACAGTTGTTACAACTGTAGCATCTCATTCTTGTGTGTTTCTATAGGCAGCAGAGGTTAGCCAACCACCTGACATTATTTATTTGGTCCTGTGGAAAAGCTCTAGACTTGGACATGTTGAACAAAGTAATACATGGTCAACAGATTATCTAAAATTCGTTTTGGGGGAAGACTTCATTTATTTTGATCATTATCTACCATTAAAACTGTCCGTAAATGCAAGAAAAAAAAGTGACTGCAACAAAGTTAGTCCTGTATTTCATACTTTTACATACTTAGACATGTATTGCACATTCTAACAATGTGGCATTGTTTCCAATCAAGAGTGTTTTGTGCTATTTATATCACCCTGTTTCATGAAACCAAGGGAACAACAGGACAATATCGATTTAAGATTTATTTGTATTCTTATTAGTTCAAAATGAATAACAAAAGCTTCCAGGGAAGTAATTGGAACAAAATACAATCTAGGTATGTACCTTAAAATGTGTATAGTAATAATGCCACAAAACAACAAGATTAGAATCAGAAACATGGTTATTAGGAATAATTGTGGTTGGAGTGTGCATAACAGGGTTTGAAACCCTTTCACTGTCACAGGTCTTTTGAACAAGACCTGGAATTTACATTTCTTCACAGGGTAATGCCTTAAACATAGTGCACTGTGGGCTCTGAAATATAAACATTAATACCACCTTTAGACCTACAGCTGTTGTAGTTTAAAAACCACTGAAATGCCTCATGTTGCCATGACACATGCTCACATTGTTTTGAACATGCCATAAGATGCACCTCACACATCTTGCACCTCCCTCAGCGGTTTGTCACTACTCTACCCTTTCCCACAGGCTCTCGCCTTCCTTCAGCTCTAAGCATACCCTGTATGAGTGTCACACCACCTCATCAGATTCTAGGTTGTACTTCTCATACAGCGCATCCAGGATGTCCAGCTGCCCCTTCATGGCTGGCAGGTAAAGTCCCAAGTCCCTGTGCATGCCAGTTATAAAGTCGCTCCTCTGCTCGTCACCCTCTTTTGACACTAAGGCAGCAGTGAAACTTTGATACGATGGGGCAGCTCGCAGTGCCAGCTGGGGAAAACAAGAATCACTCAGTTATTACATTTGAAGATCAGATGCACATCAGAGGAAAGGGGCATGAATACCTACAGCAAATACACCTCGCACAACCCATCCATGGTACTGCCTGAGAGTCCTTCCATAAGCATTATCTAGGTGAAATTAGAAAAAGACAAAAACAATAAATCCCAAGGGAAAACAGAATAAGCTCCACGTTTGAATCAATCCAACAGATTCAGACTTACTAAGCGCTCCCTGGATGTCTTGTTCCCCAGCATTGACCTCTGACAGAAACTCTTTAAGGAACTTCAAACCTCGTCTGAGCCACAGCAGAGCCTCTGTTGCAGAATTGCGCACTTGGGTAACATCTGTCTGCACTTCATGCAGCACAATGGACTGAAGTGTGGGGAAGCTGTCAGGATCCGATATCAGCTTCTGGTGAATTTTCTACAGAAACATTTAAGTGATTGACGTGGTCTGAAATAAACGTCTGAGCCATTCACCGCAGGTCAAACGCTTGTCAAACAGTGAATGAGTGGTACACTTAGAACATAAATAAATATATAATTTACCCTTACTGACAGAGCAAAAACATCACAATATCAAAGAAATGATGTCTGGTTTCAAATATAACTGTTATAATGAAGACCAGA
This sequence comes from Craterocephalus stercusmuscarum, assembly GCA_037177115.1. Taxonomy (NCBI): domain Eukaryota; kingdom Metazoa; phylum Chordata; class Actinopteri; order Atheriniformes; family Atherinidae; genus Craterocephalus; species Craterocephalus stercusmuscarum. Next base: position 15,138,355 of record JBBDHI010000006.1, on the reverse strand, counting down.
CTATTTGGGACTGAAGCATTTTATATTTATTTACAGATCAAAGCACAATAAAGATTAACTGTTAAATATTAAATTACTTTGTTGATCAGTACATACAGTTGTCTGCAAAATTATTCCTACCCTTCCATTTAAGGAAAAGAAATCAGCTGTCACTGAAAATGAGCTGAAACTGACAAAAGCAACAATATACAAAGGTTTTATGAAAACAATGTTATTGTTTTTGAATTGTGGCTCGATAGAAATATATATTACAAAAAAGCACAAAAAAATATGAATTAATACACATTATGTCCCTCATTAGCTAATATTTCTCAGACTTGTACTCCTGTCAGCAGGTATTTTGGCCCACTGCTCATCACCAAAGTTCTCGAATTGTTAGTTTTTAAAAAAAATTTCAACTAAATCAAATTCAAATACAATTTATTTCACTAAATTGTAATTTAGCAAAATTATATTTGTGGTTACCTTTTCAGTCTCTAGTTAATTCAGTTCCTAGTAAGAATTTATTTAGCCTTTTCTTTAATGGAAGAGTATCAATAATGTTGCAGACTAGTGGAAATTACTTCTTAAAAAGAAGCGCACTCACCTTAATATTTCCAACAAAATCCATTTTAACTGGTGCAAAAACTGTGGATCCCAGTTTGTCTGAGAAAAGAAAATCTGTGGTCATTTTGCTGCCGCTTCGGGAAAAAAAAGTCAGTTTTTTACTTAATAATTAATTGATGCTGTATTAATGATATTATTATAACATAATATCAAACAGATTTTTTTTCTCGTGTTCTCTCACATTATGGCCAACTTCCTATGGCAGCACTGAATATAGGAGACATTTATGTATCAGAGTGCTTCATTTCAAAGCTAAAGATGGAATCGCTGTATATTTTCCAAAAATATCCTAAGTTAAAGTTCCTCATTAAAAGTCCCAGCTCAGGGAATATTCTTTTGAATACCCCAGCAGAGTTATAATACATTTACACACATACAATTGAGTTCAAGCTTTTCAATAAAGTTATGTAATCACCATTCGAACTCTAAACTATAATCAAAGACTAAAGATTAGTCTGAATACCCCAAGTAATCATCTTGCCACTTACAGTAAGAGTTAGAAAATGGTTCATATTTCCACATAGAGCACAACATCCATGTCATATTAATGTTTTTCAATAAGTAAAAACACCCGGCAGACTCTGAGCCAACTTTAACTTAACATGCTTCTGTTGGTTATCTTGCATAAGGAATGCTTTAATCCTGAATCATTGCATGAACTGAGCGTTCTTCCATCTTCACTTGCAGAAAAAAATATGGAGTGTTGTCATTCCAGGGGGAGCACTCCACCTGTTCTCATTCACAGATAAATCATTTAATTTCAAAGAGAGTAATTATGAAATAACCTAGATTACCATTTATCTTTAGATAATGTGTTTGCAGTACTCCCAGTTAGTTTGGATTAGTTTAGGTTCATGCAAGACAGGTTACTATAACTATACAGAATTTTCCATCATCAGATAAAATAACCAGTAATCAATACACAGCTTCTCTTCCTGAACACTTCCACAGTCTGAAGATGCTCTGAAAAGGGATGATGGATAATCAAAATCAAGATCACTTTGCGATTTTTGTTTTGCTTGTGAATTTAGGATACAAAACACATACAAATGTAGTTTTTTTTATATCATCATGATTATAAATAACCATTTTTATCTTTGTGCAGTAAAGGTATGCACTGCACAATGATAAAAGCACAAACTCTAACATTAGCTGTTCAACATGATAAACCTTGACATATATGTTGTTAAGCTTTAAAGAACAAATAAGGCCAATGACAGACAGACAAGTGAAATAGAAATTAGTGCAAGGCATGAAAGAAGAGGATGCTATGGAAACTTCGACAAAAAGTTGCCACCTCAGTGAACACAAATGGTATGAATGACAGAGCATGCAAAAAATGACAGGTATAAAAAGAGAAGTTTTGAATATCAAGGTTACGGAGACTGAAATACCAAAGATGCAATTAGGCAAAGTTGTGAATATTGTTACGACACAGGGAGGCAGATTAAGATGAGGAGAGACGTAAAGTAACCGGCCTACCTAATACAGGCACTATTGCATAGCATGAATCCAAAAACTCTCGTGTAGGGATACCATTGTCGTCATCCAGTCTTATATCACTAAATCTAAAAAAGTAGAACAGATTCAAACAGGAGAATATATTAGAGGTAAGTAACCAGTTTCAATGTTTATTTGACCAACTCAAACAGAAAAATAAAAGGGATACAAATGTTGAAACCAAGTCAAAGAAATGATTCACACATAAGGTCATGCAGCACTAGACTTGACAATACCTGAGATTACTCTGCTACACTTCAAAAGAATTCCTTTTTCATTTCCCTCAAATACTGTCTTGGTTATAGTCATAAAAGACCAACTCAGAACCTTTCAAAGCTGATTATTTGCTGATTGGGACAACAATCCTCCATAATAATAATAATGATAATGTTTACCTAGTAACTGAGGATGGTAGAAATACTAGTTCTCACAGTAACGCTTTTCAGTTTCTCAAAGATAGCAAAATATGTTGGAAATATAAAGAGAAAAAAATTTTAACAATAAAAACTTTACAAACCCAAATATCAGATGAGCGCCTCCTTGTCATGTGATCAAGAGAGAACACACTAATGAGCCTCCAACACCACATCTTAAAATATTAGTTTCAACTTATCAGTTCACTATATGCAACAATGCATGATTACACAACTAAGCAATAGTGCAATTTAATTAAAAGATGAAGCACAAGTGAAGTGGCTCAATGTCAAAACTACAACATACAGCTTGAACTGGTTTATCCTAATACTGTTTAACTGAAATATCACAGGTAATCTCACAGTTAAGTTCATACAGCACCTTAGTGTCCTAGGAGATGGGATCTTCCTGAGTGGCATTCTCATACCTGTGGCTCATTGTGCTGAAGAAAGTTTCCACGTGCTCTGTGTCTTCTGAATCTGCTGAATCTCTAGGACTCCCGGCTTCTTCTATAGTCTCCTTTTGGCCTAAAACAGTTTCTTGTTGTTGCTGGAGCTGGAAAGCAGTTTCTTCCCTGTTGTCATCATCATGCTCTGGGCTTTGGTCCACTTTGTGTTTCTGTTCTTTTTTCATCTCCTTCTGAGCAGCAGCTTCATTTTCCTCTGTTCCCTCTGGCGGCTGGCCTTGGTGTTCAGTCTCAGAAACACTCTGGTTAGTGTCTGATGCAGGGTCGACTCGCTCCTCATGAACCAAACTAACACATGATTCCATGTCTGCATGATAAAAAACATATGACATCAATCAAAAATACTTGTAACCAGACAAGGAGCTGAAAAGAAATAAGACCAGTTTGAATCATCTTTCACACTTCTAAAGCGGTCTAAAGACTCAAACTTTTTGACTGACTCGTGTGTGTAGCAGTTCCAGTCTGACAAAACATCATTTTATAACCACAAAACTTCAAAAGGCTTTCAAGGACAAAATTATAAAGTACTGGACTTATTTGATCCATGATCACTGTCTATCCTATCAAAGAACCTCGTCAAATATTCCATGTCCAATGTAAATATAACATAATATAAAGACTTAAGCAATACTGTGTTTCAGTGAAGTACTGATACATTTATATGACTTACATTTCAGTCACTAGAGCAACTTGTATGCTTATGCCTACGTATACACATAAATAAAAAACAATGAACTAACATGCTTCAGGTGAGGCTACAATGGGTTTTGAAACTCAAAATCTTTAAACAACCTGGTTACAAAATTTTAAAAAGTAGTCGCAGCTGTAAAATGGAGAAAACAATTAAATACAAAATATCTACAAATAAACACAATATCCAGTTATTAACACTTTAACACATACCTAAGATTATTGGGCAAAAGAAAAATCTGGATATAAACATGGAATACAGAGTAGAGGAATGAAGTCTAAGTCAAATAACAAGCACATAAAAATAAATCAATGTTGAATCTTTCCACTTGGAAACCATGTCATGTAAACCAGTTGAAGATCAATAATGATCTTCCTTATTGATTACAGAAGGATGAGTGGCTCTGTTTTACTTGCATGTTCTGCCTTACATAGTGTTTACCTGCCAAAGACATTAGTTTTGCTCATAAAGGATTTTAGGGTATATATATTCTATATATTATGTTAAAATAAGATACAACATAACAGGGATTACTCGCATAAAAAATCTAAATTTATGTATATAAA
>JBBDHI010000006.1:15102436-15116529 GCA_037177115.1 Craterocephalus stercusmuscarum | reverse complement strand
ATCAAGGACAGAGTTCATGAAAAGTAACAGAAAATTTTAGGAGAGGACCAAGAAAACATGAGCATCTATTAATGAAAAGAATGTGAAAAAAGATGTGAGGAAATAGCTTAATATTGCCACCTAGTGGATGGACATATTTTCTTTCCGTTAGTGTCCCCAGTGAAAAACAACCATTCCTCATTCCTCACTAATAAATCATTCACAGATTTTCATCAGGCAACAGCTCACAAATGCCATGGAGAACAATATAAAATATGTCTCAGCCAAAATCAGTGTGTCTGATACGGCTGACAGGCGGAGCAAAGTCCCCGTCCCCTCGGTCATCATTACCTTTCAGTGCAAGCAATGAAGCATGGCAGCAGCGAACACACCCAGAGGCTACAGTACAGGAACAAAGTACATCTCACTCTAAGGACAAAGCATCTCTGCAGAAGTACCCTTAACTCTACTGTAAATGTGGGAGAGAGAAGCAGTGCAGAAGTAGATCAAAATCGAAGTGTTATGTAATGAAACCAAATGACCCAGTGAAATCTATGTATTGCTTTATCTCATCTTAAATAACTGACTTTTAAACACTTCATTATATGAAAGTTAGTTTTTTACTAAGATACTTTCCCTTGGATTATAATCTACACTTCCAGTTCTTTTCAGTTCAACTTAAACTTAACAGTCTAATACTACAAAGCTGCAAGATTGAGCCCATTCTTTGATGCACTTGGCAAGTTATTTGAAAGGTAAGTTTCCAAGGTGGATTAAATCTGTCTCAGTATCGTGTGTCCTTCTGTGTAATCTCAGACTGATTCCATGATGCTGAAATCAGGGCTCTGTGGGGGACTGCACCATCTGTTTGCAGGAATCTCTGTTCTTCCTGCCTCTGAAGATTCCTGATGTCTATCTGAGGTTGTTGTCATGGACTGCACGTGATTCTAAGCATCTAAGTGCCTATAGCGTACATGACACAAGCAACTATTTAACTCACCTTTTCATCCCTCTGAAAGGTGACCCTGCGTGGCTCTGTGCGCCCACGGCTCAGTCTGTGCACCATTTTGTCTTTAAGCAGCGATGTATAACCAAGATGTTCATAGATGGGGTTGGTGGTCATTTTGGCAATGTACTCTGCTGCCTTGGTCTCGATGTAGAGAGTGATGAGGGCATCCGTCACCAAGTCGTTGACAGACTCAAACCTCTTCTCCCCAACAAAGTGCTTCCCATCATAAAACAATCTGTAGTTGAGGGTCTGGTGCCCAAACCTGGATTGAGATTCATGGATACAGTTGAGAAAAGAAATTAAAGATAAAAGGACACCAAAAAAAGCTAGGAAGTTGTGGGTTGCTGATAGAGTTGAACTTTTAATGTTTCTGTGCAGCGTGCTGATGGTTTTGGTACCTTAAGGCCAAGGTGTGTGTCCCTGGCTGTCTTTGGCTCTCCCTGATGAGGTACGCACCCTCTACACCTGCCAGCAGCTGATCTGCATAATCTCGAGGGATCATGCCATGAAATCTTTGAAGAAAATGTTTGTTTTTTTTTAAATGCAGGTATAATTCTCCTTGTGGCATCATTTTATTAACTACAACACAAATGTGCGTACTGGATGTTACATAAAAAGTCATTTACCCAATTAAACTTTAGTATTGACTAAAAAGACAAAGAATAACAGCGATATTTGCAAAAAGTCATAAAAATTATAAAGTAATTAAGTTACACTCACTCTCTGCCATAGTATTTGGGTCTGCCCTCCATCTGTAAAGCGGAGAAAAAAATATTGTCTGCAGCAATGTGATATGAAAGCTCAATTTTATCGCTTTGCAAACTGTTCTTCGAGTCTGTGTGAAAGATAAAAGACTTTACAGTGCAGACCAAATAATCTCCATCTGTGCCCCTGCATCTGTTCACAGCTCGCAAACCATAAAGCCAAATCATAGAGTGTGGAGATAAATGAGAGGCAGAGCAGCGAAACAGCGGACCAGCGGCAAGAAATTATTACTAAGCATGTTAGCGTGTCACATCGGACTCTGGAGTGCAAATATAACTTAAGATGGGACTAAAAATATAATCTATTTTGAATGTAAAATTCTATATAATATCATCTGGTCTTCACAACACTGTCAATGTGAAGCAGTCTGAAGGAAAGCATAGTGAAATATTTCACATCAACCAGACTCCTTTTCATATACTTACAGAAAAGAGTAGAAACTCTCATAATAGATTTTTCTTAATATGTAAAAGATGATTTTGTTCTGAATTACTGGCCAGCCACTAATCTCATGTAACCAGCCCATAGCTTTCACTTTGCTCATCAAAGTGTGGCAGCGCTGGAAAGAGGATGAGACAAGCATTATTTCTGGTAGGTTGTACAACAAAAGATTGATGGGCCTCTCAGTAAGAGCCGTGACAAGTATAACAACATCTTCCATCAGTTTATTAACACAGCTCAGAGAATAAAAATGAATGCAGTGTGGCCATGAGGATCTGGCTGGTATGCATGCAACTAGTTCATTAAAGGTTAAAATGCAATGCTGTTGCTGCACAAAGTACCTGTTTTAGAGGCAATTTCTAATTTATCCATAAAAATCCTGATTTTATCAGAAAATAAATCATGCGATCAAGGGAATACCCTTACTTTTCTGGTTGTGGCATACTGCTGAGTTTAAACCGTCACACGTCAGTTCAAAGAAGCAGTCCATAACTCCCAGCAGGTTGGTACTAACTGGTCTGGCTTCCAGCTGCCAGATTAAATCATTTCACCAAGAATGCTTTACAGTGTCAAACTTGAGAGCAAAAATGAGTAAATGGTACCAGTAGGTACCCGCACATGGCTTTAGTTATTAGCACCAGCATATCTGATACCACTGCTGTTTCATCCTCATCAGATGTGATTTATTACAGGACAGGGTAGTCAGAGCTCATACTTGCTCTTAATCTCTCACATTTTTACAAACTAAATAAATAATAAAGCATGAAAACTCCCACTTCAGCCCCAAAAAGTAGCCCAATTCTTAAAATTGACAGATGTACTGACCTCCTGAGGACATGTGATCCTCTTTGGTCTTGGGGCTTCCTGCTGTAGCTGGTACACTGTTAGAGAAACATGAATGTTAATGAAGTTTGTCTGCCCTTATGTGCTATAAACAGCCCGGTGCTGCTCAGAGAAAGATGTAATTGCATGCATATTGCAAATGTGTCATCCAAAATATAGTTTCTAGAATTCATTTACTGGGTTCTACTGGACATCGAACAATATTTCCACTTGAAAGACTATCTTCTTACCACTACTCTGAGTGCAGATAAAGCGAGGTACAAAAAGAATCCATTAGTTTATGGATTGAAGGTTAAGAAGTGAGTGGATTACATGACATGACCCATATATCAAAAATCCATTTGTTTATATTAAATTTCCTATTTACCCAGACACACTTTCTCAACCGAAGGAACTCTGACTTGCAGTATACCTACAGAACAAATCCAAGTTTCTATGAGTCAGATGAGGTTAAATATTAGTAAGTTAGTTTTAAATCAGTCAGGCGAAAAAAAAGAACCCAGAAAGTGTTAAATATCTTTGTAGAAGAAGTACTTTCTATTCTCAATTAAACACCGACAAGCCTAGAATAAAGGCCAAACTAAGCATGTAAGAACTTCAATAGGAGTGGAACAACAAAGACCTCTGAAGTCTGGCAACCTTCAGAGGAGTGACGTCCTGCTCCTTGCTGAGCAAAGCAAATGCCATGTGAGGCTGAGCTAAGTCTTCACCGCAGCAGATTCTCCGGCAGGGAGAAGGAAGAGTCCTGACTGTGAATTTTCGTGTTTTGTCAAGCTGACTTAAGCCAACCAGCAAGATCTGGACATCATCCATTCCTACAGCACTGATGCCTCTATAAATACCTCAGAGGACCAGGTGAAGTCAGATACCCCAGAAAGGAAGCATTGCTGGATTTGATTTTAAGAGTTTTAATTACAGTGACAAATACAATTTTCAAATAGCTATGAATTATAATTAGTTAAACAAAATTTAGGACAGACATAGCTAGAAGGGTTATGGCTCAGCTAAAAACATCACATACTCTGAGGGGTTGCACTGCTTCCTCCTACATGGCAAAAACAATGCATAATGAGGTGGGTGATCAGACGAGCCAGTTGAGCTGAGCCTTTGTGCAGGTAGAAATCTTATTTTCCTGTGTGCCGGTAACCTATTTTATTCAGGGAACAGAAATCCACTGCTTTGCATTTTGTGTTCTGTGGGCGACCGTGTTTGTGTGTGTCTGTGAAACCTGCAGTAGGCCTATAGCAAACACAACTATGCACAAGACCTAATTCTCCAAAGTGTAAAAACTGTGTGTAATTTATAGACCACAAATGAAGGTGTTTTGCTTTTTTTTAAGAGAAGCAAGTTTAAGACTAAAGTCAGGTTAAAATACTTTTAATCACAGTTAAAATGAGTCCATTACTCACAGTAGGACTTCCATATGGGCGGCTGATAGTCGTCCGGGTCTGCAAAACAAATAAAGTAAGTTTTACAAATGAACCCACAGTATTTTTTTTATAGACTACTCTCATTAAAAACTCACCCCCACCTTCCCCAGTGGATTAAATATGAGCCCTTCATTGTGGAACAGTGTTATTTATCACTGTACTAATTATACATATGGCTCCATGCTATGCAGCTGCCTCTTGAGATGCACCAGTGAAGGTATCTCTAATCAGTGCTTCAAGGACAATCAATATGGATGTGTCCCCCCTGTTTTTGCTAAACATAGTTTTGCACACACCTGATCTCTATTAACCTGCAGCAGGAGCCTGAAAACACAATATTTCCTCGCTAAGATAAGAGCACAATCAAACTTAAACACAGCAAACTGCCTCTGGGAAATGTGGCTGCATACTGATCACGTGAACACACACATGGGATTACATGGAGTGTACTATATCAATAGTTTAAGTTGAGGATGAGAGATGATGGAGTGAGCAAGTCATGCTTTAATGACTCATAATACTCTTACAACACTTCCCTGAAATACTCAGCAGGTTGCAACTAGTAATACAAAGAAATGATGTTGATTGAATGAGACATCAGAGCACATTTCATTTCTTATTATTTAAATAGTTTGGGAACTGTTCAGTAAGGAATAAACCACAACTCATTTTAAGACATTTGTATCCCGTTGGTGTTTCAAAAGTCCAGAATCCATCTCCAACCACAGAAAGTTGCATTTTAATCATGTAACAAAGTTACACTAATTTGAAGATAAAGATAAGAGCACCATGGTGACCACTTTTCTGTTCCAGTAAGGAAGTTGTGTGTTCAGCTGGAGTCCCTCTTTGTGAGGTTTGCATGCACTCCCTGTGTTTGTGGCTTGTGAGTCACTCTTCTGGGTGCTCTGCCTTTCTTCAGGAGTTCAAAGCCAAACATGACAGGTTTAGGAGAGGTTTAGAAATGGCTACAGGAATACATTGTCTGCCTGTCAGCTGATTTAGGATCCAGCCATCGTGACTATCTACAGCTGACAGTGACTCCTGCTTTGATGATGACATGTATATTAGAGCTCTTCAAATTACACAGAATTTAAGGGTTCGGTGTGTACATAAGCTGCTATGGCTTCTAATGTGAAGTTACCGATGGCACTTCTCATGTGGGGAGGCACAATTAGGTTTATCTGCCTATGGAAGAAATCTGACTCTTAAACATAGTGAGCAGAGGAGGATCCACTCCTGCTGCAGATCAAGAGCTCATTCTGCCCACGAATTGCACTGTGGATGACTGCATCACGTTACTGCTGTGACTGCCACTACAGCTGATAGCAGCTACTCATTCCATCAAATGAACTGGAGCCTGTTTCAAAGATTCCCAAAAGTGTTGCTCTACTCCATGGTGAAGAAAAGCCTTGACAGAAGCCTGTTAAGGTAAACAAAGCATGTAATGCAGGAAGGACAGTATTAAAATAAACTGCATGTACAATACAGTCAATTCATAAAAAAAACTAAATAAGAAAAACAACCAACACATCTGCAATAGTACGTCAAAACACAACATTGGCATTAACCTGGTGAGCAGATGGTTTGTTATGCACGTGGATTGTCTGCAAAGTCCTGGAGATCCTGAACAAGACAAAGACTGTAAACAACATCTGTAACTGTCTTTTACAAGTTCCATTTGAGCAATCAGATCAACAAAATTCAGCCAATGGAGGCAGAGAATCAATAGGACACTGTTTCATAAGTCACATTCGGTTATGACTGCTGGTACTGGACATTGGTTGAGCCTAATTCTTGTATTGTGGCCAGCACTGTGGTGACTGTGCTGAGATTCTTGAACCAACACCACCGAGCAGCCCAGAAGTCAACCAGAGGGATGAACTCCATGAACATGACAAGAAATATTCATATTTTACAGAACATGGGATTTTGTCTGAGTTTTGCAAACTGGCAAACACTGAGCTTCTGCAACTCTAATGATGTATTATGATGCAGAACAGGGAGGAATATATACATAACAGAGATAATGCAGGGCTGTTCGTTGCATTTTTTGTTACCTGCCTTCATTTTCGGTCTCACTAATGAACACTCAACAGTATGACCAGACCTCTGTATTCTAATTTAGATCCTGATTTCCAGGTCTTACATCCTACATGCTGAACAAATAATTTTACTATTAATACTTTTTAGAGCTTTTTATCAGGTTTTTACCCAAGCCTGTGCAGCATACCACATATTGTAAGTGCACCTGCTTGCTCATACTGACACAATAAGAGGGATACTGTCATAAATCATTTATCATTGTAGCCTACATGTGTCATATAGACAGGTATTCACAATATGTAGAGTATATTTTAAATAGCTGTTTTGATATTACATTAGTCTGCTTTTAAATGATAAACAGAAGAGATTTGTGTCCTGTGTGAACACTGAGTCATGTTAGTCCAGAGGATATGTGTTGTTGACCTTAAGCATTCCTTTGTACTCATCAAACAATCAGTGCCACACCTCTGTGTCCAGAGGGAATAAAATAAAGAGCAAGGACATGAATCTGTTCAGGAAAAGCAGCGGGTACTTGTTGTATAAAAGCACAGAGGTTGATGCAGGTTAACTGAGATCCTCATTAGTTAGAGAAATTAAAGCAAATTCTAAAACAGGATAATCAAATAGTGTACCAGTTTTTTTTCTTCTTACTGATTCCACTTGAAGAGAATATGATCAGAGCTTTTTATGATGATGTGTTCGTTGCTCACTGCAGCAGGGGTTTGATCGGAGGAAAATCATTCCAAAACAAAAAAAAACAACCAGCTCATATTTGCCTCTCATCAAAACATAGCTACTGTGAAAAAGAGCTGTATTGATTACAGAGACAATTGGCTGCATAAAATTACAGGTCGAGTCTGAAAAGTGGTTCTTTTAAAAAATAAATGCTGATGCAAACCCCATCTACATGCTATCCTCTTAAAATACGACTAAATGGCCTTCAAGGTCTGTTCGCTGATGAGTAGCCGAGCTGCAGTGGAAAATGTATTGTCCTAAGGCTGAAGCTTTGTCACCGTGTACCACACTGGCAACAGCCTGGAAGAATTATTCCACTGCGGCTTATTTAAAGAATGTGATTTCACCTGGTTGGCTGCCAAATACTCCTTTTTCAATTTATTTCTTATTAATGACAAATGGCATTTTAGTATGTAATTCTGCAGCAGCTTCAACAACAAAAAAGAAGCTCTTGGTGCTCCATTTATACACCCACTCTTATACGCAGATAAGCACACAGATTCACAAGCACACACATGCACATAAATGTACAAAAAGCCAAGAAACATTAAAAAGAATTTCTGAGTGGTTTGTGTGGCATCTGAAGATCACAGAAAATTTTTAATTCTGGAGCAGCCAGAGGGTCCCTAACCTGAAGAAACAACTATCAATTGTGTTGCCCTCTATTAGTCACCAGTTAGAAGCATTCAATACTTCAATTACCATCAGATGTTTCTTTTAATGAGAAAAAGAATGTGTGATGAATAGAGATCAAGCTCAGACTTTTAACCCCAGAGACAGGGACTGCTCTACAGGCTGTCCGTGCAGAAAAAATAATTCAGCTTCAGCCGTGACTTGTACTGAGGCATATTAAGTACATGGTTGACAACAGTTATTTGGAAAGAAAACACAAAAACAGCAAATACAAGCCGAAAATAGACCAATTACTGACTACAACTTAATATGTAACAAAGCAGACCATGTTATGAAATCTTCTGGAGACTTGAAAGGATTTGATACCTACAACAAAATGATCATGCAATACAGAGGTAATCATTTCCACAGCAAGTCACACAGCTGCCAGTGTTCCTTACCTGCAAAATTAATCTAAAAACAAAGTTAATCTGTTCAGTTTAGCTCTACGAATTTACACAATAATAGATTCTTGTTAAAAAGAAAAAATGCAAACTCATGTGGTTATTAACAAGTAGTATTATATCAGTTAGTCTGTTGATTAATGCTAAATAACTTACAGTTTTTTCTTTTTACTGATGCATCTCGCTTCAGATGGGAGGATCCAAACACAGGATCTCAAGACTGACAACAGTTCAAAACAACCAGTGTTTATTTTCAGGTGAAGACCGAAACGCTGAAGACATTTGGAAACTAAACAAACCGAAATGAGGCAGGAAAGAGATCAAATCCAGAAATAATCCAGAATCTCACATAAAAGTTTGAGAATAACGAGTACAAAAACAAAGCATAAAAAAAACAAAGCATAAACATTCAGTATAAAGAAACGAAAGGGAAAGAAAATCTACTGATGGAGCACAAGTGTGTATTTGTAAAATGCAAAAAAAAAAAAAACATGAAGTGAAATGAAAACAGGTCCTGTTGTTCCTTTTTAAAAAACAAAGCAATGATGTAACCAAAACAAAATGTATCTATTTGTGTTCTTGAATACTACTACTTCTATTTTCTGCACAGATAGAAAAGATTTCCAGCAGGAATGTTGAAATTGAGAAACCACAAATTCTATGGTAGAAGCTGAAGTGGGTGGCAGCCGTGAACTGCTAAAACACTAGACCAGAATTTGCCCTCCTGCGTCCTCCATACTTCATTACACAACTCTCATTTGTTTTCACTTTGTTTGGTTTGATTAAGGTAGCTGAGTAGCTCTAATGGATCGTGCTTTAAAAAAAAAACAACAACATCCCACTTTGCTTTAAAACAAACCCTCTTAAAACAGCAATTTACTTGGTTTGAAATCGACACCCAAATCGACTACCATCCAATCTGGAAATGACACAAAACACACCTTAGACACAAATGAGCCATTAAAATGCATCATTTAAAAAATTCCACTAAGTGTTATCGGGGAACTAAACCGTATATGCTGATGTGCCAAAATACAAAGATTACCTTCATGATTTATTTATTTTACAACTATGGGCTTGCAGGTATGATTTCATGATTATGATAATTATTCTAACATCTCGACTTAGAAAAAAATATTATAAATGGTCATTTACTTTTCCTCATGTTCTGTTTGTTTACAGTTCACGTATGATTTATTCACATGCAATACATGAATAACACATTCCATGCAGACCCAGCGGGGTGCAGCAAAGCTGCAGCAGGGGGACCATCTGTGCATTAAACAGTTTCAAAAGCTCAATTTTTACAGTTAGCTGACCGGATAAACATACGACAGGTATTCTGCTTCTCCGAAGTGTGCTTATGTCCTTCTCAGTTTGACACTCTTAGAGGAAGGATGTCATCAAAATAAATATGTGAAAGTATGATTTGGGAACCTGATCATGACATTTCCTTGTGTCTGCCATTGTTATTATCATATAATAAACAATTGGATAGGTTCAACTATTAGTATAGCTAAATACCTGTGGAACATACAGAACCTCCTTTGTTTATGCCTGAAAATAAGTAGTTTATTTAACTGGCTCTGTGCACACCAGCACGGCATAACTGAGACTGGAAGGGAAAATAAACTGGAGTGTAGAAAAGCTGTTGAGGTGAACTGCGCCATTTGCCAGAAATAAGTCCAAGATCGTGTAGAAAACCTGGCGTCTGCCTTCCAGACCAACTTTGCCATTTAAGTTCAGGAGATGAAGACATATTTTCATGGCCTATCCCTTCGTTTATTTTCCAACCTTTATTTCCTGAAGCAGTTTGGCACTGTTGGTGCAGAATGTGCCTCCATACTTACTCATGCCAAGCGTGTGTAGGAATGTGCCTGATGTCCACATACACACACAAAATATCTTTCCAAGAAAACAGAGACATTGTATCGACTGTAACTGACTTTAAAACTATTAGCTTTCATATGTGTATTAAGATGCATTTAAGGATCTTAAAGTGTAAAACAAATCAGATGCTGAGAAAATTGTCCCCTTTTCTTTATACAACAATAATCTGCAGCTACATAAATAAATCGATGCTTGCTTAGTGTCAGCGTGCCGTCATACTCTGCAACAAAAGCTAAGATTATTGAAACTTTGATTATTCTCATGGACCCGTAGGATGAACTTTGTTTACATGCAACCTTCAAATAACAGCCTCAAAAAAAGACGACAAGACAGACTTATCACTAGAAGCAGGAAAACCGAGAGCACTCTGCTTGCTGCCAAAACAAATGACCTAATATGGAGCAAAAATTGAGTTGAGATTCATTTTTGACTCATGTGCCTCATAGACAAGATTATTCAAATGTGTCTGCCTGCCAAAGAGCTCTGCATGAAAATAATAATACCCTTGTGACAACCACTCTATCCCTGGCAGCAGTGCAGCTTGTAACCTCTGATAATTATATTGAGAGCCCAACAGTAATGACAACCCTCCAATGCCACAGAAAGAAAAGACTTTCCTGTTAAAGCAGCAGTGGTCAAAGGCTGCTCTCTGAAACACACACATGAGATAATGCTTTGCGAGGCATGTGGTTACCACAGGCTATATCAGCTTGGAAACGAGCGTCTGTCCCGCCTACTGGGCAGTGTCTTGGGAAATATGACGCTGCTGTGTGGTCTGCTTGGGATGCAGAGAGAGTAAGAAAGTAAAACAAATATGCGTGTGCTTTGCTGTGTCCTTGTGCTGTGATAAACCGTTAATATAAAGCCTATAGAAAGCTTTCTCATTCAGATTCTCCTAAAAACTTTTGGAGGAAAAAAAGCATATGAATGTGTTTAAATGTGAATATCCATGAATGTGCTGAGTCTGGTATTCTAAGCATCCTGTCCTTATGCACACACCTCTGTATGCTTCTGGATCAAACAGTGAGATAGTGGAGTTTGCACTTTATACCCTGGCCAACACAAGCAACACGTTTTATTAACACAAACAGGAGCCCGGTGCTGGGTGTCGCTGAGCAGCAGCTAACCCACTTTTTCCTCTCATTTTAGGAAAACTGAGCCCTGAAAATCACATTTGAAACATAAAAAGGATAATCGGTACACGCCACTTGACAGGAAGGAGGATTGACTAGAGCTTCACTGTCAATGGGCCATTGCATGTTTACATTTTTCACCATGTCAGAAGACGTCTTTCCCTGGAGCTGCAATTTGGAAAATGGTAGACTACACATGCCAAAAATAATCCATGAAGCCAACCTAGTGGAAAGTCAATAAGACATTTGCGGGGATGATTGGCAATCTAAGGATAAAATCCAAAACCAGCATTACACTGTCTGCATCCAGCAACATTCTAATCCTTGTGCACAAGAGAGACTTCCTCTTCATGTTAACATTTTCACCGCTGCATCCAGTTATTGCTAAGTGAAGCTTTTTCCACCATCATCCATCCTAAATCACAGCAGCCTGGAGGACACGTTCAATGAGATGTATGTTTCCAAGCATCTATGAGTCTGCTGAGGACTTCAAAAGATGTGATATTCATTCATGCAATGCTGCACATATGCAATGTTTTAAAAGGTTAATATTCTGCAAAAGTTTAATTCAAGCCAAAGTGAAAGCATAGAGCATGTGCATGTATTTAGATGAACAGGACTGAAAGAACCAATCATCATTAGCCATCACTGTCATTATCATCTTAAAAGCAATAGCTTCCATCCTCTATGTATGTGTCAACTCTTACCAGAGGACAATGATGAACCTGAGAGGCTTGAGTTGCTGGATGCTGCCATCCCAACCAGTTTCACGACTCAGTTACTCCCGCTTGGCCAATGTGGACTCACAACAGCTCGTCCCCGGCGGTGCCTCCATGTCAATTAGTGTGCTTCACCTTTGACGGCTGCCTGGTGATTATTCCATGTCTGCTTTAATCCCGAGCTCACCACCAGTCTGTGTGAATCTGCTGATCGCTTCCCTTGACTCGCTCGCTGTGCGCCTTCGGGAGCTCGCGCTGCCGCAGACACCGATGCTGCCGCGGCCGCCAGAGATAAAAAGAAAAAAAACAAAAACAACAAAACAGACACGCTTCAGCAACACGCTTTGTAGATTAGTCTAAGTAAAACATTCCCGCACGCGAGACAGAAAGTGTATGTTTTTTTTTCAACGCGCAAATCAGCTACGGTTTCCATGTGCCACTTTAAGGATTGTAATAAACACACCGCAGCGTAGACGCGCCTTCTTAAAGAGAAAGTTTGTCGGATGAAAGGCGAAACAAGCTAGAAGCACGCGACTTTACCTATGTTTGCAGATTGCCAGGCAGTTAGTTTTGTTGAACCATGCAGATGAATGATTCATGCAACGGCCAGGCAGGCTGAACCACATGACACCAGCTCCAGCACTGCATATTTTCTTCAGATGTCATGTTATGTCATGTTGCGTTCTAAGAGCCGGATTAATTCCTGTGTTTTAGCCCCATCTGGCGGCCTTCCACCATACCATTAGTCGTGCTAACATAAACTGCTCCTGGCAGAATGGGCTAAGAGGGACCCAAAGAGCCCATAGTTCATAAAATTCATTAAAATAATGAAGAGAAGAGACACAACCTTACCAAAACGAAACGCAAAGAAATGAAAAGCTATACGACGACCATAGAAAACTTAAACAAGAATAATGCATAAAAGAATGTGTGAACAGAAAACAAACACTGTTGTCTTCTCAGGACCAAAGTTAATGTAAAAAGGTTTAAAGTGGAAAACTGTTCTGTGCTCAGTTTGAATTTGTAATTCATGAATAGACTATTATTAACATGACAATTTTGGAACTCCATTGTTGTGTTCATGCGTGTGTCATTCATTTGTATGTGCTCACAATGCTTTCTGCACCAAAGTTATTCACACATGCAATTTGGAAGGCAGAATAAGAAGGGAATTAAGACATTTAGCATATGCTATGATATTCATGTCAAATAAGAATGATTTTTAATTAGAGGAATAATCAAAGCTCATGCTGACGGTGTCTCGTTTCAACAGAAATGCATGGTTAATTTAACTTATTGTATTGTGGTAAATCAAGTCACCCACAAAAAATGGTTTTACATTAAAAAGGAAGTTACAGTGAAAAAAAATCGCATGAATCACAATATGTAGGCCTGTCACATTTTGAAATCTATAACTGTTAGATTTATCAATCTAGTCATTTTTAAAAATATTTTTTCTGTCAGACCCTAATCAGTTTTCCTCAGCAGGCTGGATGTAAAACAATGTCCCACTCACAAATGAAACCATCAACTAATCAATTAAATTGTTCTTTTAAATAAAAACTTTAAAACTTGGTAAAATGTGCACATTTTATCACCATAGCTTTCCAATGCTGTTTGAACATCCAAGAAATGTTTAAGTCCTCCCAGATTTTGTTGATATTGTTAAGAAAATATTCCAATTCTCATCTGTTCTGCTCTGACATGCACAGAGATCGGTGTGCAGACAATTGCTCACAAGACAAATGCACTCACAACTTTATTGAAAAAGTGACAAATGCTCACTAAACGCTCACTAGATGTTTTTCAATTTTCATTTTTAAAAGAAAAAATGCACAAAATAAAAAAGAAATGATCAATATCCACATTAAATTAAATTCCCACAAATGTACCAGTCTTTACTTGCTCAAAACCACATTTACACTTTGCTTGTCTTTACAATACTACTGGACAGAAGATTCGTTTATATATGTGTTATCTGCTCATGATTTCACACTACCTATTAACTTCTCATCAGGCTCACCACTTTG
>JBBDHI010000006.1:15086484-15098926 GCA_037177115.1 Craterocephalus stercusmuscarum | reverse complement strand
ACCATACCTCACTGCCTCTGAGTTTTACATAATACTTCATTAGTATTTGTTTAAGTGTTCTATAATTTTTCTTGGTTTCTATATTCATGTTTCTTTTCCAGTTCATATCATACTGGTACAGTTTGATCTCAGTTTTTTTGTAAAAGGGGGAAAAAAACTGCCAGACCCGGTTTGGCTTCTCAAGAAATTCTCTAATCTGGTTCTTTATTTTCAGTGGTTCACACTTGTAGTGAACCGTCTGTGTTTTACAGCGGCCCAGAAGTGTCACAGCAACACGAAAGCCACAACACAACAAGCCACTACTGAAATCATGCAGCTTTTTTTCTTCTTTTAAATCACATCTTTTTGCTCCTGTGGTGTCACTGTGGCTGTTTCCCACTTCTTGCATGGGGTTGTCATGAGTGTCAATGTCCATCCCAAATGTAATGCCCAATCCTATTTTTCCAAAGAAGCCCAAATGTGTGGAAATCCTCTTGATCTGGCAACCCTGTTCATGCGGTGTAACTCTGGGGGGAAAAAGAAAGCTGTGTAACTTCTGTTGTGGCTTAATGTGTTGAGTTGTGACTAATTTAGAGTGTTGTTGCTTTTCTATTGCTGTGACACTTCTGGGCCACCGTAGTATTTGCTGTGTGGAGCTGTCTCATCATGGGAGACTAGGGTATTGTAACTTTATGTTGAGGTTGTGAAGGTTTTCTTTGCCATGGAGAGGATCCTGCATTCATTCCCCACATTTGTTTTCATTCTAAGTCTCACTCCATTAGAATGAGTTACCTGCTTAACAGGTGAAGAAATATCGAAGGGTCCATGTTTGTCCATGAGACAACTTTTGAGTCAGTTATCCAGTTGATCTTGAACGGACAGTATGGGGAAGGACGTATAAATATTAGGTGTAATTTTTAGATTTGAGTATGCTAAGCTGAGAGTCTGCACTTTAATTCCATCTCCATTAGAACTTGAATATAATTTGGCAAAGACTTTAAGCAGACTCCATCTGCACTCTCTAAGTGGCCTCATGCCCATTTCATCTTTCCACTTCATCGTTTAAGAATTTTTATCTGTCGTTTTCAGTTGGTTGATATTAATGTACAACTCCTCAGAGGAAGTACCAAACATATGACCAGGATGTATAGACACAGCACATCACAGGAAATTTGGAGAATCATCTGGGAGATGTGTTTTAAAAAATATTTTTAAACGCTGTCTTCCCAGAGTATAATGATGGACAATATCTCATGATTTTTTTTATGGTAATTCCATGAATGCTGCCAGCTAGGTTGGTATATAAAGGCATAAATTGAACTTCAGTCTTCTTATTCTGATGACTATTGCTCGTAAAGAAGCCAAATGAAATCAGAGGATACTGAAGTGCACCAAATGAAGTGTTGTAAAATCCAGTTTTTACTTTTGGTGATAAACCAAAGTCACCACTAGGTGGTGTTGATGTCAAACATTTGTCCTCTCTCTTGCCTGACTGTCAGGCAGGCCAGGAAAAGGCTCCTGTCCTGCTGTGGCTGCAAGGTGGACCTGGTGGCACCTCCATGTTCGGTCTCTTTGTGGAACATGGACCTTACATTGTGTACAAGAACCTGACAGGTGAGAACAGATCTGGACCAAAAGCTGCAGATGTGTCATTATTAACTACGTCTTGTACACTTTGTGTTGAAACATTGTTCTCTTTCTCTCTTTGCAGTTGGTTTGAGGGATTATGCCTGGACAAACAGATATTCGGTTTTGTACATTGACAACCCGGTGTGTGTTTTTTATTTAACATAAAGCAAAACATTAATTGCAAATCTTTTGTATCCTAAAGTTCAGTAAGTATGGCTTTGTTTTTTGTTTCCTTTTAGGTTGGAACAGGCTTCAGCTTCACAGATGAAGGAGGTTATGCTCAGAACCAGGATGATGTTGGCAGAGATCTGTACAGGTCTGCCTTACAGTATTCATTTCTCCTTGTTCTTCATGCTGGTATTAGAGTGTAACTAACTCTTTTACCATTCCCACTCTTCCTTTTTAAAAGTGCGTTAACGCAGTTCTTCCAGATATTTCCTGAGTATCAGTCCAATGAGTTCTACGCCACTGGAGAGGCAGGTTTTACCTCTTAATATTTGCATTGAACATTTCTTGCACAGACAACATTTGATGCCCGATATATGCTCGTTACAGTTTATATAAGAGAAAATATTTTCCATCTTATTAAGACACTTTCTTCATACTTTATCTGTGTCTTCAGTCATATGCAGGGAAGTATGTTCCTGCTATTTCTTATTACATCCACAAAAACAACCCCACTGCCAAGGTGAAAATCAACTTTAAGGGCATGGCTATCGGTGATGGGCTCTGTGATCCAGAACTGGTGCGTATCCGTCAAAGGTTTTTATTAATTACAAATCTTCCATAACTCAAGTCTGATCTGACATGGCGTCACTTTAATGTAGTAGACTAAAACATTTGAACACTTGTCCAGTTGTTCATGCTGTATATTTGTGCTGCTATTGATGTGTATCAGTATGCATGTGTACACACTGATTTTAACCCGTCTTCCACATCAGATGCTGGGTGGTTACGGTGAGTTCCTGTATCAAACAGGAATGATAGACGAACTCCAAAAACAGTACGTGGAAAAGCAGACGGATCTCGGAGTTGAACTCATCCAGCAGCAGAAATGGGTCGAAGCTTTCGAGGTGAAAACGTTTGAAGTTATTCCTCATGTATTCTTATTATTAACATCTGAAATTACCCTAAAAGTTGTTGCCTTTTCTGACCTCAGGTGTTTGACAGTTTGCTGAACGGAGACGTGAACCCATATCCCTCCTTCTTTCAAAATGCTACAGGCTGCACCAACTACTTCAACTACATGATATGCCAGGTACTCTGAGCTGCCCCTTCCGCTGGATTTAAAACTTACACTGAACAGTCTGGACAAGCAGCTGCTTTGTGTGTGTACGCAGGAGCCCGAAGACCAGGAATACTTCGCCCAGTTTGTGACCTTGCCGGCGGTGCGAGCGGCCATCCACGTCGGCAACCTGACGTTCCATGACGGCTCGCAGGTGGAGAAGCACCTCCTGCAGGACGTCATGAAAAGCATCAAACCATGGTTGGGGGTGCTAATGGACCACTACAGGGTAAGGAGAGCATACACTACGGCAATGCTTCTTTTCATTATGATACAGCTATTTTACTCTTGGGATTATTTTTATGTAACTTAAATGCTTTCATGTCAGCTCACCAGTGCAAATTGAATGTGTGCATTCAGGTCCTGATCTACAGTGGGCAGCTGGATGTGATTGTAGCGGCTCCTCTGACTGAGAGGTTCCTGCCGACTGTCAACTGGACCGGGGCTGCAGAGTACAAAACAGCCCCTCGCTTCCACTGGAAGGTTCAGCCCACTGACACAGAGGTGGCAGGTTATGTCAGACAAGTTGGCGAGTTTTTCCAGGTCGGCAGATATTTTATAATGGTTAGCTTAATGTGCTTGTGTGGGACATTGAGGCTGTTAAGCTTTTTGTTTGTTTGTTTCTGTGTTCCTATCACACAGGTCATAATACGAGGAGGAGGACACATTCTGCCCTACGACCAGCCAGCACGATCATTTGATATGATTGACAGATTTTTGTCGACGCAGGGCTGGAAATGAAAGGAACTGGTGCTGAAATGCAGCTGATTGAAGCACACGGGGCTCATCGAACGTGTTGATTTTAATGATTGATTGTGTAAACCAACACCTACCTGTATTTTTTATATGTAAAAATTTTAGCAGCGCAAACATTTGATTTTGTACTTAAATCTGCAGATGCGGTGCATCTTCAATGCACCGCATCTGAATCATTTTAAATTCCCTGTTTTTAATTCAGATCCCAAGAATTTTGTTTGAGTGTTGAAATGATAAAGTTGCTTTTCTACGTCACATTGTTTTGAGTTGATTTGAAGTTTGCAGTCTGATGGTTTCTGTGATAGATGATGCTGACTGGGAAAGTATATTTGACTATGAAAGCTTAGTTAATCAACAGAATATACACTGGGGGTCACTGCCTTCCTAATCTATTTTGCTGTTTTCAGACAAACCTAGGAATTAGAGATTGCTTTTCTTTTTCAATCAATCTGCAATTGTAAGACTTTTATATGTGCTTCTAATTTCCAATTTACTAATAACTTTTCAATGGCATTCAAACCTGGCCATTCATTAGACCTTGATAATCCTCCAGTTGTATTTTTAAATTATTTTATTTTTGCTGAGTCATGCTCTTTATAAATTGTTCACCAAATTCACTTCATGGCTTTTTATTGTCCTCAAGCATTCTTTGATGTTTTGCAGATATAATGATTTAAGCCCATGACTCTAAGCTACCTTCACAATGGCAGCTGATCAACCCAAACTGACGTTTCAACACCCATGCTTCATAGCTGGTTTCAGGATCTCCTGAGAAATTCCTTTGGTCTGGAACAAACTTCCATCTTAATGCTGTACCCTAACAGTGGCCCTTCATTTCCGTCCAGTCCACATTATTTAAAAAAATAATTTCTTTGTCTTTATGTTTTTTGGTAAACTAGTTTAGCTTCAATTATCTTTTTTTGACAGCAAAGGCTTATTCCTGGCGTATCTCCTTGAAATCCACATCAGTTTGTGGACATACTGCAGGCACTATGAAAAGGCAGAACTTGTGATGTTTGTGAAAAGTTGTTTGCATCTCAGGTTTTTGCCCTATTTGATGGGTCAATTCAAATCTGCACAATTTAAGATTCAAACCTGTTCAGTCATCCATTACGTTTTCCTAACAGCCTCCCAGCTCTCTTTAGCTCTTCTCATAATGACAACACATACTACTGTAACAAAAGCCCTTTTTTGGGATTCCATTTGTGTTATTTATTATTATTTATTGAAAAATTATGAGGGAACTCATGTTTATGTAAGGAAAAATTTGAAAGCTCCAGTACATGTTCAGGTGGAAGTGGTGTGTATGGAGTGATCAAAGTGTGTGTGTGTGTGCATGTGTGTACTGAAGTTAACTGCCATGTTATTTCATCAGGCATCTATCAAGCTGTCTAGACACTTCAATAATTAATGAGTACTCTAAACCTTTAAAGCATCTGACTATTTCATGAGCAGTTATTTTTCAAGGACAGGCATCAGAAAATGCTGAATACAAAATTATACTTACACAAAATGATCCGCACAGGAAACGACGAAGTAGAATTCATAAAAAGTGATGTTGGATCATAAAACTAAGTTGTATGTTAAAGAACAAGTGCTTTATTTTCATACCATAATGTAACTGCAAAGATACTTTAACATCTGTACAAATGCAAAATAAAATGAAGGCAATGTAATTACAGACACACAAAAGAAATGTACAAAGTTATGCAGGCAAGAATGAATCATCAGTTCATTACATATCAACAATGTATTTAAGCGCTGGAATGAGCCTCGGCATACGACAAAAGGCAACAAGTGCTATGAAAACATTATTTACAAACATACCGCACATTTATACTCCTTTCAAAAAGAAAGGTGGTTGCATTACATGTACAAGATTATAGAAATTAATATTATGTACAATATTTAAAGTTTTCGATTTAAAATAATACAATAACAACATTAATATATAGGAACTACAGTCCACCTCTCACACACAAGTCCTCAGACACACACATATGCTGCACTTCCATCTGACCTGTTTCATTTCCCAGCACAGGAACAAACGTTTTCTGTAAGTTTGTTTTATTTTTTTCCTAAACCTGGATCTACTGTAAAAAAAAAAAAAAAAAGTAATATTTAACTTTTAGGTCCCCATAATACTTTCAGTTAAAAGAATTTTGAGGTCATCAGTATGTTTTCACATGCAGAAGGTGGCATCTTCATCTTTAAAAGGGGGTTTGAAATCTAAAAATAAGGCAAAGCTTTAGTTCAGAGGATTCGTACAACAAAGCCCTTTTCAAGAGAATTTCTCTGACTCATCATCACACATACGGAACTGCAAAGGCAGGCTTCAATATTAAAAAAGTACATAAAAACCACAAATGACACCCGCTGCCCCACCCCAAAAGAAAAATAGATTGAAGAGAATTTCCTCATCTTTCACAAGAACAAATAAAACAAAAAGAAAAGAACAGTCCTTATTGGAGCCTTGAAATTCTGTCGTAAATGAGAGTAATAACATTCAATTTCCTCATCTTTGACAAAAAGAAAAAGAGGAGAGTTCTTAGTTCACATGTGAAGCAAACCAGGCACAGTCTCTCCATAAAGCCAAACACAGTTAAGTTTGTCGCTGGTGTGTTAAGATGGGGGATCACTGAGAATGACTCTGACCTTAATATGGCTATTCCAACCTCTGGTATGACAGAGGACAAAGTGCATAGACAGCTCTGCGATCGCTCCACCTGTCAGTGGAATGTATTTCACTCATCCTACTGTAAAACACAGTGCATTACGGTCTTCATGCTCATGATCTGGCATTCCTGTTCATAGGGAAGAAGAGAGAAGGAGGATCTGCGGTCAACATGAGAAGGGATTAAGTTTCAAGGCTGGCTGGGTGACAGAAAAAGGTCAGGCATTTATCTACCCAGGACAAAACAAGAGTCACATAAAAGGACAAAACACAAGTTTTGACCTTTTATGTGACAGATGAGAAAATATCATACATTGTCTGGGGGGGAAAGATATTGTGGATAAAGAAAGCCAAAAAAGAAAAAAGGTTCAGGCACATTGGGACATCTTAGAAAGCATGCAGAGGATTGATCACTTCAAAGATGCCAGTTCCCCCAAAGAAAACCAATAATTAAAAAAAGTAACGTACTTTGCTACTTCTCACACAGTCCTTTCTTTGTTCAGAACTTTGTTCTGTAAGGACAGAAAGTAAATAAAACACAGAAGTAAAAAATTACAGTATTCACATGCAAAATAATGTCGACACACACAGTCAAAATGTTATTTTCATTTGGAATTTGAATCCGAAATATGGACCCAAAAACACAACGCGCACAGAAAAGGAGACCTCGATGATTAAAGCTTCAATTGGTCCTGCAGAGCGGAGGAGTTGGTCTCAACCCCTGAGCTGCCTCACCGGAATCACAGTGTACAGTTCTGAAAAGCTAAAACAGCATTGTTTGTCCTTGGCCAGTTTGATCAAAACGTGGGTAAACAGTGGAGAAGACGATCAATACTGTGATGTATTGCTTCTGTTTGTTCTTGTGGTGTTATTAATGTCATGATGAGTATCATAAAGCTGTTTAAGAATAATGGGAGGATGTTAACAGTCATACATGTTCCAAGGAAAGAAGAGAAGCATTATACCTGCTTGCATATTCTTGTCTTTCAATGCCATTTCAACAGTTTGACTTACTTTCTTTATGTAATGCGTGTTTCTGATGCTGAGCACATTGTCCATATGTGACATATGGATTATGATTCGATTAATCTTTCAGTCCATTAGGCATATAGAGATGTAAGAATATTTTATAGAGATGACAGCCTGATGCTTAAGTCTCTTTCCTTTTGGCTTCACCAGCACTGTGGTCAGTTTTGTACCATTGCACAGCCGAGGAAACCACAGAAATGGCGCATGAGTTCAGCAAATGTATCTTTTAGCCAAGCAGAAAAAAAGCAGACTGAAAAAAAACAACAGTGAACAAAATTAGAACATTTATGCCTTAATAGGGTTGCTCTATGAAAATATACTGTTGCTACTGTAAAAAGAGCAGCCTCACAGGCCTTTGAGGTTTTTCTTGATGGAGAGAGGGCAGCATGTGCAGCTGGTAAACCCTCAGGAAGTAGGGATGGTGGCGGGAGGGTGTTCGTGTTTGCAGCTTTTGTCCCTAGTGGATGGGGTTAATGTCTGTGCGGTGGTTGGTTTGTCCGTGCACAGTGCTGCCCCCTACAGTCGTGGTGGAGGTGGTGATGGTGTTGTGCTGGATGACCTGCTGCTGGGAGCATGCTGGGGCCGGGCTGCCTGCTGGGCTGCTCTCTGGACCTGAGGAGACAGTAAGAGTCATCATGGGGGGATGAACAGGATGTGTGGAGAGTGCAAATCCTGTGATTTTATTTCACTAAACAAAGACTGGAACATGCTAATGAAATATCAAAATAAACACAAACCACACATCAATATAGAAAAAAGTGTTTTATTAGAAGAAAGATTTGTTCAACACTAAATTCACATGTGCCATTGCAAAGACAAAAATAAATGGATAACACAAATATGGAAAAGTGAATCACTCAACTCCATAAACATGCATGATGAATGCTGGACACATTGAAGGTGACATCT
This sequence comes from Craterocephalus stercusmuscarum, assembly GCA_037177115.1. Lineage (NCBI taxonomy): Eukaryota > Metazoa > Chordata > Actinopteri > Atheriniformes > Atherinidae > Craterocephalus > Craterocephalus stercusmuscarum. Next base: position 15,090,665 of record JBBDHI010000006.1, on the reverse strand, counting down.
GTACACAGGCTAGACTCATCAATGAAAGTCATTCCAGCCCAGTCTGGGAGTTGGCTTTCTCCTGCATAAAAGAACCATTCAGCCACCAGGGATGTGAGCCTTATTTTCCTGCACTAAAGCCACACAGGGAGGTGCCTTATCCTAATTACATAGAAATGTCACTCGAATCCATATCAAAGGGAGGGGCTCTGATGTCATGTGAAGCTGAGCCGGCGCACCGTCCAAAAAGTCTCTAAGATGGTGGGCAACAGTTTGCCAGAGTGCAGACTGTGATGCCTTTCTCACGCTGAGTCTGAGTCGCCTCTGTGCACAGAGGTGCTGGCCAGATGGAAAAATGAGTCTCTCAGGAGATGCAGACGACCAACTCCCAGTCCAGGCTGGCTACCAGAGTGTGCAACACCCAGATGTGAAAGGATAGGTCTTGTGGCAAGCGTGGGAGCTGGATACCAGCACATCAGAGCAAAGAGTCTGGGCAGTCACTATGTGTCCATCAGACGTATGTTTGCACCGGTGATGCTGTGTTTCTGGTCTAATTCCCAAGTGTCTGTGTGTGTGTGTGTGTGTGCGCGTGCGTCTGGGTTTATGTTTGAGCTACTCACTGAGGTAACCTTGGGACTCTTTCTGCATAGTGGTGATGGGGCAGTCCTTGTGAGTGAGCAGAAGCTGCTTGAGTTGGGTCACCTCATTCTTTAACATGGTCACTTCATTCTGGGATCAGAAGAGAAAAAAACATGACTATTCTGAAAAGTTTATCTATCCATCTTTTACTATGTTTTATAACTATTATTAGTATTATTACACATAAATATGAAATTGGAGACTGCTAACACATTTATATATGAACCACAGTGACCAAAATAAGCCGTAAATGCTGACAGTTGTGCGTCAGTGCTAACTCTAGACACAGTTAAAGGCCCTGAGGTTTTGTTTTTTTTTCACCTGAAGCTGCATGTTGGTCTGTGTGAGCTCCTCTGCTTTCTTCTCTAAGGACATCACCCACACTTTCCTCTTCTGTCGGCATCTTGTTGCAGCCGCTCTGTTTCGCTCCAGAAACTTTCGCCGCCGTTCGTCTGGATCCTCGTCCACAACTCGTCTGCGCCGCCCGCCGCTGGGTGGCGGAGACTGCAACGTCTGCGTGGGCTGCATCTGCTGGGCTGCAGGGGACATCTGAAACATGTGGCGCATAGGATTAGCATTACAGGGATGTATGATGAGACAGTGTCTGTCTGCCAACACCAAACTACACATGCAGCCAGTCCCACACCTGGAAAACAGCCCGTCACCTGTCTGCTGTCACCACCTAAAGCTTCCCGCTTGTAAACAAGCATCTATACATTATCTCCTCCAGCTATTTAATGGCTGGCAAGTTCCCCAAAAACAACATCTGTTTGTACCACGTGCCGTAGGAGCAGGGCTGCGTGTGCGTCAGGCGCGAACAAGTGCGTGAGTGACTGGGCTGATTCACAAGGCTGCCCACCTTGTTAAAGAGGTGTCAGAAGGCAGTTTTCCAACGCCCACTTCCACTCATACTAATAACACCAGACACAGTCAAAAGGCTCGTTTCTAAAACCGTACATGCACTGACAGATCTTGACATAAACTTGGCAAAGTCAAGTGTTTTCAGTCTTCAGATCATTACCATTTTTATGAGAACCATGGAAAATACAAGCTGCTTTAATGGTGGCTGTGCATACAGAAAGAGCTGTTTTAATGCCTTAATGGCACATCTGGAGCATGCAGTGAAACATATTTCTCCATGTCAGACTGTCCTTCATCCGAGATGATTGGCACTGCAAACGAAGGATGGACAATGCAAGGACAAACTGTATCGCCTCACAATGCAGCAAGCAAATCTTTAAAAATACATTTAGAGTTAAAATGTTCCTGCACCATCACAACCAGTACGAATAAAACTCCTACACCTGGAGCACAACAAATCTGCATCACTGAAGCTTGGTGGCGCATGTTGGAAGGAAGCAGTTTCTTCTTAAATATATTTTATAATCACCATCTTATGACCTCTTCCCCACCCGGTCCCGGCATGACAGGCATCAAACTCTGACCTGTGGCTGACCAACCTCACAAGAAAAACTGCATTTGAGAAATATGCCAGGAAACTGCTTGGCATTATGGCTGCAGGAGAGGAAAATGAGTTTGTCCACTGTGGATTTTAAACATCATTGCAGCTATGCTTCAAAATTAAACCACTAATAGCGGACTTCAAAACTGCTCAAAGGGCCCCTGAAGCACTGCTCTGTTTTAGTCATGGTACACACACATACCGGCCTCTTGCTGTGTGAGAGCATTTTGTGCGCCGTATATTTAATGTGTTATTGAAATTGTGGCTTTGGACCATCTAAAAGCTTCAAACTCTCCTGGGCATGCACTTCGCTTACCTGGGATGCAGAGTGCATTGGAGGGTGCGGTGAGGTCTGGTGTGGGTGCCCAGGGTGGAGGTGGGGATTGTGAGAGTTGTGATGGGGGTTGTGTCCCTGCGGATGGTGGTGCGCACCCTGGCTGTGGCCTTGGCTGTGGTGGTGGTGTCCGTGGTGCTGGTAGGCGTGCGGAGGGGCTTGCAGGTGCTGGTGTGGGTGTGAGTGCATGTGATGATGGCCGCCTTGTTCCTGCCGTGATGACATCATCTCCATCATGTGGCCCATGGAGTTCATGTTGCCGTTGGCAATGGCACCAGGGTGGTGTGAAAGTGCAGCCTTCAGCCTCTGTTTAGGTTAAACGGACAAAAAACACAGCACTTAAAAGCGTTTTGTTGTTAGTATTTGTTTTATATTATTCTATGTGCTGGACTCTTTCAGTGTGGCGATAAAGAGCTGGAGAGCCGGATCACATGCTGCTGATGACAAGACAGATGGCTGCATAAATCCATATGTCAGGAGAACAAATCAAAACCACTTAGGCTGTCCTCTGTGTCTCCTTCAGTCCTGTCATTCTTGCTCTTCACCTTTCATGATTGCCATCAAACCAGTCCCTCCTCTTCATATTCCTAATAGCCTATTTCTCTCTTATACGTGTGTGTGTGTGTGTGCGTGCGTGTGTGTGTGTGTGAGATGAGTTAGCAGGCGAACCTCTGATTGCTCTATGCCTGCTGGCCCTGCTTACATTGGGTTTGTTGCTTTAACTGTGTGGTCTACTTAGTCCTGACTGTGATGGTGTCTATGGGAAAACTGTGAAAAAGACCAGAGGAAGGCTCTCTAAAGGCACGCTTGTTTTCCTCATGTTTACCAAATGCACCTCTCCTCTCCTCAAGTCCGTTTTTTCTGGGCACCACATAGACCACAAGAGCACAAGCCTAGACATAAATAAAAAGAAATACATGACACATTTACATTTAAAGGACTTCTAAAACAGACTATTTAACTTTGTTCCATGTAAGTGCTTGTTTCTGTATGAAAGGAATCTTATATATCTTAGCCCTTTGTACTTTTAGCAAAAATGTTAGCAGCAGAAATGGAAGCACATTCGTTCCAGGGCTACTGTTGTGAATTCCACAAAGTTTTTTATTCTCTTTCCCATTGCTCCCTTTACTCTCCCTCTTCCCTTCCCCCTTCTCCCAGCTGCTGTCAGTAAGTCCAAGGCTCCGTATCTTTTAACAACCTTCACATTCATGATTCCCATTGGGAATGGCATCCAGCTGGTTCAGCTCACGGTACTAGGACATGACCAGAGCACAACATGAGCCCTCCCCTCCTCACTCACAATGTCTGTGAGCGAGCAGAGGCACATGCAAATAAATCCTTTTAAAAGACTAAAGTTAATTTTAGGAGTGCATCAGCTGGGTTGTGTTGTATTTACTAATGTACGCATTTCTAAAAATATTTTCAATAAGTTAAGTTGTGTTTACCTGGCTTTCCTTGGAAAGAGTAAGATACAGAGAGTAGCAGATGAAACCGGCGCAGCATAATTACGACCTCGTCAAGCCTGTTTAGGTTGAGTTGAGTTTCTGTTTGTCATACCAAGAGATGTCACACATTCTGACACAAATACATTCTGATGCTTTATGTTTTGTAACTTCAGAAGACTTATTTTAAAATTTTGCTATATATATTTTGCTACACACACACACACACACACACACACACACACACACACACACACACACACAGACACACACACACACACATACCCTAGCACACACCTGCTATGCATCTTCAAGATCGGAAGAG
>JBBDHI010000006.1:15076088-15086384 GCA_037177115.1 Craterocephalus stercusmuscarum | reverse complement strand
ATTCACACTTAGTAACTACCTTCATCACATGCTCATGGGCTCAACTCTGAAGGGCCACAGATATCAGGGTTAAAATACCACAGTCTACACTAACGCACAGCGAGTGTCCTCAGGCCTGCAGCTGTCCACAGCATCACAGTCATACCGACATTCATTGAGGGTAATAAACCTAACTGAAAAGCCCCAGCAGCATAAGTTTAATCTATAAGATTTCATATGAAATAGCTATCTGGAAATGGTATTTAAAAAACAGAAATCGCAAAAACCTGATATGCGGCTAAAAGAATCCAAAACGGATGATGGATTTAAAAGGCTTACGGATCAATCATAGAGTCTCCTGCGTTGACAAGGACATCCTTTGTGATGAATTCTAAGGTTGGCAGCCCTTACTGAACACCTTCCCTTTAGCTATCAGCTTGTTCGTGTGCAGCAGAGAGGTGAGGCCCACCCCTCTTGTGAAAGCCAATCAGGGTTCGAAAGGCTCCTGCCACTCAGAGCAGGCAATCACCTGAATGTAGCAAAGCCAGAGGCTGCCCATCTACCTCTCCTCTCTGCTTTCGTAGCCCTGGCAAACATATCTGTGTGTGGGTAAGATGCTCATTTGGTGCAACTGGAGCTCCTTGCCTAACAGGCGACAGGGGAGAAGGACAGAGAGGGAGGGAGCAATGAGAGAGAAAGAGACCAGAGGTGGGGAGAGATTAGATGGATTCCGGTGTCTCTTCCTTACACAATCAGCCCAAGACACAGATTGCTCATTTATCAGTGTCTCTGGGAGCTTTCCAGCTGGCAGTGCAGCACTTTCTGTTTATTAATTGAATTAGCCTGCATCTGAAGAGGCCAGAGAGTGTCAAATCACAGAGGCTGGTCAGAGAGCCGAAGGGGGTGGGACAACAACTCCTAGTGGTGATGGTTTAAACACGACAATGCATAAGAGTCACTGAACCGTAAAGTAGCAGGAGGAAACATTTGGGGAGCCATCAAATCAAGTGTGAATATACAATTCAAAGGTATGAACACACTGACATGCAGCCGCTCTTCGCGTTTATTTGAGGCCTAGACTTAGAAAAGAGACGATAAAAAGCCTGACAGTTGTGCCTAACGATTCAGAGCTACAGCCCCAGTTTCTTAGTTAAATTTGCTCTTCTAAAAAACCCTTTCTTACTGGTGTGCCATATGAATGAGGAAACACTTAGCTATTTTACTCAGTGGCATGTGTAATATCACCTCGACTTTTTAAAAGTAGAGTTTGCGTAAAAAGCCAGAGCTTACGTTTTGTTACAAGAGAAAACCCTTACCGTGCTATAAGCCTGTTCCTGACGCTATCTCTGCACCAGTGTCTGCTTCTGTTCCATCCTGAGTTGAGACACATCTCAGTTAAACCCCACTCAGCCAAAACTTAAGTCTTCGTATCCAGAACCACAGTGACGCAACTAAGGGACGTTAGCAGAGCGATGATGAGCAGGCTGTGACTCTCAAACACCTTCATCAGCTCCCTAATGACTCTTTAACACATGGTTGTATTTCTCCAGACTGTGCTGAGCACAAGAACTTAACCACAATGTGCATTTTGCTGTAATAACACACACACACACATACATACACATTTCTCCTGCACCAACATGGCTGCCACAGAAAACAGTCATTAAATCAGTCCAGGTGTTAGCCTGTGGCAGCACAGAGCTCTTGCAGATGGGATGGCATACAACTGATCACGCTTGACCTGCTGTCGCTGGGAAAATTGAAAACAAAGCAAGGAAAAAGAGGTCTCTGTGACACCATAGAGATGGTCAGTCACCGTCTTCCGCCGTAATTCTGTCAAGACGAAGCTCAAATATGTGCATTTGACCCTACATTTCATGCGTTCTGAAAGTGTACTAAAAGTAGTGTCAGTATTGATTTTTCGCTGTTAAAACATCACCCCTGATTCAGCTATCTTTTGCCCAGAGGAAAGCTATCTTCTTTCAGACCTTTGCCCCTTGACCTCTCCACTCCCACTCCTTTTTTTTTTTTTTTTTAGGCTTCTCGCATTTATGTGGTTTCAGTGATACCAGGTGATCCTCCATTAATGATATTTATTAATGGCTGCTTCCTTTGTGACACGACGGGCTGTGAGTGATGTCGCTTTGAGTGCTCTGGGCACATCCTGAGAACACACTCAGGTTTCTCCTTGCAAGATGACTTCATATCTATTAACCCTGGGAGGAGAAAGCAAGAGCACAGAGCAGGTACAAAGGGAGGAGACCACGCCTGGCTAAGGATGGGTAAATCAAATTCACTGAGGTCGGGGTGAGCACTTTTATTCCCCTTAAAAGTGGAGCAGTGTGCTATCAGGGGACCTGTGGCCCTCTGGCGCCTTACAGCTGGTTAGAAAGATTTAACCAGTCTGAGGAGTCATAGTTTAATGGCAAAAAGATCAAAGTTTTAAATGAAGATCTTCCTCTTCTCATAAAAACAGACTGCAGAGAAATATTAAAGCTTCTGTCTGTCGCTTTTCAGCTTTTTGTTAACACAAGACCTACACATTGTTGAAGCACAAAGTACTGCTAATTGTATAATACAGTATATCATAGCTGTAACCCTCCTGGCATAATTTATGGATGCCTAGGGCCCCCAACTCACGCTCTAAACCCAACACGGGTTCACCAGCTGCAGCTGAAAGCAGGAGTTTGGCTCTGCGGCGTTGCCAAACATTCAGAGGATCCTATTCCATCCACCTCACCTCCACCACCATTATCCATGAGTGCCTGCCTGCAAAACCCACTCTCTGTCCCCTAAAACTCCACACCCCCCATTAGTTCAATTTTATTAGATTTCCCTCTCGCCCAGAAAGGCAGTAACACCCCCCCTCTCCTCCTTCTCTTCTCTCTCCCATACACACCCCTTCCCTGTTCCTCCTCCCCCTCTCCCTCTGCTTGCCAAGAGCTGGGGACTGTTAAACTGATTTCCTTGGGGAACGGTGAGGCAGACAGTCTGATGGGAGCGCTTGGTTGTAATGTCGCTCCCTCTCTCCTCTCTCAGGTTCTGGGCCAAGCTGATCAGGGCAGAGCTGAACAGAGCTTCCCTGTGGTTCCAGACGCAGACGGGGGAGATGGACATAGACTGGCTGTTCTGCCAGGGCCAGACGCTCTGGTGGTGCTTGGAGGAACCGAGGCGGTATGGGCGCAGTGAGACACACGCCCACTGAGGAGCATGCTCCAAAGCATGCGCTCATACTCTTGGCAGCTTCTGCACCCTGTCAAGTTAATGGATGGGCCTCTGACTCCAGTCTGCATATCCCCACTGTTCCCTCTCTTGTAAAAGCTCGGCTCCACTGCAGCCTACATCGTTATCCCTACACTCACTGTCACAATGTTGAATACAGAGAATGCCCCGCACTGACAGAGACAGGCAGTGCATGAACAAAATGCTAAATATTAAAATACTAATGGATTGAAGTTGTGACATAAAGTTCCTCTTGAAAACAGAAAACTCTGTCCAATACAACAAAGCAACCAGATATCATCATTCTGCTTGCTACGATGTTGGACCGGACAAGTAACAAAAAAAAAAGAAGAAGTTGTGATATCAAAATAATGGCAGATTATGCACCACAATGTAAAAACAATGCAACTTTAAATATGAAATCTTGAGTGAAGGCCATTTAAAAGATGCTCAATATATCAGCCTGTGTTTTGGATGAAAAGGACTTGACTTCCCTGCTGCTCACCATTCATATGTAGATTGCAACAAGTGTTCCTCTTTGTGCTTAGTGTTTTCATTCAGACATTTTTCTGTGATAATAAAAGCTGCTTTCGCAACAACTTAACTTATTTTTATTACCATTTGGATTAGGTTTAAACACGAAACCCACAGGCACAAGATGCTTCTTACTTTTCCAACATGTTAAAATAAGCAATCCCTTTGCCATTCTGGCACATAAATTGCTCAAACTTGTGAGCATAACTTGTTTAAGAGGTAAAATGGTTGCCTAACGAGTCACCAAATACTCCCTAAACTTTATCAGGCTAAAAGTGATTGACCTAGTTTGCCTTTTAAAAATCCCCCCTCCAGTGTTGCAGACGTTTTTTGGAGCCTTTGAGTATTTTGTTCATTTGTCAGGCTTCTGGGGGGCTGGACCAGTCCAGTCCAGTCTGGCCTGTGGGGTAATGCCAGCTGGTTTACCCAAGCTCGGCTCAACTGGAGTTCCATCCCATTCACAAGCCCTGAACCATGATGAAATACTCTTCACATATACCTCCCATCAGCACCCCTGAAACAACACGCGGTCATCCAAAGACAAACAGATGTGACACTTTGTGCCACAACTGCCTGCCTTGTCCTCTTAACCTAACCCACACACACGCAAAGCAAAACACACAGAAACTGAAACAAATGCATACGCCCATGTATCAACTGAAGTATACAGACAACAAAATAAACCGTCCACATCAGATCTGAAATGCTGCAGATGTGGTTTGGCCCTTTTAAATGGTCTTAATTTTTTTAATTTGATTTGTATTTGAAGTTCTTCCTGCCTCATCACAGAGAGAGAAACATTCTCAAAATCCTTTCAAGTTTAGCAGTTTTTTAAAAATACTAATTTAATTTAGATTCAAGTTTTTTTCCCAGTAATTCTCAGATAACTGTCCAGAATGAGAAAGCAGCATCAGGTAATTTGAGGGTTTCACTAAGATCAATTTAGAAAAAATAAAGAGCCAGATAGCTGATAACCTGTTCCAGAGTATTCCAGCCATTAGTTTTGGCTGAAGTTTTTCCAAATACAACTTGAAACATATAGCATATAAACAACATAACCAAGAAAACACAGAAATGGCTTCAGGAAAACTCAGTGAAAGTCACAGAGAACATGTAGAGCATCTTTGAGAACAATCAGAGAAACTTCTAAAGGAGTCATAAGCTTGTAGGGATTACTTTTCATCTGTGCCAAAGGTGCTTTAACCAAGTAAAGAATTTTTTTATGAATACACAAAACCCCACAAAGACCTGCAAATTATTTGTCATATTGTGGAACTTCTCAGAATGATAAGATATGTCTGAGTAATCACAAACTGTGGAAAATTTTGAAAAACCATATTTGAGAACTTCACAAATATTTTGTAAAAATTCCATAAATGTTTTACAGTTTAGCAGGTATATATATGAAAGTAAAGATTAAGATCTAAACTCTGTTTAAAGGGCAAAAATGTCTGAAAGCAGCATGGATACTGCATTACTTTTAGCAGATGCTTTTCAAAATGACCAACAAATGCAGGAAACATTGAGGGGGCCGTGTGGGGTTCAGTAGATCACCAAAAGACACTTTAACATGTAGATTTTGACTTAATCCGAAGTTACAGTTGAGATAACAGTTTATTACTGCATTAAATATGAATAAGATTGAGTTTAAGTCATTTCAGTCACTTTCCAGTAGGCCTATATTTGACTACAAACAATATAATTTTGATTCAATTTAAACAAACTCTACAGCTTTGGCAGCATAGAGAAAACTGTTGGTTTATATCCAACAGTGATAAACTGGCAGAAACATTGATCCAGCAGCTCCTCTCTGCAAAAACCACTAACCTCTGTGGAAATAGAAAGAAACGTTCAAAAAACCTTTTATTAAGTGTCTAATGTCCTGTTTGACTGCACATTCACATCCATGTATACTTAACTAACCACAAATATGCATAGAGCAGATCTGCATCAAAGCCGTGTGCAAACTGACTTAATGGTTTGCTTTAGCCCACTTTGTCTACAGATGTGTGTTGACTCCAAGGACAATGAGTACCAGAGAGTGTTCCAGTGCTCTGTAAAGGAACCACTTTCACACACAATAAGCATGCATACAAACATATATAGTGTACATACACAAACTCAGTGAAGCAGGCTGCAGATTCAGCTGTGCTCTTAGCTCACCGTCTCTACTCAGTGACATCACACCCTGACAATGCCACCATTCATACAGATGTTGCTTACAAAACCCGGAGTTAGCCTGCTATTGTGTGCACTGCCCCTCCTGACAAGAGATTTAGCCAGAGGTGCTTCCCGGCTACAGTGGGAGAAAATTACTTGAAGGCAGAGAAATGTTACTACATATTACTTCATATTATACCAACCTTTCAATCGATCTCATAACAGAGATGAAAACTGACAAGTTTTATTTTCTTGGTATTAAGGGAAGTCTTGGTTACTTGTTCATTTTAATGTGGCATTTAGATTCCTGATCTAAAGTAACTATACAGTAACATTACAAAAGTAAGGGTTATAAATCATAAAAACTCCCATTAATTCGAGATAAATGCTTTGATAATAGATCCTCTTGTGTGCAATGAAATGTTTCTTTAAGAGAAGCACCTTTTTTTCCCCTCTTCAAGCAAAAAGGAGCATATTTAGGGCATGCCAAGAATTATGTCATCCACTAATCGAGTGCCAGTTCCATAGCCAAGAGAGCTGCAGTGAAAGAACATATAGTATTGTTTACCACATAAAAATCTCAGCACCTAGCCTGATGCTTAGTGACAAATGTATTGTCCTTGGTAACAATGTAAACAATAGATAATTGGGAAATAATAAATAACACATTTTCATACACCATTACCAAGCTGTTGCAAGGCTCTGTTGGAAATTAGAAAGCATGCTGCATGTGTGGAAAACATGGAGGGGATTCAAAAGAGACTGAAAAACAATGCTGAAGTCCTCCAGTCACCAGCACGAGCTGAGTCATGTGCCATAGTTGGCATTCGCAACTGTTTTTTTTTCTTTTACAAAAACATGATACGGCTTGTTTGGTTTTTCCTTGTTACAGATGATGACAGTGATTCTCTTTCATCATACATGCAAACATCAACCAGAGCAAAGAGGGAAGGTTTGTAGAAGGGAAAGCAAAAAGACTTAACATATGTTTGTTTGTATATCTTTAGCATGCAATCTGTGTTTGCACTTTGTTACTTTTTCTTAATTGCAGGCTAGCTTTATTTCAGGGTATGCTAGTTTGTGGCCATCTAAACGTGCACACTGTAAAGACAACAACAACCCGGACTCGAACAAGGCAAATGTGTGTGTGTTTATGTATAAGTCTTTGCAAGGCCCTGTGGAGAACTGGCTCTAAGTGTTGACGTAATGCTTTGGCCGGTGTGCTGTGGAACTTGGCTTCGTCTCTGCTGCGTTTCCTCCACGCTGCGAGGGTCAGCTATCCCACAACCTCCAGCACACAACACGCACCATTCAATTCCCCAGACCACAACAGAGCAAAACTCAACCACACCCGGCACCATGAGCACCCGCTCCTTCACAAGAAGTAAAAGAAAAAAACACACACACAAAAAAAAAACACTTGAAGCAAGACTAATAAAACATTCCAATCTCAGCAACAACCCCAGATGACAAACTCAAAGCATTAAGGAAGGGCATCCATGTCAATTATTCCACCATCAGGCTGTGCTGTACCACTTAAATAATGGCACTTAAGGGGAAAATCTGGACAACAAAGAAATGCAGTGATGCAGATACAGTCTTTGGCCCTGAGAGCACAAACAGCAAGCTTAGAGTGAGATATGAGTCCCCCAGGGGCCAAAGCAGTCCTTTGGCTCATTAACTATTTACACCAGAGACAGGCCTACATACTGCTCTGGCCCACCACAAAATCAATTAGCCTTCATTAGCCCGGGCTCTGGGCATTCTTTCTCTGACAGGGGGAGGATAATTCTGCAACTGATTCCCTCAGTAACAACAAAATATCAAACCATCAGATGCGCACCCAGTATATGTAGCTAAAGCATGCACACTTACGACAAAAGAAACGGAGCTACGTTTTCATATCACATGCATGGTTTTTAAAATTCTCCCACAGATTCATTGTTTGGTCTCTCAGAATATCAATAATGTCTATCGCCTTTCAACTCCCCTGCTTATTCTGTCTGTCTCTCTATTTTCTTCATGTCTATCAAAGTCTCACTCAATCCCCTTCTCTGCTCTTGCAATATAAACGTGGAACAGAAAGAGTGCATCCAGGTCCGCTCCTCAGAGGTGTGGGGTTACAGTGCGGAGATTTCCCATTGGCGGAAAGTCAACATGGCCGGGGTAATGCGATTAGAGCCGGATTGAGAACGTCGCAGGGGACACATGGGCCTGATCATGGCCCAGTTATCCGATAGCGAGGCCGTATTTATCGACCTGGCCTGGGCGAGGATATTACAGACATTAGAGACCCCGTCTATGCTTATGAAACTCATGCTGGAGATCACACTCAGATAACACAATTAGTCTCTCACTTTCTGCCTACAATCGTGGAATTCCATCAGTGGCGTTCAGACATCAGGGAGCAGAATCTCAATTGATCCACATTTTGTTGCTGCACCTCGTGTCAGAATGGCCAACTAACCAGAAAGTTGCATGGTGAAGCGGCCTGCAGCCATTTAGTGAGTGCATATGTTTATGGGAGAGCTAACAGAGCATTTACAATTCAATTACACAGATAGGAGGGGGGCAAAAAAAAAGTAAGATGTGTCTGGATGACGGCCAGAGGAGAGATAAGCCTAATACACTAATATTGTGTTACCCCAGTGTGTTTCCATAGGAACAGTTGAGGAGATTCAAAAGACTACAAAGACGATCAATCTTGAGAGAGCAGGAGGAAGAGGGAGAATTAAATGCCCTGAGAGTGCTCCCGCTCTCCTCTATCAGAGCAATAACTCTTCTAATGACCTCTGCTACCTCCCCTTTCTCTAGAAGATGTTTCTCTCCAGAAAACTCTGCTATCTGCAAGCCTCTCCAAACACAAAGAGCAGCCAAAGCTTTTCATTAGGATTTGTGATTTATTTGATAAAAGTGAAGTCTTTACTTCTTTATTTTGAAAACAATAGTTGGCAGTGGGTGATGTTGTTACAGTATCCATCAATCCCTATCGCCTACAGTGTGACCGATAAGACGTTTTACATTTATCAGAGGAATCCTGTCAGTCACTGCTGTTTGTGTTGCAGTGTTCACATTGCTAGCATTCAAAGTCAGGTACAGAGTACAAGGGTTTCTCTTGAGCTTTTTCCGCTGCCAGTCAGCCACGAACTTTCTGTCACTTTCAAAACCCATCTACTTGCAGCCGTTCTCCTCCTTCAGCCACATCTCATCCCCGCTGCTATAACTGCCTGCTTTGTGGAGGATGAGGTCATCTGATTTTTTCCCTGCTGTGTTAAACTAGCGCTAACAAGTTTCAGGACCTACAGAACACGTTCTGTACATTAAGTTATACATCAGGCAGTCGGTAGGCAGCAGAGCCACAACCACATAAAGGGCCCATTATTCCGGCTGAAGTCTCCGGTGCTGCTCTGGCAGGTTCAGACAGCTTTGATTACACACCGAAATGATGAAATTCTTACAGGCCTACGAGTGCAGCTTTGCTGGATCGGCCCGGTGGAAAAGAAAGTTGCAACACTTGCTTGTGCAGCCTAAGGTATGTGCAAGTGCATAAATGTGTACGCAACCATGAAATATTTGCATGTACTCACCAGTTTGGCTTCTGAGTGCATGGAGGGAATGTGAGTGGAGGAGCAGGAGCTGCTGTGAGCGGGACTCTGCATGCCCATCATGTTGGAACCCATTGTCATTTGTCTCTCCATCTGAGAACGGCAACAGCACAGGAACCGTCAAACACACATGTCATGAGCTTTTTAATGTTGCTTGAGGTGAGCTTTTCCATGTGATGTCATCAGTGCTTTCACAATTAAATCATTACTATTAAAAGTGCAAGACATCTAAACCTGTGGGCTTTGGTGGATGAGATGAGAGAGCATGAGAGCCTGATTTCACATGACAGGCTGCCCTGTGCACAGCTCTGTGTGATGATAACTGGAGCTGACCCAAAACAGGAAGCCAGAACGGAGGGACTTAACACAGGAAGCCGGTGCAACAGGGCTGTGTGTGTTTCTGATAGTGTGTCTGTCAGACTTATGCATCGAGGCTCAGCTAGTGTGGCTGGAGAGTGTGTTGTTAAGGTGAACGTTGCACAGATGCATTTAAACGTGTGCTAATGTGTGTGCGCTGTGTTTCTGACTGACCTTGGTCAAAGCGGTCAAGTGTCACAGCTGAGACCTGAATGTGAGGAAATCAGCTGGGTTGGCTGACAGGGGTGAGAGGTCACCTGTGCAGGGTGATAATGTGACTAGTACTTGCCATGCAATGTAAGCAGGAAAGAAGAAACCTTTGTCTCAGTGGCTGGACGCAAATAAGGGTGTGTGCATGAGTTTGTGTGTGTGTGTGTGTGTGTGTGTGTGTGTGTGTGTGTGTGTGTGTGTGTGTGCGTGTGTGTGTGTGTGTGTGTGT
>JBBDHI010000006.1:14999094-15009439 GCA_037177115.1 Craterocephalus stercusmuscarum | reverse complement strand
GATTTTGCGTAACGAAGTCAACTACAAATGGAACATTGATATGTATTAATACATCCTCAGTATATTATAATCAGTTTAGTTAATTAGTGCTTTGTAAACCATTAAGAAGTAGGGTTTTTATGATTTCTGCAGCATATTCTTTAAACAATTTAATGAAAGGTTTTAAGTATTTCAAGTATCAAGTTTTTCTACACAGTTTACTGAAATAATTAACTTGATTCTCGTATTACTGAGAACAAATAGCTCCAGTTCGGCTCACGGAGCATACCCATGCAGTGTACCCTGCTGTTCAGTGGCTGAAACTGGAGGGCCGTGCTGCTAAACTTTATCACCGGATTGGTTGGTGAGATTGCCAGTCATGTACGTACCTCTACGTCACACGTAAGGTCAAGAGGAAAGAAGCATGGCCGCTGTGTTGAGAGTGTCTCGGTACCTAGTGGGAAGGTGTTGCAAGCATGTTGACTTTGTATATGGTAAGTAAAATAAAATTAGATTGTTCAGTCAACCTGCAAGTCTTCCAGTTTATTTTAGGGACCCAAGCTGTTATCTGAATGCTCTTTGTAACATAAAAACACTGCTTTTCCAATGTAACGTTCACATAAGTTTCAGTTCATTTTCGCCTGACTTAATGAAGTTGTTACACAGGGTTACATCTTACAATTTATTGTTTAAGCAGGTTTTCTGTTCAAAGTGCACCTTGCTTGGTGAATTGTTCACCAAAGTTACGTGTTTTTACCGTTTGCTGACATAAATAAAACCCCGAATGTTTAAAGAATATTTTGTACATTTGTTCTTGTATCCTACTTTGCCTTTCTAAAAAAACATGCTTTTAAGAACTTAAAGGACAGATAGTCTTTGGATCAACTTACAATAACACCATAGCATGATTGCTTATAAATGTATGAAGTGCTTAAAATGTTATGCAATGGTAGATTGAATCTATGTTAGAAATAAAATTTGTAAAAAATGACCACCAAGTGTATTTGTTTAAATTAAGCTATAAATATCTGAATTGAAATCTATATTATATGGGAGGTATAATTTATCTTAAAATTAACCAATTTTACTGTTCTATTATAGTCTCTACGAGGTCAATGGCCTCAAAGACACAGGTGGGGTTTGTTGGATTGGGAAATATGGGAAACCCAATGGCAAAGAATCTGCTTAAGCATGGATACCCAGTAATTGCTACAGATGTATTTCCTGAGTCCTGCAAAGAGGTGCAAGAGTTGGGTGCACAGGTAGTACAGGCTTAATTTGCACACATATTTCTGGTTTTAAATTTTATCTTGTTTTTCTTTGTTCTTTCTAACACTGTAGTTTTTTTTCCAGATTGTGGATAATCCTGCTGAGGTAGCAGATAAGGCAGATCGTATTATCACCATGCTCCCCTCCAGTCCCAATGTCGTAGATGTGTACACCGGTCCCAATGGCATTCTCAAGTACACTGTTATTTCTTTGAGTATTTTCAAACTCTGAAATGTCATAGTATCTAGGATTTAACTAAACTATAATTTTCTTAACAGAAAAGTGAAGAAAGGCTCCCTTCTAATAGACTCCAGCACCATTGACCCAGCTGTTTCAAAAGAGATGGCGGCTGCTGCTGAAAAAATGGGGGCAGTTTTTATGGATGCACCTGTGTCAGGAGGTAAAGTGTACATTTGTTTCCTTTGTTTTTCTGGAGTTGTATAATAAATTTACTTTTGCCTAAAGGTCAGGGTGTTCTAGGAGTGTACTTGTTTGCTGTAAAGTCGTATGTGAGCATGCTGACAGTAAAAAAAAAAAAAGTGTAACTTCAAAATATTAGCATGCTCTTCTAGAGACTGAGTGACACTAGCTAAAAGGTTTCCAGTGTGGTCTTTGTTAGGGTGCAGTTTACAAGTAATTAACGGTTTTAGATTTTATGCTATGATGTTATTTATATCATAGTCATAGATATTAACAGGTTAGAAAGAAACTGAGGATCTTAATGGCATGGCGATTCATTTAAAATTGAACAACTGTTCAATGATTATGAAATTATGAAAAATCCTTCAATTTCGAAAGAGATCATTTTTATCAGTGTTGTAAGAGCTTGACATAGACCTGATAGAGGAAAAAAACACAGAGAAATCACATGCATGTAAGGAAAACACCTTCACTACAAAAACACATTTTCACAATTTATAGAACAAAGTTTAAATACATGATTGTGCATTATAAATGACAACTATAGTACAAGTATTTGTTTGTGTTTTGATTACCTCATTGAACAACAGTGTAAACATAACCCATCAATTTATTCAAATTAGAGCTAAGCAGGTATTGAAGGAAAGTGGTTTGTTCTGTGGGTCTGACACATGTAGAAATATGTTGTCTTTCCACTGAATGATAAGGCGTGGGTCGGTATGGTTGGAAATGGTTTGGCTTTGTGTTCCATTATAACAAATCAGGTGAGGGATTTAGTCCCAATGTCTAGTGTGGCGTTGTACTAAACTGGGCTCTAGAGTATCGACCAAAAATGTAAATTACTCTTTTTTTTGTTTTTGGTCGCACCAGAGCGCCTAAAATTTCTTAAGTCGAGGTGAAGGACTTTAATTCTATCTCTGAATATGTGTCTGCGTTATTCTGTTAATTTGCTCCTTACCTGAGCTCAGAGAAAAATAACACCTGATTATAACATCAAGCAAAAGGGTTAGTCATCACCTCTGATTTACAGCTGTATACCATGTTGTGTGTTGGTTTTACGGCGAAGAACGATGAACAAAAACTGCAATAAATCGTAAAACATGAAATAAGGTGTAATTTGATCGTATGTGGTTGTTATCTATAACCCTCACCAATAAAGAGTTTTTCACTGCGTCTGAGCAAAATGAAGCAGAGAAACTGGATGAGAGTTGAATATGCTTTGACTGCAGCCGCCTCTCGTCTGTGTCACGTCCCTTGCACTGACCCACCTCACGTCACCCCCAGAATTTTAGCAGTAGCTAACTGGTCTTAAGAAATTAGAAATGTATCACTCCACAGCTTTAGATACGAAATGCTGTCATGTAAACAAAGTAAAAGTAAATCTGAAGGAGGGAAATCTGCCAGAAGCTGCATAATTTTCATGATACAACCATCCATAGTTCAAGATGTTCAGTTGCATTCGGTCCACTGAAGTTGGAAATTTAAGTTTTTTTGTTTTTTTTTAATAATTCCCTATGGCTATTTAACATTCATGCTTTAAATAAAGAAAACAGTTTGCTAATCATCATTATTGTTTACAATAACCTAAATAACAATCAATGTCTATGTGAAATTAGATCAAAAGACAATTATTAAAATAGGTTGCTAAGAGCAATCATGGGGAAATTAGGATGCACCAATTTTTTTTGCTGGTGCACCCAAATTAAAAAGCTAGGCACACCAATGGAACCAATGCAAAAAGTTAGTCTCAAGCCCTGCTAAAGTGACAGCAACAAATGTGAAACGACTAAGAACAACAGTATTGTGGTAAGGAATAGTTTTAACTCCAGAGCCCAACAGACTTGACTGCCGTTTACAGGTATCTTTTTCTCATGAACTTTGAGTAAATGGTGAAATGAAAAACTGAGCTCCTACAGTGTGTTTCTTCTCCCATACTTACTTTTGTCATGAGAAGTGACAGTTTTCTGTCACTCTATCAACGGACAGTGATGACAGTAGCACTATCCTATCCTGTTCTCTAACCGACCTACAACTAAAACTTACTGAGAAATTGTATGGTGTAGTTTGGATTTATGGGCCCCTTTTTAATAATTAAAATCCACAAAATAGCATACCATACTAACCAAAGCCATACTGGTCAGTGGAAACGGGACATAATCCCTTTGTTTTACTTTTGATATCACAATTCCAATGTGTGTGCATGTGTGGGTATTTTGGTTTAGCTTTTTGTAAAGAATTTCTAAATTCATTCAGTTTGGTTTTAAAAATGTGATCCTTGTTAGAAATTTGATACCCAGTTAGAGTTTGGTAAATCAGCATGTTTAGGTGCGAAATATATGACTGGTATGTTGCAATTGTTTTTGGGAATGTCATTGTACTTCAGAATGAGGCAGAGCAAGATTCTGTGAAAGAATTAGCTTTGAAATCATTCAATCACAACCCTTGAAGTTTTTCAATTCAAGCTGCATATTCCTTAAACAAAAGTTTATGTGTAGCATCTGTTATCATTTACTAGGCTAAAGCATTTTATTTCAGTTTCATGTTGCATTTTCCACAAGTCATAATAATGATGGATTAGAATTATATTGCGCTTTACTTATCTGACACATTATTCATATACTCAGTGCTCATGCTAGGTAATGGTTAGCTTGCTACATGTGCCACAGCTGCCTTGGGGCAGACTGATGGAAACATGGCACCAACAGCTTCTCTGACCACCACCAAAGCAGTCTCACACATTCATATAGCACCAATACCTACACTTGACGCAAGGAGAGTGAAGCGTCTTACCCAAGGACACAATGACAAATAACTGGGGAAGTGAAATTTAAATCTCCAGATCCTCTACCACTTGAGCCATTGCCGGCCTGTGCCAGTAAAGAAAGCTAATAATAAAGCAGTAAATAAGCAGCAGAAGCTTGATAAAGAAGAGGGTAAAGAGGAGCAGCTTTTGTCTTTACAAATGTACGCCTTTCAACCTAGCTTTGTCAATGTCAGACCAGCCACTTTCTTTGAGTTGAAATTGGTCCATTTATTGGTCTGGCTCTGAAGATTAGTAATGATTTATTTGTTTCTGTCCCATGATAGTGCACATGGATTAAAGTTTTCCTGCTTTGTGCCTTGACCTTCTGTGTGTGGCGGCTGTAGTTTTGCCAGTGCAACCGAACTGTATGTCATACTTTGATACTGTCGTCAATCACAAGGCCTTAGATCCTAAATGAAACAGTTTGAACATCTCCACTTTTTAAGAGAAGACTCAAAAGAGGTACTGTGACTGTGTGGTTAAAGTTTAAACATAAAAGCACACATGGAGAAGACGTAATTGAGTCAACATGTGTTTTACAGTAGTTTTTCAGGCAAAGAAATGTAAGGAGCTGTTCAGATGATGCCTTATTTCTTTCCTTTTTTTCAAACTGAATTACTCAGCAAAGGCAACAGTTATATCCATCCATTTTCTGTACCGCTTAATCCAATTAAGGGTTGTGGGTGGGCTGGAATTTATTCCAGCAATTATCAGGCGGGAGGGTTAGAAATGATATGTATTGTTCACAAGAACAAGAATTACAATATTTATGTGTGAATGTATAGTCAATTTTTTGAAAGAGCTTTTGTTTGGTTTATCTTAAACAGAATACCACTACTAGGGTTGTGAAATTCCGCAAATTTTCATAGTTGGAAACTTTCCATTGGAATTAACAGGAATTTATGGGAATAAGCAGGAATTGAAAGTTTATTACTATAACAGGGAATTTGAATATACTAAAGGAAAATATATTGTTACATAATATTGGCTAAAAATAAAAAAATAATGTAAATATTTTTGTTTTAAAAAATATCAAGTCTCCTGGTGGTTCTTGGGGACATTGGAATGTAGGCAGTTCTGGTGATTAAACAAAAAAAATCCAGACCTGTACGGTAGTCTGGATCACCCCAAAACCTAAAACGTGAAATTGTTGAATGGAACTAGAACCAGGGAAAACTGTACTGATTCATGGTGCGTTCCATTTGTCTTGGGATTCCAAGCAAGAGCCAGTAAGTGACCAGTTTCATGGCATTCCAGTTGCACCAAATCGGAAAAAAGAAATCTCTTCAAAGCAACCAATAGTGAGGGTCTACAAATGCAGATATAACCATTAAATCAAAAACAAACTATGTAAAAACGTGCACTATTTAAACTCAAGCCAGTTTTAGTTGTAACTGAATTATAAACCATACATTGAGCACACATTTTCATGGGCACACTATAATGTAATTATTGTAACAGCTAGCTTGTGCTCATACTGAAGACAAAACGGACAGTAAATGTTTTATAAAAGATTTTAACAGTGGCACGGGGCGCAGACATCTTTAAATCTGGTATAGCGGTCCTCTGCAAATTACGCGCTCCCAGTTCAGAATTCCAAGATCGCCTTGTCTCTTCCGGACAGGTTGTGTCGGAAATCCGAGTTCCAAGGACAACTGCAACTCACGATCATGATACAGTGCTGAGGAATGGAAGAGCACCAAAAGAGACATAACCCCGAAGGTGCTGTTGAGCTCCACAGCACAGACTGGATTGCCTGCTCACCAGGCAGCTTAAAGCCATATCCTCCACTAAGATGTTCTTTGTGGAAAAGTGGCCATTGCTTAAGTAAATAGTTTATTAGTAGAGATTTTATATATATATAGATTATCATGACCAAAGAAACTCACAATGCCCTCCACGTGACATTTATAGAAGTTTTTTTTTATTATGCTACACCTAAAGGTGCTAAAAGCGAAAATTCATTGTTTTCACACTGAAGTAATTAAAAAATCTTTTTGGGAAGAACTGGGTGTGTATTTTCATCTGGAGTAAAGCAGGACGTAACACAGTGCCTCTGTGTGTTGATCTCCAGCTCTGGGTTTACTACCTGGTACGGCTGCGTGTTCATGTATGTCCATATATGACCACGTCTACATGCACCCCCGTTCTTATAAACAGCCGCCGCAGGGCGGAGTTATTACGTAGTGCTAGTACTTAAGATGGTGGAGACTCAGGCCGGTAGTTGTGGGAAGCGTTCAACTTAAGATGACGAGGAGCCAATATTACCCCCAAGAAAACAACGGTCAACCTCAAAAAAGCTATCTGACAGAGAAAGGGACAAAATACAGATAAATATTGGTTTGACATTCCCAAGGTGGAGAGAGCTGCGAGACCGAAAAGGACTCCAGTTTGACTCTTAGCTTGCTCTTCTTCTCGTACGTGACTCGCGGAGCGGATTCCACCTTGTCCACGTCTCTTTTTTCCTCTACCCCTAGATGGTAGCCACTCGCTTCAACCCGCCTCTTTAGACAGGTTGCTGCTGCTGCTGCTCTAAGAAGTTGCATCAAAATAAAAATAGCTTACATTGAAATATGTATGTTTAGGATCATAATAATAAATAATTTGAATAAATAGTGTTTTTTAACATAGCTCATGTTGTATTGTACAAGCAGAATCCATAATGAACTAGTCATATTTGTATTAGTTTTTGGAAAATACAAGGGGACTAATGTCGCGTTATAGGCCTACATAGGCTACACACAGTGTACAGTACCGATTTATTATTTTTTTTAATTTTCATTTCATTTTGGCTCAGGTAACCAAGGCCAAAATATATCACTTTTCAGCTTTCTAAATAAAAAGTTTGGTAACGGTTTGGTAACCGTTGCCGACACCGTTTATTGCTTGTTCATTATACAAATTTTAAGTGTTGTCATACTGAATACTGTAATTGTATTATTAATTCTTTGCAGTTTGTTTTTATTTTGATTAGTTTATCAAGTTGTAGTTGGTTCAGAGAACACAAGCGGTCTTTCCCCCATCGCACTGTAAGGATTTAACTCCCAACCCATTAAGCAATTCAACTTCTAATGTTGATAAGTTTCTGTCTTTTCGCCAATATGCAATGTGCTCCTGATGATTCAGTCTGTTTTGCTCACCAGGGGTCTCATTTATAAAACTGTGAGTAGGATTCTTACTAAAAGTGTATGAACGCCCAAAAACAAAAGTTTGCATACGCCAAAAAATATTCTGATTTATAAAACCGTGCGTACGCAAAGGTCCAACAATTTTCCCTTTATAAATCACACACGTCCTGGAAGTTTGCACAAGTGAATTTGGCTCATGTTCCACCCACTACACACCCACATTCTACCATAAATGGTCAATGCAAAGTACCTCAGCATGTACTAAAATGAGCCAGAGTGCAGAATTAATTGGAAACATGGTTACAGGACCCCACGCTGCCACAAGAGGACTGTTGATTATGTGTTTTCAATTCCCCATCTCTCCATCTGTGTTGCCAATACCCCCAGTCTACAAAATCTGCGTACGCATGGGTCAGAGCTGGTGTGAAAGACCGCACATTCTCCCATCAAGTTTGTCTTTTATAAATCACAACTTTTGTGTGGAAAGAGACACATGCCTGTTTCAGACCCCATTTTGTGTGTACGCAATGGTTATAAATGAGACCCCAGGTTGTTGATGTGAACTGCCAGATGTAAATTTATAGTGAATGTGATGACACTCTCAATCTAGGAATGAATAAAAGTTTCCCAGGATGTTCCAGTTTATTCCAAAGGTGTTTTCTGAGGAAGTTTTGTTTCTGCTGTTGATGACCCACCTACAGCAGGGGAGCCATAGGGGTCGGATGCATAGTGACCTGGGAAAAAAAGCAGGGGCCCTCATGGTCTGATCTACAGCTGTAGAAGCTAGGTCTTGGGATGTGGAACATCACATTGCTGGTGGGGAAGGAGCTTGAGTTGGTGCGTCAGGTTGAGCAGTTCTGGCTAGATATAGTCAGACTTACTTAGACACATTGTTTGGGCTCTGGAACCCGTGTCCTCGAGGGGCTGGACCTTCTTCCACTTTGGAGTACCACATGGTAGCCGGCAAGCAGGTGTGGGCATAGGCCTACTGGTTGCCCCCTGGCTGGGTGCCTGTGTGTTGGGATTGTCCTCGGTAGACGAAAGGGTAGCTTCCTTCCACCTTCGGCAGGGGGTAAATGTCCTGACTGTTCTTTGTGCCTATGCACAGCAGTTTGAAGTAGCCATCCTTTTTGGAGTCCTTGGAGGGATCACTGAAGAACACTCCTCCCTGGGAGTCCCTCGTTCTGCTGGTGGTCTTCAATGCTCACATGGGCGACAACAGCGAGACCTGGAGGGGCGTGATTGGGAGGAACAGCCCCGCCTGATCTGAATCCGAATGGTGCTGTGTTGTTGGACTTCTGTGTTTGTCATGGATTATTATTCAGGCATAAGAGTGTCCATATGTGCACCTAGCATCAGAACACTCTAGGCCGCAGTTCAGTGATCAACTTTTATCATCTGATCTGCATGTCCTGGACACTCAAGCGAAGAGAGAAATGGTGTTGTCAAGTGATCACCAACTGGTGGTGAGTTCAGATGGTGAGGGAGGATGCCATTCAGGCCTGGCAGACCCAAACATGTGGTGAGGGTCTGCTGGGAACATCTGGGCTGTGTTACATGCCTCCATTGTTGAGGCGGCCAGCCAGGGCTGTGGCCTTAAGGTCGTTGGTGCCTGTTGAGGAGGCAACCCCTGAACTTGTTGGTGGACACTGGCGGTGAGAGATGTTGTCAAGCTAAAGAAGGAGTCCTTCCAGGCCTTTTGGCTGAGGTAACTGACAGGTATCTGCTGGCTAAGTGGAGCACGGCTTTGGCAGTCACCAAGGCAAAAACTCAGGCATGGAAGGAGTTTGGAGAGGCCATGGAGAATGACTTCCACACAGCTTCGAGGAAGTTCTGGTCCACCATCGGTAGCTCAGGAGGGGGAAGTAGTGCTCCATCAACACTGTGTACAGTAGAGGTGAGAGTCTGCTAACCTTAACATGGGACATTCTGGTTCAGGGGATGGAATGCTTCAAATGCGTCTTCGATCCCACCAACATGCTTTCACAAGAACAAGCAAAGCTGGGTGACCAGGGTCGGACTTTCCTATATCTGGGGCCGAGATTTCTGAGGTAGTTGAAAGCTCCTAAGTAGTAAGGCCCCGGGGATGGACAAGATCCGCCTGGGGTTTCTTAAGGCTCTGTATGCGTCTTGTGGACATCGGGGACAATGCCTCTGAATTGACAGACTGGAGTGATGGTCCCCCTCTTTAAGAAGAGGGACTGGAGGTTGTGCTGCAACTACAGGGAGATCACATTCCTCAGCTTCCCTCGTAAGGTCTGTTCAGGGGTCCTGCAGAGGAGGGTCCATCGGATAGTCGAGTCTCGGATTTTGGTTTTGCACTGTGGTTATTGTCCAGGTCGTGTAATAGTGGACCAGCTCTATGTCCTCTTCAGCATCTACATGTGCTTTGTGGACTAGGAGAAGACCTTCAACCATGTCCCCCGGGGATTCCTCTCGGGGGTGCACCAGGAATACGGACTGCCGGACCCCTTGGTAAGGGCTATCCAGGCCCTCTACAGCCCATATCAGAGTTTGGTCGACATTTCCGGCAATAAGTCGGACTTGTTCTGGTGAGGGTTGGACTCCACCAAGGTTGTCCTTTATCATCAATTCTGTTCATAACATTTATGAACAAGAATGAGATCGTGAATACAATCTGCCGAAATGAATTAAAGCTAGAGTCTACAATTTCCTCTAGATTCCCTCAAAATACACTTTTTATCAGAAGGGTTTACATCAAATTAATTTCCAGACAGCCCATAAT
>JBBDHI010000006.1:14962051-14980256 GCA_037177115.1 Craterocephalus stercusmuscarum | reverse complement strand
TAAATCGCAAACTCAATTTGCCAGAAGGTTTAGACATTAAGCCACTTTTCGTTTTTCTTTCTTCATCTTTAAAGAACTGTGCAAAATAGCTCCAGTTACTGGGAACTCTTTAATTGGTTCTGGAGCTAAAACAGATTTCATTGTGACATTGTAGGGGGTGATCAAGTGGTCTCTATATTTAGTGAGTTTGTTCAGTTATAATCTGATACAAATTCTTTCTTTTTATGTTTTTAAGTGATGTATTTGACGTCTTCACTTTACTCCCAGTGTAAGCTGTTTGTTGAGCACTGGGCCATAAAGTTGGATTATTTTCTAACTTCATACAAAGGGCAAACCGCTGATAAAGGGTCAAAATCTCCAAATAAAACCTAACCCCATGTTTTCCTTTAAATGCCAGCACGTGGGCCGTAAGAGATACACTGATATATAATGCTTTATAGTTTTCACGTATCAGGAAATTAGATACTTTCTAACTTTTATTTGATACCCATACAAAGGGTCCATGTGTGTGCGTGCGTGCTTATGTTGTGGCGGAGAAGGGGGTTGCGGAAAAGCTGATTTTTGACCTATCATGCCTGTTAGCACTGACGGAAACATGATTATCACTTGTTTTGATGCATTAAGATCGCAAGAATGCCTTCCCTCAACAGTGCGTGTCTGATTCGGTTATTCACCCAATGAAAGATGTTGGAACTAAAAAGCAGCCAGGTTCATTTAGAGGTGCCATATAAATAAAGAGATGGAGAAACCTTAAATGACTATAAGTATTACAATTACTAATGAATGACCATTTTTATATCATCTGGATTGTTTAATTCCAAAGATATAACCCCTTTAAAATACGTTATTTATTTAACTCTAAGGGATAAAAAAAGGGTTCAAGTCGCTTTATATCGACCACCAGCCCCCTTGAAAACAACTTGAATGGCCTGTCATAAGCTAATAAGGGTCCTGGTTCTTTCCTTAAAGCGTGCATCCTGTGGGGCTCCAAGGAATTCCGCTTTTGATTGCTGCACATCCTCCCAGTTGCTCCAGTAACTTGGCCATAAAAGGCGGATTCGTCTGGAGCATTTGGAGTGTAGTGCAATAAAGTGTCTGAGACCAAGGTTATTAACTGTGACTTAAGGGGGGTGAAAAGCAACGACTGAGAGCATTGAAACGTGTGTTCACGGACCCTTCCGTCGTCATTTGTTTCTGCATCTTACCGTGGTGGGAATGTTGGCTTCGTGTTGTGTGGCAATGTGGGATTGCTGTCCTTCTTTGCCCACTGGGTGGCGCGCCTCAGATCAATGTCATTGTCGTGAATTGTGATAAAAAGAAGTTTGGCTCATCGATCACCTGCTTTAGAATATCTTTCCACCTCAGGATTTCAGTAAGGTAGGCACAGAAATATTATCATGTACATTTTACTACAAGTTTTTTTTTCTTTTCTGTGTCTGGGTTTTAAGAATATCTTCACTGGTCATCTCCATCTGAAAGACACAAATCTGCAGGCTATGTTTCTCTTGCAATGTTATGATCTAGTGGGAGTATTATTGGAAGGTCAACAGAACAATGTTGCAACAAAGGTATTAGTTTCTTTGCTATTCACATTCAGGATTCTTGGGTTGCAGTTTTAAAGTCTTTATTCAATCTTTAACATGATAAAGATAAAATGTTTCTGAACTAAAAAACATTCAGCTTGATTTACACCAAATAGAGATGGAAAAAAAAGAAATAAGAGAGAGAGTTTTTTTAGGATGTTCCCTATAATAGCCTACCATTTGTTGCATCCATGCGCGTAACCCTGCAGGCGTGCACGAGAGCGCGTGCTGTCAAAGACAAAACTCCACCGTTTGATATGATTGGATCATACGATATTTCCTCAAAATTTAAATGAATAAAAAAAACTTCTCATAAAATGTCATATTTTATATGAATCGTGATGTAAGGCAGTGATGATAAAAGAACAGCAGAAGCAAAGCGCTGAAACACGACAGGGAATAATCCGGTGGGGTTAATGGATATTTTCATTCTTGCTGCTAGACATGCTGCAGGTTTGACGCCATATATAATGGCTGTTCATAAACTGTGGCTCTGATTTCTAGACTTTATGGCTCAACGGTTAAACGAGATAGACGCGACCGATGTTGTATTTAAGTAAATCCCATCTTCGGAGGCAATTTTTGGCTGACCTAAATGTAGGCCAGTGTTATAAACACCAGCCTCAGTGGGAGTGTTTTCTTCGGAAGCAGACATGGATATTTCTGCTTTTCCTTTTCTTCTTGTTTTCTAAATAGCAGTATTCCCAGAAAAGCTTTTGTTTTTGCTGATTATCTGATGGAAAACAGCAAATACTCAGTTTTAAAGAACTTGCACTCAGATTCTACATGATGGAGTAATTTTAAATTACATCAGATCAGTGCATGGCGTGTGAGAAATTTAACTATGAAAGCCGAAAATAAATGTATTTGTTTATTTATTTTAAAAGTATTTAAGATTATTTTCCAAGAACTAACACATCCCTTCAAATTCAAGCCAAAAATTTTTGTAATAGAATTAACATTTTCAGTCCTAAAATAAATGAGGAAATTAATAACTGAAAAAAGAAAGAAAGAAATAAAGAATAAATAAATAAATAAACAAATAAATAAATAGGAGTAGAGAGAATGAGAAGTTGCATTTTCTCAGATTAGGCTACGAAAAAGAAAGATAACCTTCATGTGTTTATTAGCATTTGAGGTTTTTCTGCATGTACATTTTTTTTCAACTTGCCAGGATCTATGTATTTGAGGAAACTGATAAATTGATACGTTAACTCTTTAAAGACACAATATAAACAAGTTCTAATGTAATCAGTTCCATAATGCACCAACTCCCTGTCATTTTTTTTCAGTATTAGGTAAACATTAAGTAAATGTTGCTCCAGGGCATTGTTGAGTTGTAGTGTGCCCATTTTCCCCTTTTATAAATGCTCAGTGCTTTGCTGTAAAAAATTGTTTGGACGAAGTCCTGGCTCTGCTCCCACAATATCCACACACAATGGCACACGCACCATGGCCCTGGCACAAGTGATTTTGCTTGGGAATGTGCAGCTAAACAACAAGCTGTTAAAAAGTACGTATACTGTGTAACTATCGTTTTAATACAAGAATCCATAATGCTCCTCAGAGCAGCACAAGGAAGATTAAGAGTTCCTCTTCACAAAGTCCAACAGAGGACATTTTGTATCTATGACTCCTCCTGAGCTTCCTACAGGCACCTCTGGAACTCTTCATTTTTACAGTGTTGTAAAACTGGCTGTAAAGCAATGCATTGTACATAATTGTAAGGGACAGCTTTCAACAACTGAGGTTTGAGACGGAGGATTGTTGTGGTTACATTTGCAGAGGCACCTTCTGTGCTTATTAGTAGTGGTCGTGGATCACTTTGAGGACATGCAAAAAATTCTATTAAACCTCTGCAAAACCTTCACTCTCAGAGTTTTCTCTTCACTTGGCCTAAAACAAAATATGTGACACAGTGGAGTTGGCTGCTCGGACTGGGAGGAGTCTGAAGTCGCCTGGTGTTTTAATTGGCTGCAGACTTCAGTGAGAAACGTGAGTATCAGTAATTATTCAGCAATGTTTTGCACAAGAAATGTCAGCCAGAAAGGGTTATCTTCATCCACCGTCAAATTACACCACAACGATGTCATGTTCCAACAACCAAGCTGGGAATTCATTTTTCGTGGACTCCTTAATCAACGTGAGAACCGACAGCAGTTCGTATTACCAAAGTAACAGCCTGTATTTGCCACCGGCGTCGGAATATTCATATGGACTCTCCGGTGGCTCTTGTTTCCCAGCGATCAGTAAGCGCAACGAGCCGACGACCCAAAGCGTGCTTCTCTCTTCTGCTCCCTATGTCCAGGGGATGGAAACGTGGCTGGAAACGTCGAGACCCTGTCGGGTGGAGCAGCCCAGCAGCCAACATTTGGCTCAGTGTTCATTCTCACCGAGTATAAAAGAGGAGAGCGCATGTTGCCTCTATGAGTCTGACAAATGTCCTAAAGGGGCGACAGTAGATGAGATATCTTATTCGACGACATCATGCCCCGTTACCGGCAGCTCCGTGCCAGTTCCTGGCTACTTCCGCCTGTCACAGACATACACGACCTCAAGCCTTTATCACGATGTCCAGCCAGACATGAATCACTTTACTCTGCAACGAGCTGCCCGCTTGGATGGACAAACCTCCCAGTCGCCGTCTGTCTCTGCAGAACCGGAGCACAGGAGGAACCACGAGGAGGCGCCTGTCTCCGCGCCGTGCGCCTCGGCCAGAGGGGAGGACAGTCGACTTTCCTCGGAAAGGTCATCGTCTCCAGAACCAGCTGAGACATGCAGGGCGGAATGTACAGAAAAGCCCATAAAAGGTGAAGAACTGACCGCGATTGCAGAATCATGATAACTTGATAGAAGGGTTAGTTTTTGGGGGATGAATGTATTCAGTGTTTTATAGCCAAATTATTTTTTACCACATGGAAATGCATGACCAAGAGTAGCGCTTTAGCAAATCAGGCGTATGCAGGTCTATGTTTATTTGGTGTGAGGTAAAATTCCCCAAGTTTTAACCAATCAGAGCCAAGGATCAGAGCAGTTACGCTTTCTAAATGGAATCAGGCCTCTTTAGTTTTGCTTTGTTTAAAAATAATTTAAACAGACTATCATAGCAGGTTAATAATTATAGCAGGTTGTGCCTCTTTATTTTTTACAGGGTGAAATATAAGGTCAAATACCTAAACATGCGATTATTGCTTTCGATCATCGCCAGAACCGAGGCTGTCAAAGTTAAGCTAAATTGTCCTGTTTACAATTTCATTTAAGAAATCAAAGGCCTCCTTATAATTTTACAAGACTACAAACATGGCTTTTAAGTCAGAATGGAAGTGCAGATGACCTCTGACTTCTGTGATTACAGCCGCTAAATTCGGCAAATTCCATTTTCTGTCACCCATATCTGTGCGTTAAAGGGTGACAATCACATGGATAAAAATAGGGCATTGTGTCAGCCTGTATTTCATGGTTGTGCAGGAGATGTTTGTTCAAATATTAAAATTTATGGACTAAATAATTGGTTTGAAAAGGTTTCCTGGACATTTTGAAAACGTTTTTCTAGTTTAATTTCTAATATTCAATCAGTTTATTGATGGTATTTGTCATTTTTTTCATGGATTCTTTGGATCAATTTCATTGTAGGAGATGCAAAAATGGAAAGTACGGCCAACTGGCTCACAGCTAAGAGCGGCAGAAAGAAGCGTTGTCCCTACACCAAGCACCAGACTCTGGAGCTGGAGAAGGAGTTTCTCTTCAACATGTACTTGACAAGGGAACGTCGACTGGAGATCAGCCGCAGCGTGCATCTCACTGACAGGCAAGTCAAAATCTGGTTCCAGAACAGGAGGATGAAGCTAAAAAAAATGAGCCGGGAGAACAGGATCCGAGAGCTCTCTACCAGCTTCAGTTTCTCGTGAGATTGTCACCAAAGACTCCCTCCTCAACCAGGCAAGGTCGCAGAGCCCCCCACCCAGCTGTGAGAATGTTCATGGAAAACAGGACACTACTGCTAAATTATTGATTGCTAGTTTTTGGTTTGTTTGTTTGTTTGTTTGTTTTCACGCCTGATTTATTTAGTCGTGGACTTGTATTTATACGTCGTTACATTTGTAACGTTGATCCATTTCAAATGTTCATAATGTGACCACAATGTTTGAGAGATTCAGTCTTGTACATAATGTATATTCATTCTGAGTGAACCATTGGAATTTGCATGCTGGATTCGCCATTGAAAAACTTGTGTTACAGTTACACTTTTGCCTTTGTGTGACTCTGATGAGCCCCAAGAGTTGTGGTGAATATTTGCACATTTTATTAGTCAGATAAATAAAACCATCCCTATAGCTGCAGACGTCTAATTTTGCTCGCAGACTTGGAGTTGTGTGGTGTTTACATCTTAAAGCTGGCACAGGTACAAGTGCAAATGCCTCCGTGATCACACTTTGTGCGCAGTAAATATTATTGCAGTTGTTAGAGGTGATGTCTTCCGTAGTTTGGGTCTGTAATAGATGTGTGAAGGCTGCCAGCACGTTGCTGCTTCTTCTCCTATAAGCTCAGACTGAAATGTTACGCAGAAACAAGAGAAAGGCAATGAATTATTATTATTTCATTCAGATGTTTTTAGGTTGTGCAAACACTTGTCGTTGATGCAAAAACCAAAAACTCAAACCTAAATGCACCTAAAATTAAATTGTTGTTTCCTATTAAAAACAGTTAATTCTGAGCTTTGTTCTCCAAAAACGTTATGCTGCAGCAACTTTACTTTACAACTTTACCTGAAAAACACAACAGAGAAAAAATCTTTAGAATGCGATCCGACTGCGTGACTTAGTCTTATGTTATTGAGATATGTACATTATTTTTTATATTTTTTATAGTTTAACACGAAGCCGCCTTCATTACCTGAGTAAATAAACCTGTTCACAAAAACTAAATCATGTTTGACTTCATTTATTAATAGGTTGACACAGACTGCTTAAACATAATTACAGTTTTAACAAGTGAGACAAGGTGCTTGATATTTTCTTATTCTTCCCTTCATGTCAGCTTTGAAGTATGAAATTGATATGACGCCTCAATGAAGCTGGTCTCATTTAATTTCAGACCCCCCGCCCAACAGATTAAGATTATAAGAGGAGTAAAAGAAAAATGCAAGCTGTGAAATGAGCTTGTATAAGTCCAGCAGAACAGGACAAGACAGGACAGACAAGGCCTCGGTTATGATCATTGCAGTCTGCCAGTTGCTTCAAAAATGCCGGATGCGTCTGCTTACTCCAGAAAAAAGGACACAAAGGCTGAGCTTTATTGGTGATATTTAGCTTAGACAGCCACGTTGTAACCTTAAGAAAAACAACCCAATTGCCCGTGATAAAAAGGGACCGTTATATAGCACCCAAATAACTTCACCCCGCTTCCCGTTTCAGATTGTCTTTAAAGTAGACCTACCCTTGCAGACAGAGCTATGTGCGTCCCCATAGGCTAATGCAAAACCCAATGATCATTTAATTTGAACGCATTTCACTTCCTTTGATAAAACAAAAAGAGGGGTGACTTTATTTTGCGTTTGTATATAAACCAGTTGACCTAGGTTTTGTTCTTTTCAAAGTGAAAGGTTTATGAGTGAGCTCAATATTTTTTATTTATCCCATTAAATAACTTCATTAGTTTGTGCACCTTTTCGGTGATGATATTGTTTGATAATTTAGTATATGGCCTCACTGCTTTAATGTCCTTGCACTCATATACGACAAAGCCTCTTTTGTACTAAAATAAAATCTCGGAATAAAAATCACATCGTTTATTGCTTATAAAAGAAAATATTTCCCAATAAAGGCGCGAGAACTTGCTATTAAAATACGGTGGGGAAAATGGTGGCCATTTAGCTGAGCAGTATAGGCTGATTTATTATTTATTGTTCTGTCCCACGGTCACGTGTTTGGGGCGCCCTATCCAGTCTTGGACAAGGTTCAATTTACTGGACGCACTCAGCTCCTTGGTGGTGCACGGAAGCAGCACCTTATACAATGCAATGAAACCGTTATCTTATTGTATTTTTTCCTCACACAACATTTCAGGACTGTAGTGCTGATTTCCACCCCCCTTTTTTAAATGTCCTTTTTACCTCCTGCCATGTCGACACTGGGAACGAGCTACTATGTTGACTCGCGCATTCTTCCAGAGCAGGAAGATATGGCACCGAGGTACTCATCAGCTGCAGGGGTGGAGCAGGCAGCGGTCCCCGAATATGGCGGACAGGAGTCGTGCCCCCTGCAGCCAAAATCTTCTATTTTTGGTGGATCTTGGAGTACCATATCGGCCCACACTCCAAATGCATCCACTCCGACTTATATCCATCACCATTACACAAGTGGAGACAACGATGGTATGTTTACGCGCTCCTGGGGTTTAGATCCGGTCTCTGCGTCCTTGTGTTTAACAGGATTACCGTCCACAGCCATGCATTATGAGGTAAAGCCCGAACCTCTGATTGGGAATGCTGAATGTACGACCCTAGAGACGCACACTCCTCTTTTGTCTGACATTGAAAACGGAGCGTCCATTGCTGAGATTCCCTGCGAAACCTCATCAACTTCCAAAGCCGCTGAAGAAACCCTGATAGCAGAGGGAAAACCCGAGACGGATTCAAGTAAGCCATGCAGTTTTTTTCTGTGGTCACTTTTTGAACCTGTTTAGATAAAAAAAAGATAATGTGATTACATGAAAATGTCTGTAAATATTTAGCCTCAAATGCCCCTCCCACCTAAGATGATTATCTGAGGTAACTCCAACATATCTCCAACATATCTCATGCAAAATGTTTTTTAATTAAGTCTATAGATAGGCCTACGCCTTTATTTCAGTCAGCATTTTTTAGCTAAAACTTGGAATATTTGGAAGATTATTTATTATTTACTGCTTGTTACTACCAATACTTATTAGTAGTAAGTAGTAGTAAGTAGTGGTAGTAATTGCCAATAATTAGTAGGCCTAATGGCTATTAGTCTACTGATTAAAATTCCTAGATACTCAGATAAATACATAGAAATTAATAAGGTACAAAAAAACCTGTAATACTCTTATTTCGACACTATTAACAATTGCCTCGTGATCTCGTTTTCCAGACAACCCATCATCCAACTGGCTTCATGCAAAGCCCACCAGAAAAAAGCGGTGCCCGTACACGAAACATCAAATTCTGGAACTGGAAAAGGAATTCCTCTATAACATGTACCTCCCCCGGGATCGTAGATATGAAGTAGCGAGACTCCTGAATTTGACCGAAAGGCAAGTAAAAATCTGGTTTCAGAACCGCAGGATGAAGATGAAGAAAGAAAACAAAGACAGACGGAGAGACTAGCTTTTGGATGGATGATGGTTTAGAGCCTGGAGAGGAGTGGAAATAGTCTCAATTTGTCACACGCGTTGTTGTAAATTGGTGTTGTTAAAACATTATTACACTTTTTTCTATTTCCAGGGTTTCATGTTTGTGAGAAAACAACGTGTCTCGTGATGAATTTAAATGTCTTGTATTTTGCGCACATGCCTAACTATTGTCATTTGTTATATGCATGGAATTTATCCTTGACTACCTGAATGTTCATCAGCTACCTATTAACATGGTTTAAATTATTATTTTAGCAGCATTATGTTTTTTATGTTAGGATTTTGATGTATTTGTGGAAACACTGCGCACACTTGATATACCTCATCATTCCTTATTTCCATAGAAAAATAAAGAGTAATTTGTATAGCACACAAGAAGTTATGTGGTATTGATTTAAAAAAGCGAAAAATTTTTATTTCTATAGATTTATACAAGAATAAAGCGAGGTAATACACACGATCAAACCTAAAGCATAATTTCTTATTTACTGGTGTTCAAAAACGTGTCTGAAAATGTTCGTGTAAGTTACAGTTTTACTTTTATCACGTTATTAAAAATGTATATAAACAAAAAATATATTGCAGACGAAAACACATGCACACACACATGCACAAAATAGAATTTTATCATATTTTATTTGTGGTCATGGGGTGTTACGGCCGACTGCTAACAACAACCACAATGATTGACAGAAATCTCAGGAAGGCTGCTAAGGATTTTCCGCTCCAATTTTTATTTTTTACTGAATGAATGGCTCTGTCAAGCTGCTAGCATGAGGTAGCTTCCCACCTATAAGTGTAGAACATTAAACAAGTTATTATTTCAGGGGTGATGAGAATTTTCTGGGTGAGCTTGCTTATTTAGCTATATTTTGACAGTTAAATTGGGGTTAAAGAGGAGGACACGGTTATAATTGCACAATTTAAGGATTTGATTAAAATGAAGGCAGGACCAGCCCTATTATAAACATTGTAGGCCTGTCTAAGTTAATGTTTCTGATACATAAAACAGAAAATGTTTACGGAAAAAGATTTGGTTTTTCAGCTTATTAATTGATTCACATATAGTTGCTGGTGTTTTTACTGAATGCTTTGCCTTTTAACCCAACCCTTTGCCCCACCAACTATGCTAAAAGCCCTCTGCAGTCTAACCACAATCGCAGTCTAAACTGTTTATAAGGTGGAAAAACAGCAAAACGTTGAGGCTGAGTGGCAGCACTAGCAGCATTTATAATTAGACTCTCAAACGGAGAAATGCGTAGCTGTATTGCTGGAAGAGAGAAGAGCCTGAAACAGGGGGACAACACACAGTCACACATTCAGAGGAGGGTGTAAGGATACTGCAGCAGTGCAGATGGTTCTGACTTGTAATGACTTTACAGCCGTCTAACAATTAGACTGTCTCATCCGTTTGTTGTTTTGGTCGCAGCAGGGCAACAATCTGAAAAACTCAGACGAACACAAATCTTTTAAGACTCTCAGACTTCCAAAGGAAATCATTTTAGCTATGCAAAACTACAAATTAAAGAAAAATGCGCGGTCGGAGTGAACGTAAAAAGTTAAAAAGTTGGAAACGAACTAACACAAGCCATTTTTCTGGTTTTAATTTCTGAATTGTGCTCAGTGCTGCTGCACCGTGCCGGCCAGCAGGTGGAGGCAGCGGCTCATCTAAACATCATGCTGTATGATGCGTTCAGGGTACACTAAGACCACTCGCTTCTGAATGCAGACCTTTATAATTTTTATGTATCCAAATCCTGCTTTCTGTACTGTTACATTGTTTCGTTTTATAATCATTATGTCGATTTGTTCGTTTGTTTGCTTGTATTTTATCTTTGAAGATTCTTACGGTTGAATTTTACACAAGCTTCTCACTTAAAAAACTAGCATAGCCTACGAGGAGAACCACATCTTTTTGTTTTGTTGTTCCTTTTAAATGAATACATTTTGTAAAGCTTTGGTGATCACATATTAAATTGCTCTACTGAGCTTAGACAGAAGCATATCTCTCCTCATCTTTGCATGAATGCATCTGCAAGATAAAAAGGTAGGCCTGTTTAAAGCTTATATTCAGAACCGTTTATTACTCACCCTGCTCTCACCAACCCTTCCATCCTCTCTCCACCTCACCAATACCCCCCACCCTCATCCACCGCGCGCGCACACACACACACGCGCGCGCGTGTGCGCACCCCCTCCACCTCCCAAAAAAGGTCGTCCACATGTGTCTGAATTCTCTAATTCCTTTGTAGGGAAACTAAAAGGACATTTTGAGGACAGGTGACATCCCTCTTTGCCAAAAACATAAGTAGTGGTGTTACACCATCGGCATAAAAAACGGTGTTGCGCATTTGTGGCATTCCTGTCTGATCCCCCTAATGCTACACACTGGATATCTTGTATGCAAGCAGCCACATGAGGAGCCATGCAGCAGAAAAAACAGAAAGTTGCTAGGAAGTTGTTTGCGGAGACCTTTTATGACCCCTATACATCACACCTTCTGACACCAGCATTGACAGAAGAGGCCACTTTGCAGGAAAGGTTCAGGGGAGGAAAATCTGTTACACCCCTCATTGCCACAATCTCTTGCTTTTGATGAATCTAAAAAATGGATGCGAATGGTGTGGTTTCGATAAGCTGCTTAAGAATTTAGCACGTAGGACCAATGTTAATAACTCAGGCTGAGGTGAGAAGTTTTGAGCTTTATTGAAAACGTTACATATTAATTTACAGTTTATTTACATTTAACCAAGCTGAAAAATATTTCAGATCATATTGCAGCAATTTTACAAAAAAAGAACAAATTAACAACAACAAAAATGCGTGTTAATGTAGCTATATTTACTGCTTTGGACTCCCCCAGCTGGATTACGGACCAGGGACGTTTAAATCTAAAAGGCCATTCTGGTCAAATGAAAAAGCGTATTAATAACTCCCCAACTCGTATGGCTTGCCAAAACAATGTATTAATAGGGGACCCCTCCTTCCCAATCATCGACTGCATGGCCAACAACCTGTTCTATAACATCGCCTTCACCATTTCGTGTGAGTTTTTAGCAGCACGAGAAAATCTTAAAATGACTATTATAGCAACCAGTGTGCATGTAATAGCTTTCACCGCCATGAGCCCTTTGGTAAGACGGAGCTAGCACACAGGCTGGTTGACTCTACCTTAGAAGTGCTATAGTTTAAGCAGGGATATTGCTCAGCAAAGATATTAATCAGAACTGCACGTTTATACGTAATAGTTTATTCATTTTCTGTTATCTCCTAAATTAATTTTCTTTAAAAGAGGAAAAAAGAAAACATGATCAACTCACCATATCCGTAAGTGTTTTTAAAGCTTGTCACAACGTTTTCATACAAAATTGTTTGATTTGCAAGCCCATAATGCTCAGGAGTGTTTGTCAAATCATCCCATGAATCCTGGAGGCTCAATAAATAAGATCGTAATGTGAAAATTCTGTTTTTGTTTCCAAGACACACAGAAACACACAGACACACAGGCAGGCTCAAAACTGAATGTATTTTCCAGAAGGATATGAACGGAGTCGGATACAATAACGTAATGTGATATAGATAATACAGCTGCAATAACAAAAACAAAAATCAGTAAACACTCAAAATCTCTTGCTAATTTCCGAATTAACTGTGTAGACAGAAGGCACTAACATAGAATATTAAATAATACAAATATATCAGAAGTGCATTCAAGTAATGTCAAATGAGATATCTCTTGAACTTGCAAACACCCAAAAAGTATTGTTCACTTTTGGCCAAGTAAAATGTTTAAACGTCATATTCACTTCATGAAAACAACATCTGCGTTGGCGCAGTGACTCGAAATGAGCTGTCCAAAGCACTTGGTCTGTGGTCGCAGGTTTGTTGGACCGCTTGCTTCCCAGATGTCTCTATCTTGACGTCTCAGAACAGACGGGAGTCGTGTCGCTCCTGGTTTCGTCCTCTTGTCAACGTTCATTCACAACATGCAGCAAAATCAGCTTTCATGAATTCAACATTCTGAGCAGGAAGAGAATAAATAAACATATTGTTAGGGTTACATTCTCAAGTCTCAGCCTGCCATTAACATTTTGTATTATAGGCTTACAGTATACATATATTAGAGGTGTATCCAAGAAGGCTCTCTGTTTTACGTTGTTCTGTTTCTGCCTGTGCAGATCCAACCCCGTGTAAATAATAGATAATCTTCAACTTTGAATTAAAAGATAGATTTAATAAATGGACAGTTATATGGATAAATAACAATAGTAACCTCTGGAATTAAATTAATTCGATTCATTTGAAGATTAAATAAGGATTTAAAAGCCACTCTTTGATATTTTACTTCTCAATTTTAAATGGTGAGGTTCGCGTACCTTTTTTTAATGATCTGTCTCATAGGATATATTCTGACAACAGCTTATCAAAATGTGGATATATAAGCAAGCACTCCACAAAGCGTTTGAATTATTTCTAAAGAGAATTATTTCCACAGGGTGAAACAGAAGAAAGGTACTGGATATGTCTGGTATGCCAACACCCACTCACCTTAGCAAACAATTGATCCTCCTATGCAAAAGCTGCTCCGTTCGTTTAAGTCCATTCTTCTCCTCTGTCTTTTCTGTCCAAGCAAGGTTCTTTATTGCAATCGAAAGAATGGACGGTCGTCTATAAAAGCCGCTGTAAATTTCTTATATGATTTAAAATTAATGCGCAGAAGGTGCAATGCGCAAATGGCTGTGCCCATCCATTCTTTAACAGAAAGCCCCGACATTGCTGAGATGAAACTCAGAGTTCTGGAAAGTGAGGATGCTCTCTCTCAGGCTACATATGATCTAACAGTGTTAGAAGGTTTATACGTGTTCTTAAGGGCAAGGAGCTGTCAGACCTTTTGGCTAGAAAGATTGATCACACGCAGGCTAGCAGACTCTTTGTTTAGAGCCTGAGCAATAAACAGCCATCACATCCCCACCTTTCCCGAGCCTCACAGTGCAGTGGCAAATAATCAGCTCTCAGTTATGCTACACCCTAAACTTATAAATTGTTGGCATGCTGTTTTGGGTCAATATTTCAACAGGCTACATTAAATTAAATAAATCACAATAGATGTAAAGCACCGTTAAACGGTGACTAATGTTAAATAACCCAGCTACCACCTCACATTTACAGTAAATTTGTTTTCTATTTCCACCATCTGATTTCCTAAAAACACTTTAGATAATCTGTTAACCATATCAAAGAAATATAGCCGCGTAAGTGTAGCTAAACGTTCAGATAGACTAATGCTGAAATGCAAAATCACGCTGAAATCTGTGATATTAATCTATCTGGTCTGTCTATGTTGGGGGAGGGGTGAACATGTTGGAGGTGTCTGCATGGTGCAGCTCAGAGAGAATCCTCAAGAAACGCACAAGATGAATGCATTGAACGCTGATATGTAGCCTACTCCGTGCGTGCTTGCATTATTAGACACTTGGGCATCACGCGTGCAGCATGGACGCAACAACAAGAATAACAACAAAACTCCGCTTGGTTTTAGTGCGTTCTGGATCTGTGTTTGGAGGGAAAACTGAGTCTCAGTGGTTTGAAGGGGGCAGGCAGTAAACTGACTGCACCCCCCTTTTCAAAAGGTGGGGAAAAAGTGTAAATAAAGAAACCCCTGCCCCCGGAATGAGGCGTTACCCTTCAGACTTTCTCGATCAATCACAGGGGACAGTGGCTTCTTTTGATAAAAACCCCAAATTGTCATTGGGCAGATGCAATCATGTGACAACCAGCACGGTCTAATTCCAACCATGTCTTCATGAAAGCAATACTTTGTGGCATAGAGGTCTCCAAACGACTATAACCACTTAGTTTATGAAAATAAACTGATTATTAATTTTTGATCACTCCTGCCCCCCTTCTGAATCAGCGCGCTTCCAAGCCAAGAAGAAGGAGATGAATTACGAATTTGGGCGAGAAAGCGGTTTTATCAACAGCCAGCCGTCGCTCGCTGAGTGCCTGACATCTTTCACTAACCCCGTCGGTGATGCATTTCAAAGTTCATCAATCAAGAGCTCAGCGCTTTCACAGTCGACACTGATTCCTCCTCCTTTTGAGCAAACCATCCCCGGCCTGAACCCGAGCGTCCACCCACGCAACAGCCGCTCAAAGCAGGCTCTGAAAGGCTGCAGCCCGCTACAGGCTGTGTCTCTACCCCCGGAATACCCGTGGATGAAGGAGAAGAAAAGCATCAAGAGGACCCAGCCTGCTACTGCTGCCTCTTCAGCTGCTGCAACGACGACAACTGACTCCTCATCCCACTACTTCTCCCCCCAAGGCAAGACACTATGATTAATAACCTCCATGTAAAAGGCTCCTTATTGTCTGAGGATTCCCCTCGGCAAGGAGCAACATCCTGGGCCCTGTACAACGTGGGCGTCCCTTTAAGCCAATATAGGATTTTTGATTTAAGCTTGCTTAATCTCATCAAGTATCGCACTGGCTTGTGATTCAGTGTAAGAGCGTTAATGTTTGACAGTAATAGAGAGTGATAGATTATTCTTACACAGGCCAGCAGCTGGCATGTTCATTAATCTTCACCCTCCGTCCTGTCCTGTCCACGCAGACCCATCATATTCAGCCTGGGGCCCATAAATCTTACCAGTCCTGGCGCTTGCTTGCCACAAGTTTCACCTCACAGAGCCTTTTTGCCCCTCACTCATCTATGTTGCTGTTTTATTTCTGATCACTAACCTTTCTGTGGTAAAAAGAAAAAAAAAACAATATTTGCTTTATTCATTTTTTTCAGGTTCTCCCGAGATACCAGAGAGTGCTGTTGGCGGTATATCTTCCAGGAGGCTGAGGACTGCGTACACCAACACTCAACTTCTTGAGCTGGAAAAGGAGTTTCATTTTAATAAATACCTGTGCAGACCCAGGCGAGTGGAAATAGCCGCGCTGTTGGATTTAACAGAGAAGCAGGTTAAAGTGTGGTTTCAGAACAGACGGATGAAACATAAAAGACAGACCCACTGCAAGGAAAATCGGGACAGTGAGGGGAAATACGCGTGCCTGGATGACGGGCCAGAGGATGGGTTTGAGCATGCGGTGGATAGCAGCGCAGCCGCGTCGCTCCTTCAGAGGGAAAGGTATTTCCACCAAAATACCCTGACTTCACAACAATGTCAAAATGGACACAATGGAGACGTGCATAGCCTAACTGTTACCCCTTTGACCAGCAATGAGAAAAATCTGAAACATTTTCCAAACCCGACACCCACTGTTCCAATCTGTGTGTCAACAATAGGCCAGGACAATGATTGCTCCTCCGGCCTGGACGCCTCCTTGCAGGATTTCCAAGTTTTCTCCCCCACGTCTTCTTTCTCATCGAGTTTGTCGGATTCAACACAGAGTCCTCTGCCGTTGCCATCCGAAACTTTTGATCTTTTTTCTGAAACGCTTACAGCAATGGACCTGCAAAACCTCAGCTACTGAAATGACACGTTTGATCTTATTAACACTATTAAGTTCATGAATTTCGGGGTAAAGCGAAATTTTGAGCTCTGACAAATAAGGTAAGTTACAGCGAAAAAACAAAACTACTAATTTGCCTAGATGTGGATTTTATTTCAGTATAGGCTTCGAGGGGGACATCTGTTTATTTTTATATGGATTTCAACTGAGGGCAATATTTATATTGAAATAAAACTTTACATTATTTGGAATCACTTTTGCTTTTGGTCTTATTTCAATGTAAGAAATCGTACAGTCTATTACAGATAATTGTATATTTTGTTAATATATTTAATATTTAGTCCGGTTGAAAGCATAATAATTATAAAAAACAAATACATTTTGATATACAATTTATCGTTTGATATAATTGTTTTTCATCATTTTGAACGTCTTTGATTTCCCCCCATTTGTGTTGTCTCTATCCGGATAAATAAAACTGCACTTAGAGCCGTTAAAAAATAAGAGAATAAAGAGGAATCCAAGGCTAAAAGCTGTGACTTCTCTTGGCTTTCCCATTAAATTTTATTGCCTATAAAACTCACAGGACTGAGGGTGCTTGTTTATAGCATGAGCCGAGATGTAATTCTATCTCTTTGAATTAAGAATCGCGCCTTGTGGCTGTCAAAACTTTTATGATTTGAAGCTTTGCAAGATTCATTCAGAGAAGCAGAAGGAAGACATTGTTTTCAAGCAGATAATTTCACGTGATTTTTAAATGTAACGACTTTTGTAGCTACAAAACAAGTTAAAAAGCCCAGTTCAGTGGTGAAATATCACTTACAGAGGAATTTTGCCCTATTTGTTTCATTGGGTTATGTTAAATGGATTTTTAAAGGGATAAAAACAAAACAAAAAAAACACTAACATGCTTTTTATATAGCCTAACATTGAAGAAGTTCTTCCATCCGACCAGTTAACTTAAAGGAAAAATGTTCAGTGGGAAAACAAAAACATTAATCCAGGAATTACAAGATAAAAAAACACACCGGTTATATTGAAATGTGTCATCACACATATTTCTAAGCTCGGTGTCCCCGCTCTCCGCGTGATGGTTGTGCAAGGCTTTTCGTCGTGTGTGAAGCACTGAATCTGTCCAAGTTGATGGTGATGATCGGAATCACCAGCAACAAAATACCAGCACAACAGAGCCTCAAAGCAATAATAAAGCTGTGATGTCATGGAATACTCTTACCGAAAGTGGATCTGAGTGATGCTAATTGTAGCTACATTAACCTAATTGAAAACAAGGCAGGAGCAGTATGGGCCTCATATAAAACATAGAATATTGTAGAAACTACTGAGGTCAATGTATATTGAGCCACACTGTCAGTATTATAATGTTTACAGGATGAACTCATTGTAAATATGTCATTGTGTCCTGGCCAAACCCCAAACTCTTTTCTCAATTTTGCCACTGTAAACAACTGTTAATCATTCCAGTTGTATTATTAATTAAAGTCCATTTTCAGAACGTTTGGTTTTCATTGTTTAAATAGCTTTGCTGGGTCTAAGCACCACATCATGATTAACACAGTAATTGGATTACAAATTTATTATGTGTGTGATGAAAGAGAAATGCAGCCATCAAACCAAGTTTCTGCAATTTCAAGCAAGATGGAGCTTTATGAGAAACCGGATACAACTATGTGCCAGTGAATCCCCCTGTTTTTGCACAAACACACACACACACACACACACACACACACACACACACACACACACACACACACACACACACACACACACAC
>JBBDHI010000006.1:14938277-14948761 GCA_037177115.1 Craterocephalus stercusmuscarum | reverse complement strand
TATATATATATAAATATATGTCTACATTTTGGTAACCCTCTGTACGGCGGTAACAGAACATCTGACTTCCTGATTCAGCAGATCACATAATTTTATGTGCATATTAATGAATTCAACATAGATCTATAAGCGTGCCATGAATAATTATCATGCAAATTTAGGATACTCATTACATTTGTATTGGAAGAGTAGCAGGTGGGGTAATTTGAGTCATTTGTGCCTATAAGCAGACATCGGGATGATGGACTGCGTCTGGAAAAGACAAGCTGAGCCGGTCAGTGGATCTACCGCACTGTAAGGAGAATTTAGGCTCATCATAAAAGATTTCTCCTTTCCTCTTATTTCACTTGGACATTTTTATGTTTTTTTTATTTTCTACCTCATTGCAGCCGTGAGCTGCCTGCTGATTTACACACATTGGCAGTGAAGCTCAGAGGCCTCTGGAGATGGTGCCCTCTACCCGTCCATTCCCCCTTTCATCTTTGTTCCCCAGCCCTCTGTTGCCTTCTCAGTGCCACAGCTGGCAGTGCCTTCATTCTGGGTCTAACCAAAGAGCTCCCCCTCTACTCATTCCTCATCCCTAACAAGACAAAAGTCTGGAGGGACTGGATCTTGTGACACACAGAGGGCAGCGTTCCCTTATCCCGAGACACAGATTCATATAACGAAGTGCAAATGTTCATCATATCTATGTCTGAGCCTGTCCCATGCCATGTTTACACAGTAATAAAACAGCTAGTGGCATAGATAACAAGGTACCTCTCAGTGCTCGTACCTCAGTGAAAATTCCTATACACTTAATGAGTGTATAAAACATAAAACATATTCCCTTATTTCAATCACTGTAGGAATAAGTGAATATGTATTTAAATTTGACAAAAGTATGCAGACATGCTACC
Organism: Craterocephalus stercusmuscarum; assembly: GCA_037177115.1. NCBI lineage: Eukaryota > Metazoa > Chordata > Actinopteri > Atheriniformes > Atherinidae > Craterocephalus > Craterocephalus stercusmuscarum. The sequence goes on along the minus strand of JBBDHI010000006.1, from coordinate 14,947,862 downwards.
TTTGCCCTTCGCCCTTCCTCCTAACCCACCCATTTTTGGTCTCACATGCCAAAGGAAGCATCTTTAAGCACCGTATTATGTCAGGAAATTATGACATCAGTTTTCTTTTGCCCCTCAAGCCCATGTATTCAAGGCACGAGAGCTGGTTTCACGCTGATCAGCTCTGATTGCACGGGATAGGAAGCTGTTGCTCGCCTTGCTACAGTGATCACGTCTGTTCCCAGTAATTGCTACATCTACACACCAAAAGGCGACAGCATGTAGAGGGGGAATAGCATGTATCGTTATGCATAACTGAGGACAGGTAAGGTTGGGTTTGATGGATGGCTGATAGCTTTTATGTCGGCTCATATACATCTGGTATTTGAAAAACAAATAAAAATGTTTCAGCCTGAAGGAAAAAGGTTATTTATTTGTTTATTTTTGGATTACCACATCGATGCAGGAAAATGGTTTGGTTTTTGAGCACACACAGCTACAAGGCTGTGGAATATCTGTGGCCCTCTGGAAATCAATGTATTGGCATGAAGTATCTAAAAGTTTATTATTAACACTACAGTTAATTCAAGGCTCCCACGGTAATTTTCTTTTTCTTCCAACGTATATAACAAGATGCACATCAATATCGCCAGCTATTGCTATTATCATATCACGAGTGTGTGTATACTTCTAGCATCATTTCTTTAGGAATCGTTCCCTATCTATTGCCATGACAGCCAAGTTTGTCCGATATTGACTCATCTTGGTTCTGCAGAGTTGCAGTCACAGAGATTTAATATCTCCAATGGTGCTGAGCTGCTATCGCTACTAATGGATTCTGTATAATGTGGCACTTAAAATGCATGAGAAGCCTCTGATTTATCTGTAATTTGCCTCTACTGAAGCATATCTCCCTCACTACCTCCATTTGTTTTTCAGCTCTCTAAAGGAAATCCTCATTGGGATCTAACATTGTTACATGTTTGATCATTTGATTTTCTATCAATTGCTAAAACTGACTTTTGTTTTTTGTGTCTTTTTTTGTTTTGATAGATTCAGCAACAGATTTATTTTAAGCTGTTGAGGTAGACAAATATGCATATTTGGTCCGAGTCGGTTATTCTTCTCCAGAGGGGACAAATGTTTCTTTTTCAGATATTTTGGTTTTTCATGTATTGAGCAACAATTATGTCAGTCACATCTGCATGAATGGCTAACTTCGTCTATGAGAATTGTCTAATAACTATATTTTCAGTCCTTATAGGAGTCATCCAACACACAACATGAAGCTGTAAGAAACGGCTCTAATGGGTTTGAGGTTTTCAGTGTTGTTATGGCTGAACTGCCAAGTGATGGTACAGTAGCTCAAGGTTAACAGCCATTGGATCAGAGCCCCAGACCATTAAAAAAAGAGTCAATATTCTTGGACAGGTCAAATTTAAACCAGCAATGTTTAAACGTTTCAATCCCCCAGACTCTTAGAGATAAATAATATTTGCCTGCTGCATAGGTCTGTTGCATAATGCTAAACCATCTGAGAGGAAACATTTTTCATATATTTTCGAAGATCTTTCAAAGATTTTTGTATTACATTCTTAAATTATTTTCAGATTGATCTTAGTGCCTGAACATTTATAGATGAGAGTTGTTTTATGCAAATGTATACAAGGACATCAACATCCTGACCTCTTTAGGAAAGATGCACCACCTCCACTATGAGTGGGCTTCCATCCATTCAAACTGTCCACTTTGGACCCACTCAGAGTGGGTCAAAGGTGAAATCAGCTCTCTGTTCTTTGCAGAATAAGGCCACTCTGTTCCTATTCTGAATTTATAATGAACCACATAGCTTCTCCAGAGAGAAACAGATACTCCAATTAGCTGGACAAATATGCCAATTTGCCTTTTGTGGTTATTGTCTCTGTGTAAATTTGGTGGTGCCCATACTGAAAGCACATATGATGAACACTGACTAACACACACACACACACTCACACACGTATTGACACAGTAAGAGAAATATCTGCAATAATCAAATTCATCCTAGCAACAAAGTGAGGGGGACCGATGGAAAAGGGTGGCTTGCCGCTGCGGCTGACAGTTTGCTCCACAGGGAGCAATGTACTGTAGTCTGCCTACCTGGTGGCCTTTTCAGACAGGGGCGAGGCCACAGGGATCCCACTGGACCTCCTACCAGCAGCATCTGACAGAGAGGCTGTATGAAGACTCTGCAGAGACCCTATTACACATGTCATACTGCTAAGCACTGTGGCGACCACCAGATGACAAGCTTCCCTCACTGCACATTTTATTAGGAGTGAAACCTGCAGAAATACCCAATAGGCTATCGTTTGAGATATTACAGTTGTCTGCACATATGAGACCCGGTTCACAGTATTAACAAACAATATTTACAATGTTTCTGTAAAGTTTGTGAAGCAAAAATAGAAGGTTACAGGAAGTTTTCACAAGATAAGGAAATATATAAACTGGGACAACACTGCCACCTTCAGGCACGTTTTTGCTACAACTTTCTTGCTAAATATTAATACATGAAATCCATGCAAAAGGGACATACACCTGTACAAATGTGTCTGTTTTTATAAAGAAAAAAGTTAAAAAGGGCAAATATACACTGTAGCCAAATAACAACTTTAACACAATAAAAGGAAGCTTTTACTTGTGACACATTAAAAAATGTGGGAAAGATTTTTTGTTTGTTTCATGAAGAATCAATGGAGCAGCTGAGCATCTCCTCCTGGCTGGTCCCTGTGAGATCAAGTGAAGCTGTTCTCTTAGCTTTACTTATTGCTGAAACGTTAATCTTGTGGTCTGGATTTCTACACTCGGAGCTGAAACAACACATGCAAGAACAGAGATTTAAGAGATTAGTGAATTAGGCAGAGGGGTATCTCCTGATTTAATAATCCATTATACAGCAGATTTAAAAGTCAACATATGAGTTAAAAAAAAAGATCTCTTTTGTTGGGAATATCCCTGACAGGACTGGGTAAAATACAGCATTACAATACCTATCTGAGTCAGAGTCACAGGACATGCTGACATCCGTCCGCAGGTCTTTGTCAGAGTGGAATCTCCTCAGACCGCTGCCCTGGACAGCCTGAACAACAGAGTATGTGGTCCTTCCAGCAACACAGGCCTCTATATTGGACACACTGAGCTGTGACTGCAGGAAAAGGTGCAGGCAGCTGTCCGACAGCAGCAGAGGACTCTGAAGGATTCTGAAAAGTGGGATGATAAACATATAAATAGTGAAGAACACAGTTTCATCATATAGCTGATAGATGTGAAAGCATTAATTATATGGTGTGGAGTAGGTGGGAACCAGTGCATACAGCTGTGTTGTGTTTGTGATGTAGTATGTCAAAGTGCATAACCGCATTTATCTCTGAGATCTATCTTACTGTTCTAAAAACTTCTGGAGTCCTTTCATTCGCGCAGTAATCTGCTGTGCGTTGTTGAGACTAAAGAAGGGGTTTTTGGGAGGCAGCTCTGGAAGCTGTACCCTGCAAAAATACAAAACAAAGCAAAACCACAAAGCTGACATAAACAATTTCAGATTGCATTCAGTTGATTTGTCATTTCAAAGTCCAGGAAATGCACTTACATTAGCATTGAATTTGCCTGCAGTTTCTGTCTGAGCCATACAAACTCACTGTACCTTCTCCTCACACTAGAGATCTTCTTGGTAAAACAGACACTGTCGGTCTAAAACAGAATGCCCCATTGAAACACAGACATTACAGTGAAATGCAGAAATGAAAGTCACTGTCTTTATTCTGATGTTATACTCACATGTAGACAAATTTCATAGTCTATGAAGGCATGCCAGAAATCATTTTTTTGTATCCGTGGGTCACGTACCCAGACGCTGATGACCTGCTGCATGGAGAAGGCAGGAGAGACACTGAACTAAATCCACTGCTATGAAAAAGGGGAAGGTTTTTATTGACAGATATGAGGAAGTCCAATGACAAAAGCTATAAAAAAACCAGACTGGAAAATCAGGTGGAAAATCCTTTCTTGCTCAGAATGAAAACATGAATTGTTTTAAAGCCTTTCTACCGTTTAAAGTGACCGAATTTGAAGAACAGCTTCACACCTACCCGAGTGCTTTCAGTTTCTCCTCTCATAATCCAAAATGCCTTGAGGCTGAATCCAAGTAACCTAATATTAGAGAGGAAGTGCTGTGTTCAGCAATGAGGTTGTGTCTTTTCTTTTAACTTTTACCGTTCAGGAGCAAAGGTTTAAAAAAAAAAAAGATCACAAGACTGACATAAGCTCCTCCTCATGTCAAATAAAACCGACATAACTCGTTTACAGCTGGCAAATCTTTTTAAAAAAGGCATCTAAATGCCTCTGTAGCCAACATTAGGCTTGATCATGTTTGTTTTAGTGCTCATGAGATCAAAATCAATCACAAAGTGTCACAAAAGTGTTCCTTTATTCAGACTTCACAGATCCATGGTCAATAGTTACAGCAGTTCAGTAGCAGGTGTGTTTAAAGAGGTTTAGGGTTCAGCTGAGTGTCCCATAATAGTCATGGGAGATATGTAGTCATGACAGTGCCATCAGGATACTAGTATCAAGTATATGAAGTATTATTTCAATGCCCTGTGTACATGGACAGTCTTAACTAAAGTGCTACATTTAACAACAGTTTTCCAGGTTATAGGCTCTTTCCAACCGTTGTAAATCACAATAGATTTACTTTAGAAACGTGATGTTCAGTAATTCTGCCAGGACTTTGCTTTGGGTAGAAACATCAAATGAGTGAATTAATTTCTAAAAGAATCAAATAAAACAAGAACAATTTCTCTTGGGCAACTTTTTTTTTTCACTTCACCCACGTGGGTCAAACATATACAGTAAATAACGAAACAAAAACAAAAACTGTGGCAATAAACACCACTCACAATAAAGGTTTAAAACAGCAGGACTTTCAGCTCATAACAAAAGCTTCAGGGACATAGCACTGACACTGTGCTAAAACACAGAACATAAAGCACACACCAACTAAACAACCCTCCCAGTGTGAAATAATGTCGCTAAAAAGGATTAAAAAACTAAATATCTTGAAACCAAACATATCCACAGTGATTGAGTCTGCTACATGACACAAGAAAAAGCTGCAACAGGTTAGTCTGACCTCAGATCAGCCGCTCTGCACTAAAGTCAGTTTGATCCTCCATCTCTGTGTCCTCGACAGCAAAGTGACCTATAATGAGCACCACAGGGCTGAGAGCACTTAGAGTCCATCCCTGCTGAGGATCTGGCACCTGCCAGAATCTGAAACTACCTGCAGTGGGATGTGATTTCACACAGCGTGCCTCAAATGTCAGCTGAAGGAGGACACCTGATGGAGGTTAAACTGAGCTTCAGATTTCGAAAGCAGCTGTTTATCAGTTCTCCTCTGCAAACAGCCTACATAAAAACCATATTCATTTTTTTATTGCTCCTCATCTGCACAGTGCCAGGTCAGCTTCTGTTCGTAGAAGTCGATGACGACCTGGGGACATCTGGCGCTCGCTTCGCTGGCTGGCAGCAGGGCAACATCATCAGAGTTTTTCCTGACAAAAAAGGACGACACTGATATGATCTCCCACTCTTCGACAGCAGCGCACATGCTTATATATACTGCACACACATATTGAGCGTTACCACCCAAAATATTGAGCATTACGGTATATATAATGAGCATTATATCCAAAGAATTAGATATGTTTCCAACAAAGTGATTATTTTCAGCTTTCAGAAGACAACAGTCACACACAAAAAAATGAAATAGAGATAAAACATCTTTGTGTTTACTTAAAGGTACCAATGAGACCTTAATACTGTATAACAAGCCTCTCTGAATAACATTAAATTAGATTATAGTCAAAAGTTTGTTTTCATAGTGAACATGTACTCTACAGGAAATTCTGTTATCTTTCAAAGTCCACATTTCCTTTGTGTTTCTAAAAATAAGCACATTATCAAAAAAGAACCCCGGATTTCACTCAGTGACCTTTGGCTTCTTGACGTTCTATCTGAACTAATCTCTCTCTGCTTTCTGTTGAAAATCACGTTTGCTTTACAGATATTGTGTGACACTTTTTTTTTTCAGACTTGGAACTATATAAGAAGTCCGTTAAAGGAGTTGATGTGAACTGACAAAAGATAACTTTTAAATAACATGAAGCATAACACCAAGAAAGCACCAAGTTTGACTATGAAAAAGTTTCCCCCAGAACAGAGGTGTCTGCACAGATGTGAACACTGAAACGTTCCGGCCAACGTGGTTGAAACTGAATGCTTTGGCCAAGAAAAAAAAGGGAGAAGTTTCCAAAGAAAAGTCACATCATGCTTGTGGGATCATTCTGAAGAAGATTTGAGATCACTGCTTCTGAAGGTACTTTGTCGATATTCTAATTCTAAAGTAAAGTACATTGGATATTTCACACTATTGTTTGTAATGGATTAGCAAATGCTATTTAGACTAATGAAGAAAAATATGTTTCTATTTCAAGATAAGTCTAGATAATCTCATAAAAAATATAAAATTTTGTTCTGCAACAGGACACCTGCTAGTGACATTTTAGTCCCTTTAGGACTGGAGTTAGGGAGCCTGCTCTAGGCCAACAATCCTGCAACATGCATCAACATACAAACCATTAGCCAGCAAGATGTTCACATTGGGAAGTTGAGGGTTTGGATCTAGTGTTTGAGTTCCTCTTTTCTGCTTTCTTTATTAATTGTCAGATTTTAGAGCCTCTCTTGTTTCCTTTTTGTTCTGTTGTTTCTTGTTCCAACTTAATAAGGTTAATTTACCATGTTTGCTTGATATGAATGGCCACAAACTGTAACAACATGATAGCAGTGGGTCCCATCTGACAATAATATCTATATATTTCTATAATGCAAATAAATATAAATGGATAAGATTTTTTAAGTTCTATATTTTTTACTTCCTCTCTTTTCTTTTAATATGGAACAAATATTCTTGCCATTTTCCCTTACTCAAAGGGCACCTCAGCAGTATTGTGAAAAAGTTAGCCGGGTCACATCAGCATGATAAAAGCGTATGTCCCTCAGGGAAATAAATGTACCAGTTCTACTGACTATAAGCTTGGGAATGTCGATAGCTTTCAGAGACTGAAAATTGTAAATCTGAAAGATGTTGATGTAAACAGGATTTTTCAGGGATAAATAATAAAACATCAGCTGACTGTTTATTATAACGGCCAATTTTACCGCCACACCTCAGCTTTGGGTAAAAGCCTAGTCAAATTTCATCCTCTGCACCAACAATTTAAACACGCAAAGCAGTGGGTCTAAGGACAAGGAGACACTAGAATTTGTCATTATAGGTACTCTTTACACTATTATTCAACTCTGCTTCTTGAGCGCCATTTTCCTTTAGCTTTTAGGCGTTTCCCTGATTCAACCCACTACATTAAAAAGGTATGGTTCATTGTGCAGAACTTGGCAAAAAGCTGTTAGATCCATTTAACTTTGAATTGTTTCTACATGCTTATTGTTAGGTAATCTGTGCAAACGTTTCCCAAATATTCCTCCTATCAAAGTAAAATTTGCCCTACATGTTTGGAAATGCACATTTAATGGCAAAATAAGAATAAATGTCTTATAAGCCTTTCATTAGAGTTTTGGTGCAGTTTGAACTTAGCAACTTAAAATGTGCATGCTCTTTACAATACATATACATTTATCAAAATTATGACATTTATTCAAGGTCAGTATAGAGAAGAAGATACCATTTGACTAGAAACATGAGCTCTCCCTTTCTGTCTGTGGATCCAATAATGCATTCAGGCTCGAGGTAAGTGCTGAGGTTTGTGGGGTCGTCTGGCTGGTCATCATCTGACTGGAGGACATTGTTGTCACTCTGCATAGCCTGAGCCTGCTGAGACTACACACAGGATAGTGGAGACAAGAAAACAAGGGTAAAGTAGAAACAGAACACAAGACGCATTTGAGACAGTCAGGTTGTAACTTTTCCCCTAAACTGTACATGCTCATTTCAGGAAGAAAAAAAAAAGGTATTTCAGCTGTTTCACTTTCATAAGTATTGCAAAACCATCTGCTTTCTCACAACATCAAGTTTCATTTCAATTCTATAAACTGTGGTATGAAAAAAGAAATCTGCCCAAAAGATCAGATGATTTTATTTCACTTCAGGGCATCATCTACTTAAGAGAAGAAGCTTACAGTTTTCTTTAATTATAAAAAAATTGTCCTACATACAAAGGCATCTGAAGTTCTGCTTCTTTTTCTTTTCTTTCACATATTTAGATGTGAGAGCCCTGTGAATAACATGGAAACATCACACAAAGACATTTCCACCTTGTCTTTTCTCGTACACTCACAATCTCCGTCTCTTGCTCGGTCATTTCTTCTTTGGGAAGGAACTCTTGCTCACTTTGCTCCTCTTCCTTGTCCTCTGAGGGGTGGGCGTTTCTCAGGAACTCCTCAATTAGTTCAGGACAGCCCAGATTGTCCTCAGGTTCCCATGTGTTTTCTGCACTGTGATCACATGAAGATGGAGGACAGTGTGTTTCACTGAGACGGATAAACACCGTCTTTACCCGAAAAAAAGCCTGTGCAACGACTCACTCACTCACTCACTCAGTAAAGCCTTTCCATTTCAGGAAGTACTCTACTCTTCCGTTCAACACTCTGCGCCGAATAATTTTATCCACCACAAACTCTTGGACCTCTGCAGTCTCCTCTGTCTTCCTCTGTTTGGCAGTTGGCTTCTTTCTCATCCTGTCGGGGTAAAGAAGAACCAAATCAACAAGGGCAGACCACTAACACGAATGAGGAACAACAAAGTGTCGCTTTGTGGTTAAAACGCCACACTGAGACAGAAACAAACAAAAAACACTGTATTCCTGCTGCTTCTTTGCATTTTGCAGAACATGGCAGATTAGTGCTCTTGTACCCGTCAGACAGTGATCTGAACACTTATTACAGCGCTCCACCTGCTCTTTCTTTCGAGAGCACAACACTACTGTTCGTTTCAAAACGCAACATGTTAGAAACAACTCCGACGGTTCGGTTACGAGCATAATGTGCAGATAGCAGCCCGAAAACGTGTATGAAATAGTGTCTGTGTTAGGCACCATACAATATAAAGAACAATATGAACGTACGCTGCCGGTGTTTACTTTATCTTGGCGGACAGTCTGCTGCGGTCGTGCTCTGTGCTTGTCTCTGCAAACTATGAGCACGCAGCGTCGTCCACGCTGCTTTGTGCGAAAACGAGTTGTTGGTGTGTTTAAATGAAAAAAAAAAAACAACTTTTCACGAATGACTTAAAATTAAAGATGGCCGTTGATGCTCGGAGGAAGTGGTTGCCAAGGGAAAAGGTCATGCCAGGAAAACCGGGAGGAGACGACGGGGACGCGCACACCAACGACCAATCGGAGAGCAGTGCGCTCGCCCGTCCCCGTCCAGTTCTCTGGAACTGCCCTGCCACCCAGGGGTGTGAGCTGGGTACAACAGGTATATTATATTATATTATATTATATTATATTATATTATATTATATTATATTATATTATATTATATTATATTATATTT
>JBBDHI010000006.1:14862324-14878361 GCA_037177115.1 Craterocephalus stercusmuscarum | reverse complement strand
AACTTTCTTAGCCTTTAAGTAATCTGTTAATTATTTAATAATATCACAAATGGGACACTTTAAAAACAAAAGTAGGCCTATTACAGAAAACACTTATGTATGTTTTCTTCTGTCTGAATACACTGTTGTGTATATGTCTTTTAAGTGGTTTACTTTAGATTTCCTGGATTTTTAAATGTTTATAATCCACTACTGTATGTACAATATTAATTATTCAAACGTGCAGTCTCTTCAGAAGCAGGCTAATTTATATCCTGGAGTCCTGATTGTCAATATTGTTTTCTGTTAAGAGTTATGTTCAGCTTTCTCATTATAGCCACATTTCTGCTCCATGAGGATGGAAAAACGAATTACTCTAAATAACCTAATGTATTTTTCAGTGAGTGCTGAAAGGCTTTAAGGAGGACCTTCCTGTTCAAATGATCTTTTTGGCCACACTGTTTCTGCACGGTCCTTTTTTCACCGTCTCTTTCCGTGCACAGGAATGTTTCTTGGACTCCAGCTGTAGCCAACGCTGGCCGATCTGCAGCAAGATGAGCTCAGAGGAGCGCAGCTCAGCCATGTCACAGAAGATCTCCTCGCTGTCACGAAGCAACAGCAGCTCCTCATCCAAGCATGACAGCCGACAGGTAGAACTCACGCTGGAGAGGAATGAGCCTAAACTCTGTTCCATTTTATTATTTATCATTACTATTAAAACATTTCCACAAATATGGAATATTTTATTACTTTGAACTAAACTAAACCAAAGATACAATACCCACAAATGTTTTTCTCTCAGACACCTCACTGAGGACATATTAGCATCATGCACAAACTGTTTTTGTATTTGCTTTGAGTATTTATCTGCAGGCTGCACACTCATTATTTTTTCATTACCCGCATGGCATTTCCGTTTAGAAAATGAAAGCGATTAAGTATCACTCTAGTACAACAAACACAGAATAAAGTCATTTCTGGTTAATTGTTCTGTAAAACAGCAACTGCTGGAGCGGTACAAGCATTCCATTTAGCAAAGACACAGAAAACACATAAATAAATACAGTCTAATATCCTGCTGCGGTAAATATTGGTTTTGAATATTGTAATCTTCAATCAGGTGTTGTAGCAGCTGGAGGGTTCTTTTCTTCTCAGCTGGTGAAAAGCCAAGCCCAGGAATCATTGACTGCATATTTCATTTCAGTATCCCCCAGGAGGAACTAGAAACCAATGCTGAAGAGAAGTGTGTCAGGAATATGTTAAGCTCATGTCCTCTGTTTAATTTGTACCTGCCCACCTCCTCTCTCCAGCATCCTTCTGCAAGTAAATATATATGTTGTCACCAAAATCTGTAATCCGACAGAAGCAGTAGTCTGATGATGCAGCAGATTTAAAACATCTCTAAAGAAAAGTTGTTTCCTCTTTTAAAACACCTGTGACCTCACCATGTGTCTGTCATTGTCTCCTCTGGTGGAAGGGAAGGAGTCAAGTCATTGATCAAGGATGTACTGGGAAATGGGATAAGATGTTTGTTATACCTTGAACTGATTTCAGACGGCTACACAGTGTGAAATGTCTTTATTCAGACATGTTAAATTATCCTTTATATCAGATACACACCATTCTATAGATTAGTGGTTTTCAAACTGGGAAACAGATCTGTGGCAACAAAACAGGAGGTGGCTTATATACTTATGACAGGATGAGTGATGAGAATTAGCTGGGTACCAGGCAACAATGCACCTGTGCCTACACGAGACACTTAAAGAGCGGAAGGGGGGGTTGAAAGAAAGGAGGACATGGGCAGAGGGCATAACAATTTCTTCAGTGTTTTATTTATTTAAATATGTTCTCACTCTCACTTTTAAAGGACAAACCACAGATAACCCAGATAACCATCACGAGGTGCAGCAGGAGATTCAGGACGTTTGATAAGTTTTAAAAGATTGTAATTTACTGTTTTCTTACGCTGAGAGCTATTTCAATAACTAAGACTGTCTTCTTGGTCACTGCATTGCCAAGTATATTTTGACCTTGGAGAAAAGTGCACAGGCAATATGTAACAGTAATGACTCAGTGTGTGACTATGTCAGAGGAGGGAGCCGTGACGAGTGTTGGGGAGACTGAAAGATCAGCCCACTAGCTGTGCCCTTGTCTTTTCCTCATCCCCTTTACTTCAGACGGGCTCACCTTCAGCATTCAGCTTGTCTGGCTGATAGGGTTTGTCGAGCCAGAACTGTTAAACTGGAACAGTCAGGGTGACGCTGAGGCAACAAACTGTAAGTCACCTCAAAGTCTCTCAGGACTGCCATGGAACAAACATCCTCGCGTCATCATTTAATGACATTAAAGGCATAATTTTAAAGTACTGCAAATGTCAGGATAATTAACTTCAGCAAAATATTGGGTATACTTTATATGATTAATTGATTAAAAAGTATTTATAAACAGTGAAAATGATTTGCAAAAGAGGTGATGTAGAATTGTTATTGGTCAAGTGATTAATGAGCCATTTACTTGCAGACTAATTTAAACTGGAAAAAATATATTTAAAACAATTATGCAGTATTCTCTGTGTCGAAAAAATAGAATATAAACTTCTCTTAAATCCTGGAAATCTCTCTGTTCCAGTATAAACACTGCTTTGTAGATCAATCCATGATGAAATATTGTCTTAATCTCTGCATTTGCAGGGGATTTGGATTTCACCGTTCCAATCTCATTTAGACAATGTTTATTGCATAGAGCGAGATGAGATAGGTAAGGTAATTTTGAAAATGGGACCATGAGGTGAAAGTGTAAATAGCCACACTACAGAACTAACTTTATAGGCCTGCAGCACTGACAAGCTGATACTACTGTCTAATACTAAACTACTGTCTTTAAATGCCATCTTCTGTGTGGTTAATTTCGTAAATTTGCATAAATAAACCACCTGGAAACTATTACAGAGATCTCACAAACCATGTGTACTTTACCTGCAGGACAGCTGGGAAATAGTGGAAGGCCTACGAGGAGGATTCAGCTGTGTTCTTGAGCCCCAGAAACAGGAGGGGTACATGCTGAAAAGGAGGAAGTGGCCTATGAAGGGTTGGCACAAGGTATGATGAAACCTTTGCACGGTCCTGAAATGACCTCTGTGATATTAAACTCCTCTCAGTGATAGACATCATGGCATATTTTAAGCTGTGACATCTGTCAATTCACTTTGCCAGCAACCGTCAACACTTTCCAGGTTCTCCTCACCAACCTGCTGACATGACTCATTTGAGTTTTAAACTAATTGAATGAGCATGTGTGGGAGATGCAGGAAAATTACACGTGACCTGCATGAGTGCCTGTTTACACTCTGTCTGAAAGCTTTTCCTGGATAATAATGCTAAGATATCTCGTCGTTCCACTCAGATGCATTAGCTGATGGCCTGTTGGTTACTAGAGCTGTATACATTTAGTATTGACTCCCAGTCTGGTCTCTGTGCTTTCAACAATCTGGTTCTTGTGACGTGCAGTATGGGCTTCATGAATTACATTTAGAAATAGAATGGAGGAGAGAGATTGCATCTGAGTGAAAGGGAGAGTGATAAAGGCAGACAGATCCAAAAGAATCTGGGATGACGACGATCTCACTGCAGAGACATTAATTACTTACATTATCAAGAGGTTGACCCTTACATCATCATAAAAGACTCAAGGCTTTCTGTCAGTGACAGTATATATCATTTAAGTTATATCTCATGTGCTCATTCTCTTTCCTTATCCCTACAGAGATACTTTTTTCTAGACAAGGGAATTCTAAAGTATGGAAAGTGCAGCTCTGATGTGAGTACAAAAAGCTTCTGGCTCTACATTATATGGACTTGTCAGATACAAAAGATTATAAAGGACAGTTTATGTCTTCTGTTGTTTTCCTGTGCTGCTGAGAATCTGTCTGCATACTCAAAAGACCCTAATTCCCTTTCAATCCCATTTTGCATATTTGTTGTATTTAAGGGATGCAGAAAGTCAGCTTGAAACTGACAAAGCCAATAAAGGGATTATTATTCTATTTTAAGACTGAACAGCATCCTGTAGCATTTATAACAGGCTCAGTCTAATATGTTTATAGTGTTTTTGCACTGCCTCTTAGATTGAGAAAGGGAAATTGCATGGTTGCATTGATGTGGGTCTCTCCGTCATGGCCATTAAGAAGAAAACCAAGTGTATTGATCTTGATGCTGAGGAAAACATCTATCACCTTAAGGTAAACCACAAATCCAATGAATAAGAAGCATTTCCACAAACAAGAATCCAGATTATTTACATTCAATTCCCTGCTAACAGTAAAATTACTTATTTCCTTTAACTTCATGTATCATTTTTTAAGGAAATAGTAGTCACCGTATCTTGCTCCTTTTCTATGTATTTTTCCACATCCTTCACATGAGTTCTTCTTGAGTTGATTTCTAATTGTGGTATCTGCTCTGCAGATTAAGTCACTGGAGCTGTTTGATGAATGGGTTTCGAAGCTGCGTCACCATCGGCTCTACCGGCAAAATGAGATTGCAGTGTGCCCTAACGAGAAGTCCTTCTACTATCCCCACTATCCCTCCCCCAACTCCCCCGGCATGGCCGAGGGTGCCTCTATCAGAAGGGTACACCTGAGCACTGCACAGCACACAGCTTGTTACTTTATCAAGTACAAACTCACTAACTTAATTTCCTTTGTTGTTCCTTATTGATTTAAACTGCAAAATCCCTTGACAGAAAGATTTTTTATGAAGGAAGCAAATTGCTGTTGGTCTGACCTTTGATTCTATCTGCTGCTGCAGTGTGTGTCTATACGAAGGCAGTCCACAGTGCATGCTGCAGGAGCCTTCCCCTTAAGCTCCTACAGCCAGGCGAAAGTAGCTGCCTGGCTCCAGTCATCTGATGACATGGACAAATGTTCCAAAGGTGAGACAGTAGAGCTGCCCGCTAAATTTGTGAGTCTTTCAACGCTTCGCAGAATGTCTGCTTCTTTGCAAAGTTACAGCCTTGCGTCACCAGACAAATGTGGGGATGCAAATTCTTGTGGAACCTTTCAGTCAATGTTTGATTTGCAGCCTGTGACAGTGTGCCACCAGTATATCCCCTTTCATCCATCCTTCTTTTTCTGAGGTTGGGTTGCAGGGGAAGCAGCTAAAGCAAAAGAATACTGCCCAGCTGCTTTCATCCCTACAGTGGATTCAACAAACTGTTCCTCATTAGAGGAAGCTACTATAGCTATGTACACGAGTGCATCTTTGTCTCTGTTTTTATTTGCCATTATTTCACCAGAAAATAGAGCTGTTAAGATTTTAAATCTTTTTTTTTACAAAAGTGTCCTGACCAATTTAAGTAGCAACTTGGCTGGTTTCTGTAATGTATCAGTGCACACGCCTTGCACAGAACAGCACATCCATTTTGTATAAAGCCCTGTTTCCACTGAGCGGTGTAGTACGGGTCGGTATGGTCGGGAACGTTATTTTGCACCTATCCATTGTGGAACCGTCCCATACAACTGACCCATGCCCTACCTTTTTTGGCCCCGCTTCAGTTGTGGGTCCATCCAAAAGTGGTACTGTACGGTTTGGGCGGAGCTACTCGCATCACCAATACAATGCATTGATTGGCAGACAGAAACAAAAATAAAACAACTCCAAAAACAGTGCCACACAAACACTGGTCAGTCCACGTTGCAAAGTAAACAGTAAAAAATTGATCCAAACCTCAGCAGGGTCTGATCAGCTCTGGAGCTTCAAAGTTCCTGCCCACAGTTGCCGATGAAGTCACGTAAAATAAGCTGGATGCAGCGGTGAGGAATTAAAATATACATAGAGACATAACTCATGATGTTTTGGCTTCACGTGTGTTGGTGTCGCGTGAGTATGATGCCACACCAGAAACCCTGCATGCCAGCGGCCCAACTTTCAGAGAAACATTTTTCTGAATGGGCTGGACCACTCAGGACCGTACCGAACCGTAGCGACCTGTGCCCTACCCCTCAGTGGAAACGTGGCATAAATGAACTAGCCACAGACCGCAGAACACAATAAAATGAGAGGGTGTAAAAATGGTGAAAACTGTAAACCAGCAAACAAACCATCAGCTACTTGAAACCAGCTTTTACAGCTGGTTCTTTCCCAGTTACAATCTATAGAACAAAGAAATAAGTAAAAGAAAGTGCATGTGAATTGTAATGCAGGTTTGTGCTTTCATAGTTAGCTTCTGTTTACTGACTTGGGACACGGTGAAATATCTTTTGCTGCCCAGAGGTTTGAGAGTCAAAAATGACACAAGAACTTGCATGCTGAAAAATGTGACAAGATTTAGTAGGACATCTTTGTATTTTTTCTATACTCAATTTAAGAGATTATTAATTGGCGCATACTAACTCGCTTTCTGGCATGTTGTGTAAATGTCAGGTTGCATGTGTACCAAAACAGCTCTCTACCTCTCCTCTCTACAGTCATCTTATTAAACGCAGCTAGCATTAAACAAACAGTGGTGAGACAACGGGGCTGGAAATCACTTGGAACTGGTGGGGTGTGTGTGTGTGTTGTTGCAGTGACTATTTTATCCAGTCAGTCAAGATAAACCCATATGGATGCTGCAGTTTCTAGGTAGAAAATTATCAAATCATTTGAGTTTTTGCTAATCGAAAGCTTCTTAGTTATGGTAAAGTTGCAAATGACCGAGAAAAAGGACGTCTAACTTTAGTAAAGCAGTTGAGTTCATTTAGGCTTTATAATGATATTTGCTACATGTTTCAGTCACTTCCTATAATTACATCTTCCTGCTGTCTTAATTGCATGTCAGATAAGACTGTCAGGGTGGTGTAATTAAACGCAGGAAGCTGGTGATTTCTTATGCAGAGTTTGAATTAACTTTGCTTAACAGTTGGATTTTCATGAAATTGACAAGATCACAGTGAAACAAACCATCTGGTATATTGAGTTAGCATTATACTACTGTAGTTGCTGGAAAAGAACTTCCTAAAAAAAAAAGCAGATATAAATGACACAGCAGAAGAAGCAAACTCTTTAGCATTGCCAGTTTGAACCTGAAGACTGGACATGCTGTAAGTAAGCTTTATGAGCTTGCGTTGATCTGCTAGTTTTTCTCCAGGCCATCAGAATGACTTCAGTGTTACCTGATCACTTTTTACTACCTTGCCGAGAGCGATTGTTGGGTTTGTCTACAAAGGCCAGCAACTGCAAATTTATGTGCCCTCTCTTGTTCTTTTAGGGGGTTTTCCTTTCATGTTTTTTTTTGCTTCCTTTTCTGATTATCCGTTATATTCCTGCCCTTACAGACTTGTCAGTATGTGAGGGCTACATACTGGAGCTTAACCACCTGCTACAAAGCATGGAAGTCCTTCACCGCACATACTCTGCTCCATCTATCCAAGCGCTACAGGTCAGCATTTTAGCTCTGTTTTCTTCAACATTGACATGCAGAGCAGGTTTAGTTGCAAAGACTCCAATGCAAAATTAATCTCAAACTGAAAATCATATCCAAATTCAAGATGAATTTCTTGCCGTTACTTTTATGTCTTTGATCATTTACCTTCAGGTCATCTGCTGCTAAATAAAGTACTTCTTTCATTTTATGCCTTGAAGCAGTTGTAATACAGTTTCATGTCTTAAATTAAGCCTCTGTGCTTTTTTTATGTTCACTAGACAACTACATTTGATAGTCCCAAAAAAGAGAAGAGACTTCCAAGGAAATGGCGCAATAAAAATTACAATAAAGATGTCAAGACAACTCTGCAGGTGGAAAACATGACAGTAAAGTAAATCTTTCCAGCATCTACATTTTTCTCAATGAGTCTTTTTAGCAGCTGTTCTTTCTGCTCTTACCACAGGTTCCAAGCTGCATCTCCTCTGGTTCTATCCGCCTTCATGCCTCAAACCCCAACCTTTCCTCCGCCGCCCTCTGCAATGAAAAAGTGGACACTGAATCCATGGATTCTCCTCTAGATGTGGCAAAACTGCAGGAGGATTTCTGCCGCGTTGCAACAAACTGTGAGTTGAAACTGTTGCTTATTTTAGAGTTTGCATTCAATGCAGCTCAGAAATCGCAACTCCTAACACTGTACCAGGGGCCATTACAATAATAAGAAATAAACAAATCAGGATTGATTATCTGTGAAGGTCTGCTGAAACTATGCAGTTTTAAATAAAGGTTAAAAACTTTTTTATTTGCTGCCCTTTATTAGAACAATTATTAAGTAACTTTTATTACTTGCAATTTATCCTATCTTCTTTAAGGGTTTCTTTTTTTCTTCAGTTTATATTTATTTTATTTCTTTTAAAAGTAGTTTTTATGTATTTAATAACATAAAATAGATAAAATCTAAATAGAAAAATATTTTTAAAAATGTGCAAAATGTAATCGATCGCGAGTTAACCTAGGACACTTGTGCAATAAACCACAGTTAAGATTTTTGATATAAAATAATAACTATATACATACACACTATATACATATTATATACATATATATGTATATAATATGTATGTATATAGTTATTATAATATATATTATATATAAGTTATTTAGGCTTAACTCTTGTTCTTTCACTCAACAAGTAAGCAACACACAGTGTTTGTGTTCAAGGAAAATGTCCTCAGTTTGCGTCTGTGGAGATTTTGGCTGCTGGAGTGTTTGCTTTGAAACCCTGGTGCTTCAATTGCCTTGTTTCATTAGATTGATTACAGAAGCGAAGTGGTCAAACAAACCCCGATGGAGACAAACATGAAAGTTTATTAACAAATATGAGAGCTGTTTAATTGTTTGGGTGCCAATGAGTTATTATTGTGAGGGGGCATGAATCATTATGGAAATGTTTTGTGGAAATGTAACAGATAAATTCATGAATAAATAAAAATTAGAAAGATAACATGTAAAAATAAAAACGAAGAGAATTGTTCTAGTGATGGATTTACAAATGATTAATGAAGATAATAAATGTATATACATTCTTCAGTATTATACCTCTGATTCTGTTATATTATGAAACCTGGAGCTAGGAACGTAGGGTGACATCAGTCTACTACAGGGATTCTTTAATAAAGCTTATACCTTTTAATCATGCAATCTCTAAATCAGTGATCACGAAGTCTGTGGTAACCCTTACGAAAATCTACCATGGATTACCATGGTTTTTTATGTAGAAACCATGTTTATACTGTGGTTTTGAGGTAAAACTATGGTTTTACCATGGTAAATACCCAAAAAACCATGGTTAATACCCACAAAACCATGCAACCATGGTAGATTTTCATAAGGGAATATAAAGGTTTATTGACAGCATTGTGTGACAGACTGTAACTGATCCTGCTCTACATATGCTCTGTGTTGGATCTATATCATTCTGTTTTGATGTAAATGGCTGTCCTCTTTTTCTGCTGTTGCTGCAGTGCACACAACCATGAAGTCAGTACTGTGTTCACTAACATCTGAGAGGGAGAGATTGAAGCAATGTCTGGATCATGAATCGTGTCCCCCGACCTCACCGCAAGTTGTTAACTTGAAGAACACGCTGGCAGCGGTATGTGGAGCAAAACACTCAGACATGGCAAAGCTTGCAGTCAGTGGAAGTGGGTCAGGTATTCCACCTTCTTTTCAACACAACTCTCAGATGATGTGTCCTCCCCCAACTCTTGTCAGGCATGACACATTGACTAGCCGTTTAGTGGGATTACTACCTCCTCGTGTGATGTCTGCCCACCATAATAAGACCATGTTAAACAGTCATGTTTTCTCTGGTTGCAGCCTCCCACAGAGAGATTTTTTCTCTATTTTCTGTCTTTGGTGATAAACGTTCATTGTCATGGCATGAGCAATGAATTGTGTCGGCGTGGTAAACAATTTCTAAGCTGGCGAAAGATGTCCTTTTTTTTGCCACATCAAAATGTCGGTGTTCTTAATGCCAACATATTTTTTTATTTTAAATACCATGTAGGTTCTTAGCTTTTCCTTCTCCATTACTCTGTTCAGCCGTGCATTAAGCCAGTGACAGAGTAACAAGTCTCCAGTTTAAGCTTCAATGACAAGTTGTAAAATCAGAATAGTTTTAAAAGGATTGAGGATTTAAGGTAATTCTGGTTGGGTGTGCCATAAACGATGTTTACGGTTATTTTTTCCAGGCTTTAGCCCAGAACTCTGAACTGAGAGAGCGACTGAGCAAGATTCATGCTGAGTCCCACATCGCAGAGCCCACAGTAATAAATCTCACTGCCCCTGTGCAGGTGGGTGCAGGAACGCAGTGACTTGGTTTTCCCCACCCCAGCATGATGATTATTACGTTATTATCTCCGTCTTTATTTCACAACCCACACTGTTTGAAATTTCCCAGAAAGAATGAGCTAACCTTCTTCTCATTAGACTCATAATGAGTATAAAAAAAGAAAGATAGATAGTTAGCATTGTTACCTCTGACTACCTGCCACATAATTCTCTGTTAAAGGAAGCTCTCTGCTCTTTTAACCCGACGAGCTAATGAGACAATGTGAGCAGATCTGCTTAATTGTTTCCCTGGAAATTTGTTGAACACACATTGCAAAATTAATGTGCCTCCTGTGGGATCAGCTCCGATCTGATGCATCAGTTCCTGTAATAATAGAGCTCAGATGTCTTTGCTCTCTTCCGTGTGGGAAAACCTTTGTGTGTAACCAGTTGCATGGTTCATATTTGGGGATTTTCTTGTTTGTTTTTTGGTTGGGGTGAAAGTATGCAAGTGTCTTGTATTATTTACAATATCTTTTTGACTGGAGGCAGATGCAAAACTTTCAAACAATCTACATAATGTTTCTATATATTTTTAATGTATCTGCAAAGCTCTGTATTTTGATAGCAATTCATGGTGCTTCATCAGTGGTTCCCAAACTGGGGGTCGGGACCCCCTGCAGGTCAGCAGATTATTATATTATTGTAAATAAATTATTTGATTATTATATTATTATATTATTTATTGTAAAATATAAAACCAATGTTTATCATAAAACTTTATAGTTTTTATCATGGTTGGCAAAATAAAACCATTAATGCCAAGATAAATCTTAATGTAGCTCCTTAATTTTTTAACACAATGCATGAATTCAGAGGAATTCTTCTTATTTGTGAAGACTGACAGTGTGTCAAGCCTTATATTTAGAGAATCCTGCAGGATGACCCATCAGATATCACATCAGATATCAATAACACATTAGTAATTAGGAGGAGGGGTCACGGACACCAAATTCTGTTATCTTGGGGGTCATGGCTCAAAAAGTTTGGGAACCAGTGTCTTACATGACACATATTTAATTTGGGCCATGCTGTCATCACTGCATTGTATATTTAATTTGTGTATACATACACAGATTTTGATTGTGGCATATTCTGATTATCATTCCTTTGAATTATAGAACTACAATTTTTTTATTCGTGTTATAGTTCTGGACATTGTCTTTCTAAGAAACAGGACTCCATAGATGACTCCCATCCTCTCGTACACCAAGTATCCAATGAGAGCAGAGCTTCAATTGCAGAGTCACTGTCCGAGTTTTTTGATGCACAGGAAGTTCTGTTGTCTGCTAGTTCCTCAGAAAACGAGGTAAGTATGATGATCAGTAGTCAACGTGAGTTGTGTCTTTCTCGCCCGATCAACCAATGGCATACAGTTATAGTTTATTATTATTGCTGCTAATGCCTGGAGTCATTTTTCTTGTGTGTAGTGGTAAAGGTACTGTAGTTCTGCTGCAGCATCTGTTTGACAAGAACAGCTGTGAAAATTGGAAGGAAAAACAACAAGCACCAGATGTGCCATCTTTATTTATTGCTTTCCCTCGATTCCTGCAATTCTGTTTCTGTATCTGCAAGAGCAGAAGCAATGAGGAAATAGAAGTTAATTTACTTTAATCAAAAATATAGAGAACTGAGGTGCAACTTTGTCACCAGGTGGTAGGAAACCCTTTATCTCCAACTCATTAAAATCAGGGCTGACATGAGAGGGTGTTTGAATAGACCTGCCCATTCCCTTTTCTGCCAGTGTCAATAAAGATGCTCATCTATAAGCTGCAATTAAATTTTTTGTTGTTTTTTTAGGTATCTGAGGATGACTCATACATTAGTGATATTAGTGACAACTTTTCCATGGACAATTTCAGCAATGAAGCAGAAGGTGAAAGACCAAATTCAGGTAAATATAATATAATACCAGCCACAGTGGAGAGTTATCAATTGAGCTGCAGCTGTATCCTGGCTTATTTGTATTGTGAGCCTTTCATTCCCGTAATTTCTAGATGCATTTCCCACAGTGTCATTCCCTGTACATCTATATATCTATTCCTTCCCGGCTCTGCAGAAGAATGCCCTGTCCTTTGTCAACGTCGATCCTGTCTGCCTTCGCCCAGCCCCAATAACAGCACCATCAGCCTGTGGAACATCCTCAGGAACAACATTGGCAAAGACCTGTCCAAGGTGGCAATGCCTGTGCATCTTAATGAGCCACTCAACACCCTTCAGAGACTCTGTGAAGAGCTGGAGTACAGTGAACTGTTAGACAGGGCCGCTAACACAGAAGATCCTTTTGAACGTATGGTGAGTTGGCAAATTTACAGTTATATTTTTTGTTGTTGTTAATGTATTGTTTGCTTTGATGATTCAGGGTTGAATATGGTCAAAGCGGTTGCTGAATGAATTTCTTTCTAAATATTGAAAATTAAATTGAAATCACTTTTATACTGCTCTAGCATTATTTATTTCCTCTTTATTTATGAGGAAGTCCCATTTTGGTTAAAAAAAATCTCTGTTGCAAGACAGATTGAGCCTAGACAGCTGTCGCCGTGATAAATAGAAACTTTATCATCTGTGCACATAAAAATATAACGAAATTCTGTCTAGCAATCGCCTCCAAAAGCAGAACCACATTAATAAAAAGCACAATAAATAAGGACTAGAAATATAAAAGTGCAGTCATAGGATACCTAAAAAATCTTGTAAGATTTTTTGTAAAAAGTTAAATTAGTTAGAATATAAAAGTAGGAGATAATGACAGAAATGGTAATATCATCAATAAAGCCATTACACTAGGCTGTGAGTGTGATTCATTCATTGTTAATGTTGTGCAAAAACCGTTCTTCATTCTCAGTTTTTGTCCAAACAAGTATAATGCACCGCCTCTGAAGGTGGTGCACAGACAGTCTGTGCTGTTCTGACAATATTCTACAGGCATTGTGTTTCAGTAGTGCGGCTGGAGAACTAGATTGTGCAAAAAGGAATCCTTTGGTAAGGATACTTTCGACAGTACTAAGATAAATAGGCACTTCTCCTGGGAGGCAGCGCTTCTTCAGCTTCCCAAAAAAACAGGCACTTCTGAGTTTTTTCATCAGGCTTGTGGTGTTGTTATTCCACATATCTGAAATTGGAGACCTTCTCCACTGGCTCTCCATCAATGAATAGCTGGGAATGAGGCTCTTTTTTTTTGTTTTACCTCAAGTCCATATAAATGTACAGCATATTAAAAGTGATGATATAAAGATCCCACATATTATATTATGACTTGATCGAATACAGTTCACATTACAGTGCCTTCTGAATCTCAAGAAAGACAACTACGTGCCTCAGTTCAACTGAAATAGCCTTCGATTGCCTCTAGCTTTAGTGCAACATCTCCTTACTTTACATCAAGAAAAATAAAATTTGTTTCAAATGAGTGAACTGTATTGTAAATCTCTGTGCAACAAATGAAAAAAAAAATGTAAGGGTTATCTAACAAAAACAACACAGAATGAATTTCAAAGATTACATGACATCGGAAGGCTAAACTGGATTTAAGGAGCAAAATACCTTGTGAACATAGTGCATTTAGGTGAAATATTCAAGCTTGTATAAGACCTGTTCACAAGTGCTCATGTTGAAGCCCTATGATCATCTTATACATACATTATACATGATTCTTCCTATTTTCCATGTTTCATTTTTCTATCTGTATTGTTTGACTTTGAATTTATTTTGCTTGTTGGAGGTTGCTCCATTTCGTGTGAAAGCTATAGAAACAGCCTGTGGTATCACAGTTGACAAATATGAATGAGAAGTATTTAAACAAGAAATTGTGAGCCATTTCAGCAGAAATGACTTTATTAATTCCACAAGGACCAATTTGTGTGGAGCAGTCAGCTGTAAAGCAACAGATAAATAACACAAAGGGATTGTGAATACACCAAGGGAGAAAAAAAAAGAAAATCTATACTCCATATCAATAAATATGTCAACCAGAACATACACTAAACAACACGTGCAGAGCATTTAAAAGTCAAAGAAAAAAAGATCTAGCCTCTGGCTCCCTATTATGAGTAGCAGTAAATACTGGTGCCCTATTGGCTTAACCAGTAAATCAGATCCGTTGGAATCAAAATGGGATTTGCCATTAATTATGAACCAATTATTTGAGGGACATACTGAATGAACAAGATCGCTCTGAGAGTTGAGTTTCCTGGTCATCACTCACTCTGTATGAATGTTGAATATCAGATGTAAATCATCTCTTTTTTCTTTTTTCTTTTTCCTTTTGCAGATATACATCGCCACGTTTGTGGTATCTGGCTATGCATCCAGCTACTACAGAACTGGAGGAAAGCCTTTCAATCCTGTTCTAGGCGAGACTTATGAATGTGACCGGCCAGACAAAGGCTTTCGGTTTGTTGCTGAGCAGGTATGCATGACTTCTGGTGTTTGTTTTATGACCACTTCAACAATCAGGGTGCTCAAAGAAAAGATTGTTGACTGACAGATAAGATGTGAGACATTTAAACCCAGCAATTGTTCCCATCTGCACCATCAGGTCAGCCATCACCCACCTGTCTCAGCCTGCCATGCGGAATCTAAAAACTTTGTTTTCTGGCAAGGTACAGTGGGTTTTTGTTCCTTTTTTCTCCTTTTCTATTATTTGTCATTGTCTATAGATATTACAGTACCCAGTTGCTGAGCAGAATCAATTTTAATTTGTGCAATTGCTGTCACAGATGTGCGGTGTAAAAACAAATTCTGGGGGAAGTCGATGGAGATTGTTCCCATTGGTACCACGCATGTCACTTTACCAGGGTGAGTCATGATCTCAGATCTCAGACCTCCTCCTTCATTCTATCCGAGGAACTTATGCACTACGTCTGATTTCTGTTTTGACCTAGTATTTTCCCACTTACATCCTGTTCGGTTTCCACTTATTCTACAAATAGTTTGAGAGATATAATTTCAATGTAGTTTGATGTAGATCTGTATTCATTAACCCTAACCCAATGGAAAAAAAGGGGTTTTCATTCTAACACCTGTATAGTACAGCAAACCAATAGTCACGTATGTTCAGCTGTGGTGTCCCAGAGTTTATGATGACTAAAAAACTTGTTTTGATTCCTTGCTTCAGATTTGGGGACCATTATGAATGGAACAAGGTAACATCTTGCATCCACAACATTCTCAGTGGGCAGCGTTGGATCGAGCACTATGGGGAGATCTCTATCAAAAACTCCAGCAGTGATATTTGTCAGTGCAAGATTACTTTTGTCAAGGTAATAAAAATAAGTAAAAACAATTTCAGTAAAAAAAAAAAAGTTCTGTTGATGATCTTTATTTCCACTAACAATACTACACTCTCGAAGATACACAGCCTTATAAGTAAGAGTCAAAATGAGCAGCACATTCTGGCAACAGCAAGCGCTATAGTCTTGTTAAGCATTATTATTGTTATTATTTGTGTTTATGTGTGCTGAGTCTATTCATTTTATTTATTTAGTTAGTTAGTTACTTACTGTATTCTTTAAATGTGCTATTTAACACTGTGGTATTTTTGTGGCATTGATAAATAATGCCCGATTTATGTGTGTAACCCATGGAGTTAGATTCCTTGCAGGCCACAGTCACATACATACATTTAATATTCCTTTATTGCAAGGTTTTGTCAAGCATTTTCATAGTTTGTTGAAGAAAAAGAGAAATCTAACAAGGAGAACAACATACGCCAGTTGGCCAATTTAGTGATGTAGAAAAGGAAACATTACATACAAAAAAATCATATT
>JBBDHI010000006.1:14805590-14826369 GCA_037177115.1 Craterocephalus stercusmuscarum | reverse complement strand
CAAATGGAATTTATTTTTATGGATTTAATAAAATTAACTTGGTTTAATATTTCTGTAGGAAAAAAATAAGTGGAAAATTCTAAAAACATAATGTTTTACAAAAACTAACATATCTGGCCTGAACAACAGTTACATTTATATAAAAATTTGCTCATTAAAAAATTTTAATAAATCCATAAAAATAAGTTCCATTTGTGGTACAATCTTGTAAACACATATTCACTCAATTTACCCATTTGACGATGTAACCAAAACAGTTTTCCCTGTATAAAGGAAAGCTGTGTACATTTTTGTACATTTTGTTCCCATCAAACTTTTTCATTCATCAGCACAGTCAGATTCCATAACTACATTCAGCCTCAAGCCCACAGGAATATGGTCTGTAAGGCCAGCCAGGTGCGTTATAAAGGTCACCTCTTCAATTTCCTGGATGGAAACAAGAAAATAATAAAACCCCAAAATTTTGATGTTGCTGTAACATGCATCTTCATAGATACAGAAAGAATTGAAAACTGAATAGAGAAAGATGAAATCACAGTGATGTACGTACTGTTCGGCACTGCTTCGAAATGGAGCTTTCTCTGTAGAGGATGTAATCAATTCTACGCCCAATCCAGGGCTGGCCAGTCTCTGGGTAAACTAGGGGAGAGTCTGCTGCTGGAACAGGAGGGGAAATATAATGTCTCCTCAGGTCATCTCTTTCCAAAGTTCTGCAAAGATACAAGGAGGACAGCACAGGGTGTCATGCTACTTCAGTTCATAAAGTGTAAACAGCTTTAAACTCAACACATTTGTGTAGCTGAGATGAAAACAGCAGAGCTGAGAATACCTCTGCAGACTGTCTGGAGTGTTAACCTCATCTTCATATAAAGTTGGCTGCTCCAGGAGAGTACCTTCAGGAGCAAACCACAGTTATACCCAATCTGTTATGAGTGTATATTTGATATCTAGTATTCAGACTAATCTGTTATGTTTAAATTGTACTAACCAATGACCCAAGGCTTTTCTTTTCCAGGTCCAGCCCTGCAAGGGTCTTTGTACTCATCAAAAATATAGTGATTCTGTTCCAGATGGTCATCTGCTCAAACACAACCACATATATTTATCCTACTACAAAATTACAAAAGTATTGACAAAATAACAGCTATTTTTGTGAGAGACGCACCGGGTGAGCAGTTATCAAAGTTGAAATCACCACAGAGCACATCAAAAACAACCTCCTCATCAGGCTGCTTGTTGGCAGTCTGAAAATCAACGATCCACTTGGTAACCATGTCCAGCTGCTCACAGCGAATAACCCCTTCACCTGGTTAGAGAGCAAAGAGAGAGCATTATAAACTTTACTTGTTTTCCCCCCTCTTAATGAAATGTAAAAATGTTAATTTTTCTAAATCAAACAGTGTGACTTGCCTTCTGGTGCATGAAGATGCGTACAGTTAAAATAGCCGACCACCGTCTTCTGTTTCTTATTCTGCCCGATTAACACCTGAGAATTTCAATGCATTTATTACATCACACTTTTCGAGTGTTCATTCAGGTCAGAAAAAAGCACAACAGTAATTAATCATATCAACATATTTTTCTGTTTCTCCTACATAATTATAAAAAAAATGCTTGGTACTTAATTAATGATATTAGAGATCCCTTCAAACTATGTTCACATTTGCCAAGTAATTTATGTCTGAGGCACTTTTCCCAGAAAGTAGCTTAATTACCCTGTTAGACATTCTTAATATAACATTTATGCATCATCTCTCACAGATTAATCAAGAATCATGAATTAAATTATTCTGAAGAAAAAAGCTCTTACTCAATAGAATATCTATCTGCAACTACATGCATTAAAACTCAGGTTTTGGGAAAACATTTCACTGTCAACATTGAGGCCAAATATCTGTTGACAAAACTCATTTCTGAATAAGGCGGCTCACCTTAGCAGACAGGAGGCCCTTGGCAGCCAGCGCATCTTCCCCACGACTATTTGGAAAGCACTTGTACTGGACATCCAGCACAGGGAATCTGCTGGCAAGGAACAGGCCACTGTTGAAGAACTTAAAAGAGGAGCATCTGCAGGGGGGCTGGCAGGCATACACGCCAACGTCATACAGTATGTGACCAAACACCGGCTTTAATATATCGGTGAGCTTCTGAGCAGCTCTCTTATCAAACACCTCTTCCAGGCACAGTATATCGATGTTAGCTGGAAACAATGATGACACTTCCCACGGTACATCACCCTGCTGGCGGAGACCCTGGGAGAGCAGAGCGCGGGGAGCCCGCCGGTGGCTCGATCGGCCCTGCTGGTTGGAATTCTGATTGGAGTTGTGGGACGGAGAAGGTGGCTCAGATGATGGCTCCTCTGTGTCGTCACAAGGCACGCGGACCACTCTAAACTGTCTTTGGGTTGATTCGACATGGTGGTTTACTGGTGGCTGTGACTGTCCTATCGCCCCATATGTATTTGAGCTGGCTGTGGGGAGAATACTGTTAGAGGGGCTGAGAGTGCCACAGCTGCTGGGGGAGTCAATAAAGATCCTGATATGGGGTCGACACACACCTTGTGCGATGCGTTGGCCAATGGCAGATGCCCTGTGCAGAGTGTGGCCCAGGTTGTTAAATCGAGCCAGACTTTCAGGCAACAAACACAAGTTGGCTGTGGCGAAACCAAATGAAGCCTTTCCTGTTAGCTCAAAGCCTCTGTGAATCTCCATTTCTGGTGAAGATGGGGCTTCTTTGTGGTAGTAAAATGGCCTGCGGCATGCCTGAAGGGGTGCCCAGAGTATAAAGCCCAGGAAAGCCAAGGGGGCTGTGATGAGAAAAAGAATGAAGAAGAGAATGGAGCTGAAGAAAACCTTGAGGGGATGAAGGTAGCATTCCTGTTCTTCTCGCTGGATTTGCTCCGGGGTGGTGGACTTGCATACAGCGATGACGCGGTCAAGACACCAGAAACAAGGCAGGATGAGTGTCCATCCCACAGCATGGAGACCTGCAACACACCCATTAGGAAAGGGAGATTCTTCCAGGGCCATGCCTCTCCGCTGTCTCTATATAACTATTACGACAAACAACATCCAGACATCCGGTTCTGGATGCATTCCTGGAATTAGTTTCTCCCTCAGATGCTCCACCAGGCACTAAAAAAAAGGAGAAAGATGTCAAATTATTAGAAAATCTTTGTTCTTGCCCGTATATGTCAGCACTGTAAGAACTCCCTGGAAAAACTGGCTCATAGACTTCATGTCTGTACAAGCAATGGAAATTATGAAGCATCAGAGAGTTCTGACATTATTGCAGCACTGTGAGGTTCACAGGGAACACCAGACCGGCTTAAAGCACGCTTATGCAATTTGCCATGATCACTTTTAAGAGGCAAATAGAAAAAACACAGTGTAATCCAGCTGTCGCCATCTGTACAGTGCTGCAAAATAAGACTACAGAGTGAAGTCTGCCTGAACACCACACCTTTTTAAGTATTTATCTATTAAAGATACAAAGTGAAACAGGTTGAGTGAGACATAAGTTAAACAAATATTTCACTTTACGTGTAATATTACATTTCTATTTTCAACAATTACCATATAACCCACTTATAATACATTAACAATGCATTATAGAATAATTTCTGTTCAACAAGTGTTATTAGATGATTTTTCTTTGGCGTAAACCAGCTACAAACAGTGGGTAAGCTGCGTTATAACGTTGATTTTACTGACCAATCTACATGCCACTGTCTCATTGAACATTGCAGTGATGCTTTCAGGGGTTCACTCTCACATCAGTATCATTGATTTAAATCTCGCGATAACAAAATGTTTATCAAATAAATATTTAAAATAACAAACAGTATACTCTACAACCACAAATCTCTCTTTTCCAGAAGCTAGTCCCGTTAAAAGCCGGATACTGAGTCGGAACTGGGACAATGTGTGTGTTCAATGAACACTCCGCAAGTTGAGGAATTCGCAGCACAGGTACTCGATCCTCAACAGGTACGTTAATGATACTGGTTCACTTAATAACCACTTAATAAACACTTCACTTTCACATATTGTTGGTGTGTTCTAACCATAAATTAACACTTCATTACTATTAAGTGAGCTCCGCGACTGATCACGTTTAATACACGTTTTATAAAGTCTACCAAGAGTCAGTTACAACAACTGCCAGCGGTCACCTGTCATTTTGCGCAGCTAGCTTAATATCTTTAGCTAAACTGGAAGCCCATATGGTCCTACCTTAGCGCTGAAACTGGGGCAGCCTGCGGGATCAGGCCACTCGATGAGCAACCTGTTTGTGCACTCATTCCACTACATTCAATTGTCTGGTTGCCATTTGCTAGGACGAACCCAGCAGTCTTTGTTTGGAAACAAATAAAACAGACCAACAAAAGTAGCCCTTTGGAATATAAACCCTCCCTGCTTTCAGCCGCTCGTGGCATTATTAAGCCACACCCATTTGGCGTTGCCATGGTGTCGGCTCCGTCTGACACGTGATCCTACCTGAAGCGACCTGCAGAAAAGTTGCGAAATTCACGTGTCTGTTCCTATGTTAGCAGGTTTTATTTTATTTGTTTTATTTTAAGAAAACCAGCAAAAACCAGCAAATGTAGTTCAGAGCTACTTTTTAAGCGCCCTCCTGCATCCAGTAAGGCAATATATTATATATTGGACAAATTAAATCAACTGAAAACTAGACAGGTCTATCTTTTTACCCTGTGTTGAAGAGTTTCTTCCATTTCTTGACATATTTCTTTCCAAACAAACAACATCATTACACATGTATCAGATTCTAGTAACCAGGCTCCATCTTATCTTGAAGATCTCATAGTTGCATAGTTTTCTGTCTGAGCACTTGCTCTCGTACTTAAAGGTAAAACTTTCCTTCTTTATGAAGCAACTTAGGAGTGGTTTAGGTGGTTTGGGTTTAAGTTGGCCATTCCTGGGGAAAGGGATGCACTGAGCACCTAAACTTTGTTGTGAATTGGAACTTTTAATACAAAGCCAAATTTAGTTCACTTCAGTTCAAATTTATATTCAGCCCAACGAATCTTCTGAAATTGACTACTTGTCAGGTGTTGTCAGCCTATATATGATACTTTAATAAAACTATTTTTTTTCTGTTATCAGTTTGAGTAGTAGAGCACAAGGTAAAACGAGAATAATTTAGGCCAGAGGTAGGCAAGTCCAGTTCTGTGGACATAATTTGGTTTCCTATTCTAACAACCTGAATAAAGTTAAATGGGTCCAACAGCTTATCAAGTTCTGCAAAGGACTCATTTGAATGCATTGTTAAAACGGGAAAGTGTCCAAAACTCGCAGCACTGTGGCTCTCAAGGATCAAAATAGCCTATCCCTGATTTGGACATACAGCTTGATGAAGAGACAGCTTTTAATAATCACATTGACAGTTTGCTAAAAAGAAAAGAAAAATAGACCTAGACTTATTTTATTTTTCTACGTTTGTATCTATTTTAGTGCTTTCATATAATTTCCTCTTTTCTGTGTTAGAATGTGTTGTTGTTATTTACATGGCTAAGTCCTTGTCCTTAATCTAAAAAAAATGGAAATGCTGCTGTGTTATCTTCAGTAACAAATGCAAGCTCACACAGTTACCATTTTGCATTGCGGCACTAAAACGGTGCTCTCTAAACCAGAGGGAAAAAGCACTTCTTGCTGTTTTTTGGACAAACATTGATGATAAACTGCCTACTAAAATATCCTGTTTTGATCGTGTCATACCAGCCAAGATGATACTTGATATAACGCTTATGTAAAGCCAGGGGGAAAAAAACTGCTTTCCTCCTCATACTAAATATACCTGGAATGTGCTTCAGAATATCCTTTTACAGACAGCTGATCAGTTCTTACACATATTACAGAGTCAAAATAAGCAAGCAAGCCAATTTTGGCTGTGGGTATTTCTCTGTAAATCATGGTCACACAATATTCATGACATTGTTTATTAGCATTGTTTTTCACCTCAAGATGGGGTTTGTTCTCCAGCCTGCTGAGTTGCTGGATACAGGGACATCTACCACAAAAGCAGTGGCTTTTTGTCATCTGCTGCCATGTTACGGAGACAATCAAGCAATAGCAGCAGGTCCTTCTGAAGCTTCCTGGGAGCAGCGGCTACTATCACCCCCCTCACAAAGTCTGGGTTATTGTAGTCAGCCCATTCGGGATTGCTTTCATCGAGCTTTTCCTTTAGGATCCCAAAGGTGTTGACAATGAATTCAGAGAAAGTAGGGTGAAGCGCTGACTTGTACCCAAGCTGGCTCAGCTCGTTCATGAGGTCTGCATACCTCTGAGTCAGATAACGTTGATAGGTCTTATCCACCTGTCCTGTCAGCGGGTGTGTACTAACCTGCAAGAGATGAGGACAGGTTTTATATTTCCTCATCTTTTTCAGTGGAAATGTTAGTAGCTACCCTTTTTATTACTCAAAAAGTAATTTTATTAACAGGCACATCTGTGATAATTGAATACAGCTTTTCCTAAACTTGCCTCTATGATCTTCTCTGGTATGCCGCAGACTGTGAAACCATAGTGCCTCTTATGGGTCTGGAAGATATGGGACAGAATTCTCCTGTCTAACTGATAGGCAATCTCTCCAAGCAGCCATCGGGGATCTGCAGATGAATAAAATAAATTAATGCTGGAAAAAAAGAAAAAAAAAAGGTACAGGTAACTTTATCATTGTTTTAAAATTGTTGTGACTGTGACACCTTCAATGCAAAAAGGGCTCTCGGTTTGGCCATCTTGAAGCTCTGCTGTGTCGTCTGTGACGTATGCAGTGCTTTGAAGGAAAGACTTGAAAATAATGGGCGATGAAGTTCGGCAGTCTTGTTTAGATGGGGTTGGCTGTAAGTCTCTCACGAACATTTGCTCATCAGAGGGGATTTGCATCTCAGAGGGGGACTCAGTGAAAACTGCACAAATGCACAAAAACAATTCTGATTAATTATCATAACAAGGAAGTTGAGATTGTACTCTGCTAAAACAGAGATGGAGGCTGCAGGTGACAGAGTTGGTGACAACGTTCCTTTTTTTTCGACCAGATTACACCGGTTCCCAGTGTGTTCCTGGATGAAGTTATTGATAACTTTGTGGTTATAATCACTAAGATTGTCAGTTTATTAATGATGGTTACTGTGAAAGGTTCTTGGCTCAAACATTGGCTGGGTTGGCATGACTTCTCCCCAGTTTTCTCCTATACTCCAAAAACAGGTATGTTTGTGAGCATTACTAGACTGGAAACCCACCTAGGATGTACCCCATCTCTTGCCTCACCGCTGGGATCCTAAAGTCCTAAGGTTCCTTTGATAATATTAGCTATACTTCTATTAATAATTTATTCTTTAATTATTTTGTAATTAATTATTTCTAATAATGTACAACAATTTGATTCTATTTCATACTCATTTTCTTCCTATGAAAGCAGAGGCTTCAAATGTATTATATAAAATCAAGAGTAAGAGAGAAGACTTTGTCATTTAAAAGTGTGACTTTCTTACAGAAGTTCTCATGAAGAAATTGCCTTGGTGTTACAGCATGACAGAGAAAATATACTGGTAAAAAAAATGCAGAAAAAGTAAGGGAAATAAGAAATACATTGATTAATGTATAGCCAGAAAAATAAAAGGGCAGATAAAAAAACAAAGTTGATGAAAGAAGGAATCTCCCGATATCTAGCAAAGTAAAATTTATCTATGTAAAAAAAAAAAAAAAAGTTTGACTCTTTTCCTAATAAGGATGATGACTGAGTAAATATTCAGTTATGCCTTTGTTCATTTTTGACTGGACAGTAAACAAATTGTATTTTTTAATGCGTTGCCATACATAAGGCTGTCAAAAATAAACGTTTTCATTGAACTTCGGGTTATCAACATTGTATTACTGTTGCTAGGAAACTGCACGAGTCGTTTCGAAACTGAACCATGGCTGCCACCTAGCGGCAAAGACAAACACTGTACCTGTGAATTCATCCCGAGTACGATGGTCGCAGTAACTCTGCAGTCTGGATTTCAAGAGCGCATTTTCCGCGAGCAGACGTATCCGTAACTTCAGATGATTATTTTCCTGCAGGAGCACATCATTTTGGGCTCGCAAGTCTGCGTCAGAGTGCTCCACGTCCATTTTGAGACCCACAGTACAGCCGAGCCCCAAACTCCCAGAGACGCGCAGAGAATACCATGCACAATTGTATCAAAACAAAATACGTTTCTATGGTGGAAAGCATTTTTTTAATTTTTGTAATCCATACAAAGGACAGGTATCAGGTTCTAAAAAGTATTTTAAAACGTGAGTTCATCAAAGCTAATTCCTAACAGTGGAAATATACTTTGACAAAAAGAAAGAAAAAACAACAATACCAGGACTACTTGTAACACTTTTAAGCGTAATCAATGGATGTATTTGTCAGTTGTCATGGAGACTGAGCTGTTATGATTTCACCCAATGTACTTTTTAGCCCTTCTAATTCAAGCTGGCATTTTTGGTAAAGCTTCAAACTTCACAGGAAACTTTCCCAGGAAACAGTGGTTCAGCAAAAACAAATCCCAAAGTTCACTAATCAAGCTTTTCACAGTTTCGCAACCTAAAGTCTGGCTTAGCCATCACAAACAGGTCCTGACACGAATCATGACTGCTTACATTTACATTTCTATGTTGACCTTTTAAAACCGTGCTCCTGTGTGACACTTGCAAGCGCCAGGAAAAACTTGCAAGTGCAACTCCAGTTGGGATTGGATTTCGTCTTCTTCAGATTTTTATGCTGCGGAATGATTTAGTATAACATAAAATACAAGCTTACAAACCAAAATCTGTTTTTTTTTACAACAAATTATACACATATAACTTTAGCAATCAATAAATCTGCAACTCTAGAGTGCTTCCTTATACTACCATTAAAAAACTGCATTTACACGGAAAATCAAAAGCAGCCTTTAACCATGTAATGAATACGCACTACAAAGCAAATACAAAGATTATGAAACCCAGTATGAAAAGAAAACAATTTTCTTGCTCTCTGCGCTCAGCCTCCCCTTGCTCGGCCGATGATAGCGAGGATGTAGAGGAAGATGTTGATGATGTCTGTGTACAGGTTCAGGGCAGCAAACACATATTCTTCAGGACTTAGAGCCAGCTCCTTGTTGCCAAGCAGCAGCTGCGTATCCACAGCCAAGAACTGAAAGACACAAATAAATGTATGGTCAAACCTTTCATGCGGTGTTACACAAAGAAACATGCCGAAATATGTCGACATCTGCCTTAAAAAGGCGTCTATCTCAAGGAGAAAAATGTGTTTTTTTGGCATCTCCTCTTTCAGTCTCCGCATTTCATGAATTCAACAACTAAGGTCTCTGGAAAAATGAGACCTGCAAGACATACATGTAAATACAGCCAACTAGTGGACCCTTCTGGTTTTTTAAATACGATAAGGGAAAAACAAGAAGGTTCTGTTTTTTTTACTAAGAAAGTTAAAACACAACTAATGCAATACATCAGAAATTACACAGGCTCCTACCACAGAAATAAAACGCTGCTCTATCAGCTTTTTCAACAACTATGAATTGTCTGTGCCATAATATCTTTGCATTTTAAAATGTGCATTTTGAGTGAGCAAATCAAGACAAATGCACCAAAGTGTTTTTTTTTTCCAAGGAAAATCCTGAAACGGACAGCAGGAGAGATCTGATCAAATTAAAAGGAAGAAGTAATGTTTTCTGTTTAACAGGAAAGTTATGGGCTTGATCTGCAACCTCTCCAACCTACTAGTCGAAAGTCCTGGTTGTATTAAAAATCCTTGCATCTGATTGGAGAAACCATGTGTCTGTCATTTTGAACGACGCAATGCTTAAACCAGTCGCAGCGACAGGAGCCTGTGACGTGGATGAAGCGACGCCAAGGAAAAACAGAAACAGAGCTGCTATCATGTTGAAAACGGAGCGGCAGCTAACAGCCAAACAATGCTGGTCAGTGATTGTTGTCGTCTGCAGAATCGATACCGTTTTCACACCCCTGCATGTACGCCACTGCTGTTTAGAAACTCCAGCCGCATGATGAATACGTCACATCTGTTCATATCCTGCCAGGCGATTCTGATTGGTCCGATCATCTTAGTCTGAGAGGAGAACGTCTGTGGACGTGACTCCAAACCTTCGTGTATTTCAGCCGAAACCGAGTGGAAATACACAAGGGTCTGGCGAAAGCGAGGCCACAATAATGTATCTTAGGGTCTTAAATACATGCTCATCGACATTATGATGGGGCGCTAAAACATAGGCCAGATGGCCCAATTTGTACCTGTATTGTGGCATCTGGTTTAACTAATGGACATCTGGCTATAATAAGACCTAACCAATGATATCATCAATGTAGATTGTTATCATACCTGCAGCTTTCTCATACAAAAACCAAGCCCTGATGCAGCAGTAGCAAACTTTTTGTCTGAGGACTTACACAAGTGAAGAGCAAAGCTCCCAGTCCGGCATACACGATTTCTAGAATCCTGTTTTGGATGAAGATGCAGAGGAGGCCGAAGACAATGAGGACAATCAAGCAGACAAACAGCACGCCATAGCAGGAAGTGAAGTCATATTTGGTCTGTGGGAGGAAGACAAAAGTGGTTTAAATGCAACTTGCGCAACACGTCTGTATTAAATATAGAGGAAGCAGGGATGAACAAATACAGACCTGCAGAGAGAAGATGACCACTGTGAAGCACACGAATGCTGTGATTCCCACTGCCATGATCACAGACTCCGTCTCATGGAAGCTGGCAATCGTTCCCACCATGTAGGACATACTCAGAGTCAGGATGGACTGAAAGCAAGAGAGACAAATCAAGTATCAGCACTACTGCATGCATTTGTATGGAGTGCAGTTTCACAATAAAAAGGAGGTGGCTGTACATTTTGTTCATCAGAGCTTTATGAAGCTCAAATCTAATTTACTAACTAGGTCAACAGCTTGGCATTAAAGCAGTAACTCAATCACCCTCATCACATAAAATAGGGTTTAAAAGCAAATGGAAGTGACACAAACTGCTGAGAACCTAAAGGCCAAATGGCCACGATGAAATACCACTGAATTTCCTGTGTTGTCAATTTCTCCTGCAGCATTTCCTCTTGTGAAAAATTCCACCCTTACCAAAGCAACCAGGTTCCATGGGTGTCTTCGGCGAACGCTTCCACAGCAGCTGATCACACAAACCGACACAAAGAACACAAGGTAGGACACGAAGTAGGTCCAGGTATTCGCCAAGACAAAGGACTTGATTTCTTTCACAAAAGTGAAAACAGCCACAAAGGCAAATGTCACCATCAGCTGGGCAGTTAGCACCAGGAATACCTGGAGGGAAAAACAAGAATCTTAGCCTTGAAGACTATTAAACAAAATGTTGGAGTCAAAGAGAACAGTACATAAAATATAAGATGAACCCATCTGATTGATAAATATCTGTATTTTTTAATCTATATTACTGTCTTCTTACCTTTCTAACAAAGGCTCGCCTTATAGTCTTATTGTCTAATCCAAAATCAAAATCTTGATTGTCGTGGAAGGGTGGCGGAGCCTCCTCGTGGTGGTAAGCATTATCTGAAGTGGCAAAAAATAAATAAAAAAATACCCAGGCACATCAGAACAGATTGAGTCACCTTATAAATGTAGTTGAGGTCCAAACTTAAAATACCACAATGTAAGAAGTGCTAACCACCGTAGCTGTCGGCAAAGCCCGGGGCAGGTGGAGAATAGGGTGGGCAAACAGGATTGGCATATCCTGAAATTCCTCCTTGGGGGCTCGGTGCCACGCCGAAAGATCCAGGGGGAACCGGCGCAAAGGCAGTTGGTGGAGGAAAAGGCACAAAACCCGGTGCGCCGGGGGCCCCGTACATCGCTGGACCTGGAGTGTTCGTGCCAAATGCAACAGGAAAGGCCGGATTACCGGGGAGAGGGGGCTGAGAGGCTCCCACATCCATAGGACTGTAATCGGTCTTCTCGGTTGTCATCTCTGATTTAGATCCGGACAGTCCGATAAGAGCGCAGGCTACTGGAATCTGGGAATAATAAAAAATAAAGAGGAAATCATACGAAACGTTATATCAGCAGTATCAATAATACAAGTGCAGTGGTGATGATGATGGCTCGCAGATACATCCATGGGCAGATGCCTGGAACAAGGCTGACGCCGAGATCACGTGACGGTGATGTCTTCCGGTAGATATCAAACACGATAAACGTCGACACCGTAATAAAGAAATTGAAGACAACTTACTGGTTGTCTACACTTTTATCAGTAAATATATAACAACATAGAGAAGCTTAAAATACAGTGTAGCTACAAAGTCTGATGCCAGTCAGAAGCATTTCCATTTCCTCCGAGTTTTACCGAGACTCTTGACGTTTAAGAAATTTAGGCCACAAATTCCAATTCTTCTCACGAAACGACTTTCACGCTGCTGACATTGTACTTGCTGTCAATGCAAAAGTGTCGTAGATTATATTCATTTTAACACAACAGTTATTTAGGTCAATGGCAAATTAACGTTTCTTTTTCTCCGTTAGTGTTTATTTTCCACGAGAAAAACCCGTAGCCTATAGCTAGCCAACAGAAAGACGGGAAAAATGGGATAGTTCAAGTCTTTAACCACTTACACAAGTCCGAGAAAAATGTGATTATAACCCGGCTTCCTTTGAGATTATTCGTGGATTTTTACCACAGGCACGTTATTTTCGAGGCACCAAGTGCCAAAAAACGACCCACCGACTAAAACTAGTCCTACTGCCTCAAATGATGCGGAAACCGCCGCGTTCACGCAACAAAAAGGGTTGGTAAAAAAAAGAGAAGCACACAAATGACATGCGAAACTGCCGCGTTCACGTAACAAAAGTGGTTGGGAGAAAAGGGAACCACACAAATGGCATCAACTACAAGATAAATTTAGACTTCCCATAGATTCTCTAGTTGTATTCATTAGATTACTTTGTCTATCAAAGATATACAGTAGTACATTTACAATGTAGCGAAATATCTACGAAATGTTAGTAGGCTATACTGAGTCATAATGATGCAATATAGGCCTATCATTTTTTTTTTTACTAAGATTGACGATTATACAACCACTGACATAAATGAAAATATATTAAGTATTCTCCCACCTTTCTTCAAACATGTATCTCAGATTACTTTGGACCTTTAAGTGTTTTCGCACACAAGAAAGCAATAAAAAACACGTGTTTATAGTTTGATGTTCATGAACGCCTCACTGTGAGACTCGTATTTACTGTAAACCTTCATGTGGATATT
The DNA here is from genome assembly GCA_037177115.1 of Craterocephalus stercusmuscarum. Lineage (NCBI taxonomy): Eukaryota > Metazoa > Chordata > Actinopteri > Atheriniformes > Atherinidae > Craterocephalus > Craterocephalus stercusmuscarum. Next base: position 14,813,064 of record JBBDHI010000006.1, on the reverse strand, counting down.
GCGCCACCTCATATGCCTCAGTAAAATCGAAAGTAAGGATTTCCAAAACGTGATGTGTGACTCCTCAAGCAGAGTATTTTATTTACTTAATGCACGATAAGGAGGAATAACACTCAATAACCAGCAGAGGTCAGAAGGCAACAACTAAGCAAAAGCTGAGAGCGCAATTGACTACAATCCTCTAACAGGCGAAGCAGCCCTGCTGTTAAACTGTTAAACTGATGTTGTCTCTTGGACTAATTTGAATGTGACCCCTGCCTACACATTTTGCTGATCTATGATGATAACTGCTTGGTGTTATTATTAGATGTGAGCGAGTTATTTTATATCTCCAATAATAAACCAAATGTCAGTGAGACCTCACTCAGTTTGTCACTTTCTTTTTAAATATCTTCCTTTTTATAATTGAAAGTGTGTATTATTATTATTATTATTTCTATAGTAAGAAGGTAAGACCTTAAATCAAAATAAACTACACATGATTATGTATTCAATAGTAGCCTATTATCATGTGTTAATCACTAAGACTTACTGGATTCATGGTCCTTTAGCATATGGCTCTATATCCATCAAGTTTATACTTCTAATCTGAAATTTATTTTTTTCTGTTTAAGGGTTGATGTGTGATTGACATTTTATTTGAATAGAACTGGGTGTGACTGAGTTTTACGGATTTATGTTTTGTTCTGTACTTAAATAGTTGCAATACTCCCGGACTAATGCACTTTTTAGAGTAGGGTTACTCATTCAGGTCCTACGAGAGCCGCAATCCAGCAAGTTTTCTATGTGTCCGTGCTCCAACACACATGACTCAAATTAATGAATCATTGTGCAGAACTTGATTGGCTGTCGGATCCATTAAAACTAACTCAGGTGTGTTGAAACAGGAATACTTTGAAAACCTGCTGGATTGCAGCTCTCGTAGGATATGAGTAACCCTGTTTTAGAGAGCAGACCAGGAATACATACCCAAATACCCACACCATTTTTCCAGTCAACCGCTGCACAAACATCCCACCACACAACTTAAAGGGCCTAAATGATCTATTACTAACTAGTAGACACCAGAATAGACTGTGGGGCTTCTATTAGGCAGAGATCCCGTATGCATTTCAGCTATTTGGTTCTGCTCAGACCCAAGAGCAGTAAATGCATTAATAAGGGGAAACCATCTAGATAAGCATACAAATAGTATTGGTGGACTTTAAGTTTGTTGTTTTGCAACGACATTATATAACAGGATAACATTTATCTGGTGTGGCCTGGTTGTATGGGATGGATTTTGGTCTGAAACTGAATAGATTTATATTTGCATAATGCTGTTGGACAACAAAAAAACTTGAAACTTTGTAGTGAGGTAATACAAGGACGGACAAGTCTTTGACTTAGTAATACTTTAAAACTTTTTTTTTTAACCATTTGCCCATTGGCTACTGTATACCAGTTTATGTCAATGCGTGGTTGTGGAGGAACTGCTATCATGAGAGAAACCGTGTGCACCCTAGACAACTCGCTGGTCCATCACAGGCCCAACACAGAGAGACATGTAACCACTCAAGCTCACACAGAGAAAATCTGGAGGCAGCATATTCACCTAACATACATGCTTTTTTATAGGTTATAAACAAGTTTTTTTGCATGCAATTTCATTCAAAGATAATAAAAATATGGCTGGAATTACCTCAAAATGGATAATATATGTATACAATGTATATTTTATATTTTTCCTGCCATTAAAAGAAAGATAAAAAAACATTATCACTGGACAAAAAATTGAGTAGAAGTAGAGCACGGAAGAGATTACAATCTTAATGCACAAATGAACACCTTCATTCTGTACTATGTTGAAAACCACCTCATATCATTCAACTTGAAATCTGTGAGCACACCAACACAGACGTTGGAGGTGAATTTAAATTTTATTTCCCCAATCACAATATTTGGAGTCATGCAGTACAAGGTGAAAAAGGCGATGCCCTGGCTTTACAACCAGTTAATGTCAAAAGACAAGAAATGTGAGAAATGTTAAAAGATTGCAGTATACATAAGCACTGTCCTTTATCAAACTGGTCAAGTATAAAAAGCAACATATAAGAGTTACAAATCTTCGAGACAAAAACATTAAAACTACAGAAAATAGAAAAACCTTTGAACTTCTTTTCACCTTTTCGCTCATTTGTTCTTTGTACAGACAGTAGCGGCTTGTTAAGCTGTGCTTAAATATCCATCACAAGCCCACGAACACGAGAAACACAGCAGCACGTGTGCAGATGTTCTACAGCAGGCTTCATAGTTCCATGTGGAAAAAATATTAATAAAGGGTTTATTTCTGTAAGGCTCCAGAATAAATACATAAATAGCATAATTTAAAAGGCACACTATGAAACATTTTATCAAAACGAAAGATTCACATTCAGCAGTGCTTCTTCCCTTTTGCTCAGTTTTCTTGAGGTGTAATGCAAAGGGAAGAACAGGTGAGTGCTTTTACCAGCTTCAGCTATCAGTTTACATGAAAACATCGCTTAAATGGAACTTCTTCAGGGTGTCTAATCTAGTTCACTTCAAATGCAGTCCCAGCAAAATACTGACTTCCCTTTTAACGTATGCATAGCTTAACCTTGGAAAATAGTGGTCCGAAACTATGAAATACTGAAAACCGGATGGTGATGTAAAACCCACTGTTCTCATGTACATCTAAGTGTTTTTGTTGGTTTTTAAAATGTAGTGGAAGAAACTGGATCATAAGACATGAAAGCAGTTGGGAGTTTCATACAAATTCCACTGCACCGTATGTACAAAATTCAGCAACGGTTTGCATGAAGTCTAATCACTGTAATTCAGTTAACAGGAAATATTTTAATGCTGAATAAATATTAAATATTCATATACATCCAATACTGATGCCACTTGACTAAAATTTACAGTTTTTCCTCATCTGTCTCCATATTTTCTTCAGGCTGTTTGGTAGAAGGATGGATAACGTTAAACTTGAGGTGACAGCTTTTAACGTCTGCCCTTCCTAATTTCCCCCTCTTCACTGGAAGAGGAGACCTCCCACTTTTCTTTTCCTTCTTCTTCCAACTTCAAAGGTAGAATTTGTGGTTTTTATTGCATACGATCTGTCTGGAGCTGCTGAGGCTGGTACTGGCTGAAGGCTGCAGCAGCGGCAGCAGCTCCTGGGGTGGCAGCGGTGGCGAGCGGCTGCTGGACAGTGTATCCGTACCCTGCAGTGGTCATGTAGCTCGTCGGTGCTGGTGAGGCCGCGTATGGATATTGCTCATAAGCAGCGGCGGCGGCAGCCGCCGTGGCAGCAGCAGAGTACTGGGCATAAGCTGCTCCAGTATAGTCAAGGTACGGGGAGGTTGCAGCAGCAGCAGCAGCTGTTGCTGTAGCAGCAGATGGTTGTACATGAGGGATCACCACGCTGGGTTGGACAAAAGCTTGAGGATAGACATAGTGGGCTGGGATCCTGTAGGACACAAAGACACACAGGTTCAGAGCAGAGGTACACTCGCATGAAATTTCCAACGCTGAAATTAAACTCGGGAAAAGTGAAAAGCAGGCGCCAAAATAGTCAATCCAGTCTTCAGAGCACAGCAAATCCATTCATTAAACAGAAAAACCCCTACCTAGAAATGACCAGTTAAAAAGCAGCAAAACCACAAAGAAACACAAGCGCAGCTTTTAATTGAGAATTTAAAAAAAGAGCACCTGAATCTGAAAACACTTGAAGGCATTAAAAGAAGACACAGCCAAGCTCTGCACCACTGAAAACCAGTGAAAACCATATGGGACAAAATGCGAGCTTATCACAAAACACCACAACATATCAACACAACAGGTGGACGTGATTCTGCCCACACCAACAGCACACATACAGGCATGCCCACACGTGTTAATAATCCCTACAAACACACAAAAAAAGGCTCTCTGAATGAGCTGCCGCGATGCAGCTTTTAAATTAGTTATTGTATCTTAGATGTGTGGGGCTCTGCAGAGCCCCTGCTAAAGTTATTTAAAATACTATTACAAAGAAAAAACAGCGTAAGGACAAGGAAGTCGATTTTAGGAGCCACAGGAGCAAAGGACAAGGGTATAAGTGGACAAATACAAAGCTTTGTATCTGGGTAAACTTGTCCCCACTTCAAACTCGTGTTGAAGTCACCCTCAGTAAATATACTGAGAAGCAGGTGTGAATTATATCTGTCCACATATAAGTGTCTCTACCCCTCCCCCTCCTACAGACATACACCCCCACGCAAACACACGGGACAACTTGACTGACAAGGGAGGCTGGAAGCATGCTATTTTTGCTCCTCTTGTCATCTCCAAGGGACAAACTGATCTTCTCCTTCAATAACACATAGCAGACCGCTTGTCGGCCACAGCAGCTACCTTTGCTGCTCTACTGTTTCAACGACTATCCTGAATTTTTCATGATCGGACTGGAGACGTCCCAGCTGATTGAACAATGGGGCACTGTCAGCAAGAGTTAATGCTTTTTTACGATTGCTGTATAATGAAGAAGCAGTTTTCAGTTCGGACAATTGCATCCGGATTTTTTCTCCTTGACATAATAGGAACTATTATATCCATCATCTTTGCCTTTAAATGCTTAAAAGGCACATGTTTTTTTTTTATCAATGTCTTTTGAAAGAGAGTGGGATAAACATTTTGCTGTCCTAAAAGTTATGAGCTAAATAAAGGTGCTTTGTAAATCACCAGGACACATGGGTAATCCCCCAGCACGTAACCAAAAGCCTTCACAGGCGCATGGCCTGGCCCACCTGTTGTCCGCGGCCCAGCGGCCCTGTCTGTGCCATACATTATTAACAGCACCGCTGAGTGACCCCTATTTTCCATCTGAATTTGAGAGGCTGTGCAGATCTCTGTAGCCAACAGCTGTTGTCTAAGATCCCTGTCTCCAGCCTAAAAAGCAGCACCATTTTAGCCCGTTTTATTATTTCACAGTTAAATGATGAATCCATAATCCCATGTAAAGTTATCTACTGTCTGGGAGTTAATTAGTTTTATTATTTGCGGTCAAATTTTTAGTTTCTTATGCGGATTTAATTTATTTATTTTTTTATTTGTCACAGTATAAAAGGACAATTGCGTGATAAGAAAGCTTTAAAGCAAAAACGGGGGAGGGGTTTATCAAAAAGTAAAGAGATTAGGTTAATAATAATTTTCATAACAACAACACAGCATCATGGGTAAAGAAACATAAAAAGAACTTCTGCATGCAAGCCAAAGTTTGTTTTGTTGCAGGGGATCGATATTGAAATGAATACACTGTGAGTGATCATCAGCCGCCCCTTTGGCAACAAAACACTTAATGTTAACTAGAAACTGGAAAAATAAATAAATAAAACCGCAGGCTAAAGCACAATCATTAAAAAGGTAAGAGTGAACACTCCATTGCAGAGTTATAACTCCCTATCCATACTGAAAGTCTGCATTAAAAAAAACCCTCCTGCGCGCCCCCACCGCCCCCACTGCAAGTAGAAATAGGCACACAGTTAAGCTGAACACCACATCATACTGAAAACAAGGCACACACCAATCTATGTACTATAGAAAACTGAAAATAAAAACCAAATAAAAACAAAAACCAAAGACTTCCATGCATCTAGTCACCATTTCAGCTCGTTTGTGTATGTCAGAGTATACAGGTAACACTTTAGTGCTCTGCCCAATGCAGACTCAGCTATTCCTCAAATCATCATGTCCCTTCATCAGCTATTTTAACCGTTACCGAGCCTGTCAGATCAGAAAGAGATAGACAGCGTGAAGTCAAGTCCTGGAGTGGCTGGGGACAAATGCTCACTTCCTTTACAGTCAACCCCCAAGCAGAGGAAAATACATGAAACACTCACATGTCCTCATTCAAGGTGAAAACAATTAAACAGATAATATGATCATAACAAACAAGAAGTTTTTCCATTTTATGTAGACAGATTTTGTTGCAGACACAGAGGTTTTTACACCTGAACATACCCATAAGGTCTTTGGATGAATGCCGGATGGATCTGAGGCACACCAAACGCAAATCCTAGAATCAAAACAGACAACTGTGGGTGTTTTGTTTCAAATCTTGAGGATTAGCTTGGATAAAATACAAATACAAGGAAGTATCATTACTTATACTCCGAATATAAGGATATAAAGCAACTACTGGAATCTTAGATATTTATAGGAAAAAAAAAACATTTCTGAGTTTACAAACCATGTCAGTCCAAGCACACGAGTGAGCAGAGGCATAGACTCTCACCTGGCTGAATGACCCTGGGTTTGGCCCCCAGGTAGGCCAGGTTCACATTGGCTTTCCTGCCATCTATAATGGGGTTGGGGTCCTTACAGGCCCGGTCAGCTGAAGCCCGGTCTGCCATGGTCACCTAAAGACAACACATTTTCCAGTCACCTCATGCTGCTGTCCAGTTTTGTCACAGAGTATTCTTGACCAAGTGAGATCATGTTAAAACCATGATTACATACTTTGTCTTTGCTCACTGAACAATGTCAAAGGAGATACAAAATCTCTTTCCAGTAGTTTATAAGCCATCCCTATGTTTCTGGCACAGTATTGAACAACAAACCACCAATTTCTAACCTTTTGTGAGATCAGGAAACGGTACAGTAAGTTCAGTGTCACGACTGTGTGGCCCATAGCAGCTTTCAAAAGCCCTTTGAGATATAACAAGCAGAAACTTACAAATCCATAACCTCTGGATTTCCCCGTCTGCCGATCAGTTATAACAACCGCTTCTTCGATGTCTCCAAACACCTCGAAATATTTTCTCAGACTTGCGTCCGTGGTGTGATAAGGAAGGCCTCCCACAAAGATCTTGGTGAACGTGGTGTCTTTCTGTGCCGAGTGCATCATGTGTGGAAATGTATAAAAGTGACTCCGCGACGTTTTCAGGTCAGATAAAGTAAAGAGCGTTTAGTTTGCGGCACGGACACGCAACCCCCTGGCTGAATGAGTGACTGTGGCACTGGAGGCGGAGGAGGAGAAGGAGGAGGAGGAGGACACCTGTTAGTTTGTTGTGAAGGTTTCCCAGTTGTCAGCGTGTGACACAGAAACTTAACTCCACCCAGATCCACACGGTTTTCAGGCTGCCTACTGCCGCACAGCTGCTAAAACAGCGGCGAGGGCGCACAGTGGAGAAGCAGAAGCTTTTTGTTCTCTCAGGCTTTAACATGGATAACCCCTCTCCCCCAAGTTCCTTAGGGTTTTTTACATTTTATTTTGACCATTAAAAAAACAATACATCCCATTTCACTCTACATCCCAAGATCACAACAGGTTTCACACTTTATTTGGGTGTGTGGGTAATGTTTTTTTTTTTATCAATACCTATAAGTCATTTGAATATGTTTTAGCCTAATTAAAGAATATAATTTATTTTACAAAATATCCAGAGGCCTAAAATAGCCAAATTTGATCAAGTCTTGAAAAAAATAAAATAAT
>JBBDHI010000006.1:14788058-14800826 GCA_037177115.1 Craterocephalus stercusmuscarum | reverse complement strand
TCTGATTTGATTTTTGATCACTGCCAATATTATTTATGTGATTAAAGATATCTGATATTTGTACCTCTGCTCATATTTGTTTTAAACATAAACAGGCAGCAGAGGCTAAATGATCTAACAATAGTTTTTTAAAAATTCAACCTGTGACTTTTCACTGTGATACAAACAACATGAAACTCTTACATTTAACAAACATTGTCCAATAATGAGTTTTTTTTCTTGCTCCACTACCAGAAAGCACTTAAAAGGGGACTTACCCACAGCCATATCCAGCTTGACACCGATCCAGATCCCCTTTGCAAACTCCACCCCTCCTACATAGTGGACCGTTCCCCTCCTTTTCCCCACCCACACCTGTTCCCCAGGTGCCATCCAGTCAGGAAGCTGAGCCACTGGGGTGCTTTCATCCCCACTGGAGTCCCCCGAGGGTTCAGCACTGCTGGGATTCGGACTGGGACAGGGACTCCCGTGGGGCAGGTCTCCCTGAGCCGGCTCCTGGACTGGAGGTTCTCCTCCTGCTCTTGGAGCTGGGGCACAGGATGGGGCTGGCGATAAAGGTTTGCCCACACATGGCGATACTGGAGGATGGACTGATGGAATAATGAGGGATGAGGATGGAGCTGGGGCTTTGTCAGGTGCAGAGATCGTTGCTTTGACTGAAGTGCAGCTCACCGTTGTGCTCGGGCAGGACACAGCTATGCTAACAGGGTCCTCACAATTAGGACCTCTGCATATTACATTGTCAGGATTACATGTCTTTCTAGGGACATTAAAGAAAAGCTGATTGTCACTGTCATGTGTTTCAACATTATCTGTTTTTTTCTGTTGGTTTGTAGAAACATCCACCCCCTCCTCCTGCCATTCCCCAGTAAAATGTGCTAAATCTTCCTCTCTAATACTGTCATCAGCCCCTTTAAAGTCCGTGAACTCCAGGCTGGTGCTAAGAACACAGTTATGAGGCAGTGGAAACGAGTGCTGCTTGTCTGTACAATTTGGGATATTAACAGGTGGGGAGGATGAATGAACAAGCAGGTCATGGACCCCGCCAGCTGAAAGAGGTGGCTGCTGGCTGTCACTCCCTGCAGAAATACTTTTGGTTTGGGTGTTGCTTTTTCCAGCAGGACATCCTGGAGTGTCATGGGAATCTCTAGAGGTGCAGCTCAGGTGGTCAGAGCTCTCACTGGCACTGAAAGGCATGTCGGCGAGTGTGGCGTTTGAGGCACTGTGGGAAAAATAGCCGCTAGTGCAGCTGCTGGCTGTGGGGCTTCGGGACACCTCTTTTTCTCCGCCTCCACCACCACACTGGCTCCCCTTCAAGTCAGAGCGAAAGCCCTCCTGGCTCTCCAAAGTGGCATTGTAGGTCTCAAAGTTTGCAAAGTCCTCTGGGATATAAGGCTGGAAGCCACTTTGGTCCTGCAGTCTTCGATTTAGATTCAGAGTCAGGTCCACATTGGTCTCCTCATCGTCCGAGTCCTGCGGATCAAAACAAAACAGCAGAACGAAAGACATCCCCAAAACACAATGTTAGCCTAGTATATATGCTTTATTTTATAAATTCTTATTTTTGACATTTTGAAGAAGAATGAAAACAGTGAAAATGGCTAAATGTAATGATGGAGCATGAACATAATGTATGAATTTCATGGTACATTTTCTTCGGTTTATCTAAAATGTGTTTTTGGTGAATTACAATTTTTCTACTGTTCATGCAAAGATGAAAATGCAGTTATATGCTTCTCCTTTTCAATCATCTGTAGAGCTGTTGCCACAAATCCTAACGTTGAAATCATTTCTCTACAGACTCAAACAAACAAACAAAAAAAAAAAAATGTGTTTTTGCTTATTTACTTAAATGACACAATTCTCTGATTGGAAATGCTATTCAAATTTAAATTCTTATTTTATCCTGCTGTCACATGAAAGGTGACAATGAGGTGGCAGTGTTGGTATTTGAACTGATTTGATGTCAAAACAAAAGCAAAAAAAGGCTGAGTCCTAGACTCAAAGTTCTCAAAGCGACTCATATGTTGTAGCAGCAGATCAGAGATAAGTTGAAGAGGCCTATATGTAAACTCTTAAAGTGAGATCTATCAAGGTGTGCACGTGCCGGAGCAGCAGAGTGAGATGTTAGCTTGCCATTAAGTGTACTTACTGTATGTGTACAACTCCTATGAATGCATATGAGGCACTTACAGCAGTGTGTGGCAGTGTGTGGTTGAGCTGTCTGCTGGTGGGAGTGGAGGTGGAGGTGGAGGTTGGGGTGGAAGGCTTGCAGTGGCCCTCGCTGCCTGCCCTGGACCGGAGCCAGGAGCAGGGAGAGGGGAGCAGTGCAGGGCTGTCCACAAATGAGCGCATGCTCTGCAGATGGGTCAGAACAACAACAGCACACACTTCACACCCACACACAGCATGCATGAACTGGGCAGGCCAGTTACAAAGTTAGGGCCATGCAGTTTAACACATCACAAAAACAATGCATGAAATATCCTAATGAGGAACAGAAATTTGTCATTGAAGCAAAAAAACCCTTTGGGTAAGTAGCTGCATGTATTTTAGTTTACTTCAAAGTACATGGTTAGTTCAAATGATCAGAGCAGCCACAAACTATCTGGAAAATCCAATTATGAGACTTGAGAAAGCAGATATTTGTAAAAACTGAGCGGTGACTGCCTTCAGTTGAGGTCATGCTGGTGTGTCAGGTATTTTCAGGTTAATGCAGTAACATACGTACAGTAGCGACGTACAAAGCAACTTAAGGCCCACTTTATCAGTTTTTTCAGTCAATGTCGATACATTTATCATGTTTTGGAAATGAAATTTGATAATGGAAATGTTGAAAACATAAAAGTCAGGACAAATGGAAGAACAGCTTTATGACGGTGAGAACAAAATGGCAAAAAACAAAGATGTGGGAAGAAAGCAGTCCTCCTTACCTCTTGTCCCAGCAGTGGCCGGGCCTCCAGGGCTTTCTTTGCTTTGTTCTCCTCTTTGACAGGAAGCAAAGACTTGAGGAATTTGGGTGGCTGCGGGGAGAGGACTTTGAAGGAGCTGGCGCTGAAGAAGGTAGGACTGTCTGGAACCAAACCTATACGGGAATATTCAGCGGTAGCCCAGTCAGAATTCCTCTCACACAAAAGACAGTAAAGACGTGAAAGGAGCTGCTCAGAGATGGGCTGAGTCCAATTACCTGGGTTCTCCTTGGTTTTCATGGGCGTGGTACAGAGGGCGCCATCTTGAAGGTTGCAGCTGGCGTTGTCCACATGATCACAGTGATCCTAAAAAGTAACATGAGGTTTTGATAAAATTGTAACTAGGGAGCTGTCTCATACTTTTACAGACTTTTTACTTAACCTTAATGAAGTAAAAAGACAGAACAACATTATTACTTTCTCTTTTGCTCTTTGGTAACATGACATTGATTGTGCTTTGTGTAACATCTTAGAAAATGAGGTTTAAAACTAACAAACTTACAGTTACATAAAAATGCCGTTAAATCATAAAACTGTTGTACCTTGCAATCCTCATCCTCACATCCAGTCAGGTCTATCTTACTACATGAAGACTAGGAGGAGAAAAGTGTACGTTTATCAGCTTTAGAAATGTTTGCAGTCAATTATTTCCATCTATTTAGTAGCCAATGCAGTGAGAGATATGCGTTAATTACATGCTGTACATTTGGTGTGCTGAGACTCCTGCGTAAGTGTCTCCCCTTTGCAGCCAGAGCTTCCTTCACTGTCACAGCCTGCAGAGAAAAAACGGGACAGATCAGTCGGGACAGATTTTTTCAGGGATTTCAATTTGTTCTGCAATGTTGTTTTTTTTTATGAGCATGTGGGGAAAACCTGAGCCAGATAGGACCACACTAGACTTTGCTTTCAGAGTTTACATGAAGAACCAAATGTAGCAGCAAAAAACATTGAATATGACCAAGCAAGCAAACCCATTATCTGCTTTCATGGAAAGTCTAAAGGAGTAGACCTATCAAAAACCATATATGAAGCTCAATAAATTACACTTTGTTCATTCCAAAATGGAAAAAAATCGGATTAAGTTAAAGAAGTGAAGCGCAGTGAAGACAAAGACTGCAGTTCCTTGTGAGGAATGTGGTGCTAGCTAAAATGACATTATGAGTCAGAAACACAGGAAGAAGAGGGAGGGTGTGACGAAGCCTGCACGTTAATATTAGCAGGCTAATGCAGGTCATGCAGTGGGCACTACATGACAAATAGCAGCTGGATGGAGGGCATGATCCGCTGATGAGGGCTGGAGCTGTGGTTAGAGCCGAGCCTGACTTGTAGGCTGTCTAAAAAATAATCAACCATCATTACGATGCAAAAACTGTAATTGAGTGAACATGTGTTTTGGTGTTTCAGTGTAAGTGTTGCTGTGTATACAGCACCTGTCTTAGCCTCTCCAGACTCAGGATGTTTTCAACTTCCAGAACTCCCCGTGTGTACTTCTCTATGTAGGTTTCTCCATCCTGGGTCTCCTCACTGTCCCCGCGAGCAGCCATTAGGGCCAAGGTTTCCCTCTCCTCTGGCTCCTCTGAGGCCTGGAAAGATTGAAGTGAAGAAAAGGCTGATGAGGGTAAATTTTACCAACGCATGGTCAAAACAGCATGTTGGATCTGTATCATAACACATTTAAACACTTAATCCCAGAGTTGTACCTTTGGTATGTTGGAAACGATCTCATAAATCACACCGCAGGAGTGAAGCGTGCTCTTCAGGGACATTCTTCTCTTTAGACTCTGAGTGAAGCTCTGAATGATACAAACCCAGAACCATGTGGATCAGTACAACACAACCAACTGCAGTTAAAGGGGAATTTTGCTTTTTTTTAACCTGGGGTTGAACAATTGGAGTGATTTTGTGCCGGATTTCCTGATATATAGTTTATTCCTAAAGAACAGGATAAAACAAAAGCAATGGATAGCTTCTTCACGTAGCAGAATCTCCCACCAGTGTTTTGATGCGAGTTATTGCGCAATTTCTGGATAACTCGCAAGATTTGGAAACAGACACCAAAACATAGCAATCGCCAGGCAATACAGATACATTTCTCCTCTCTAGTACGTTGTTGGATGCTTGCCGAGACTAAATTGAGCACTTCAGTGTGGAAAAAAAAAGCACGTTTAACTTAGACGCAAGGCTAGTTGCTCCATACTTATTATTAGCTGGGCTGCTAGCTGTCTGCCTGGCTATATACTGGAACCATCTTGAAAATTACTTTCTCCATCGCTCGTATGTATGAAAGGAAAGATGAAAACAGACCCCAGGATCCAAAAAGTGAAATTCCCCTTTAACCTCATGTTTTCTGTGGGTTTACCACCTTTAATCTGACAAACCTGTTTGTTATAGATGTTTACAGCGATCCTTTTGCGGAGCACAAGCTCCACGGAGGCCGGGTGACTGAGCTGCACAATGGCCTTAATAATCAGGTAGATGCGTTCGTTAGGCGAAGTGACCCGGTTGAGGTGCACAGAATCATGAATGGAAGAGTCCCAGGAGCACACTGCCAACACCTGGTGGATGAGAGGAGCTGGGTTTACTGCAATCATCTACAGCAGTGTTTTTCAACCTATTTTGGGCCAAGGTACATTTTTATTACATTGAAAAATTATAAGGCGCACCACACATAGAAAATTTTCAAAATTAAACTCTGTAGCTTTTATCAATGAAGTCCTTCTTGTCAAAGATTCTTGAATAGAAATCAAATATTTGCCATATTATTTGCAGATATTAATTAATTTGTCTTCAAAACATGTTTTTAGACCAATTTAGTGGAAGTAGTTCATTTCCAGTGGCACACCTCTGAAGGCACACTAGTATGCCACAGCACAGTGGTTGAAAAACTCTACAGAGACACAATCTGTGCCAGCAACCACTCAGGCAGAGACATGTCTTACAGCGATGGAGGAGGAATGTTGCTGCGGGTGTGTTTAATCATCATTTTATTACAGTTTAGTGTTTAAGAGGGAGGAGTTGGCAGGAACATTAATACTACTGTTCAACATAAAAACAAAGTAATTACATGAAGTTTTCTTTGGGATGCTTTTGACCCAACCTTTGGAATTATGTTGGCATAATGATACAAGCAAGCATATGATTACGTGAAAACAGTTTAAGAGATTGTGGGGGGAAAAAGAATAACTTGACAATGGTAAAATGGTAAAACAGAACTTTTGACTTTCTATGATGAAACACAGAGTGAACCTTGCCTCTTGTTACAGCTGCAACTCAAAAGGCCTAAAACCTTTTGGATCTTCCATGATTTTCCATGAATGACCTATAAAGCGGATCTCATTTTCACCTGAGTCACAGTTTTACACAAACACAATCTAACTACAAAAAGATTATGCAATTTTCAATATCATTTCGAGTAATAACTGGAAGTGCAGAGAAAGAAACTTCCTCTTACCCTGAGGGAAGTTACCAGTTTAACACCTGATACAGCAAAAACTTTAGCAGACATGTGGAGTTGCTTCTGGGAATTTCAGGAGGAGTTTTTAAACATTCCTCAGGACAAAATTGATTCTGTTTTTTTTGTGGTCTGATTTGAATGAAAAGCCCTCTTCAGGTCATGCTCACAGTTTTGTTGTGCCAAACTTCTTCACTTGACAGAATGCTTTATCTGAAACACCAACTTTTTATTCCACTTAAAAAATGTTTAACTTAATTGTAAACTCAATGATTGCCATTTCTGGGTCTTGATCAGCGAAAGAACCTCTATCCATGACTCCCATCATCATGCTTTAGAGTAAAGATGAGGTTGGCGTTAGCTTGAAGTTTTTACTTACTTAACCAGACTTTGCACACTTTTTTCTATAAGGTCTGGAAACTCCTTCCGGTCTTATCTCATTAAATGAAAATAACTTTTGTTATTTCCTTTTAACCACCAGAGGGCAGTAATCTTGTTGCTCACCTCCTCATCGCTTTGCCTGATGATGGGCAGATAAAAGAATTGGCTTCCATGCTCTTTGGGCAGGATAGAGTTAACCCCTGCTGCATGAGGCCCCGTCAGCTGCTCGTTCACTGTCAGATTATCGGCTGGCGGCATAAAAGACAGTTAGTATTTGGAAAGCTAAACAGGAACCATTGAGCGGCAGCATGTGTCTGCCTCACCATTTAAGTCCAGGAAGAGAACAGGAATGTGAGCCTCCATCCCAGCAGGTGGAGCCCTGCATGCAGATCATGGTAGTTAAGGATGAATACAGTATAAGGGGCAAAAATGAGGTGAATAAATACCAAGTGAAATATTTTTTTACCAGTCTGCAGGAGCTCCAGGGATGCCGCTGCCAGGTGCGGGTACCAGCACTGCATTTCTCTCTTCGGTCAGGCCGACCCACTGCTCCACCAGCCGGGCTTCCCGCTCAACGTCCTCCTCTGACTTTTCTGGATATAATAAGACAGAAAATTAATCCCAGCAGTGTTTGATGCTTTGGTCCTTTAACTGCACACGGCTCAGAACTCACCCGGTTTGTTGATGATTTTCTTGATTTGTTCATCGAGGTATTCCCGACGTTTGATCAGTGCATCCGACCAGCGCTCTCTTACACAGTTGAGATCTTCTTCCTGGAAGCAGACAGATCAGATTCAGCCCCAGTCAGCTCAGTGAGGCTGCAGACGACCTCTGCAGGGAGCAGCTCACAGATCTCATCCCCAAAACTGCTCCATGAAATAAGCGCTGTAAATGTGTTGTTGAAGTTTAACTTAATGTTCGTTTCCAAATGCAAGATGTTAAAAAAGTTTAAAAAAAAGAATCAAAGCTTTAGGTTCTGCAGTTTGGTCTGAAAAAACACCTCAAAAGCACATTACCATAAAATCTTTATTTAACCCTTGAATAGCATCATGCAGGCATACTGGCAGGCACACTCGCATGCTGCGAAGCAAACCTAATGACTTACCTGAACATGTGGCAGATTATTTCACCATGTGGGAGAAAGTTTGCCCCAGTAGCAACAGCTGTCCTCAAAAGACCCCAAAGCTAAAATATATTTACTATGCCAAATATTGTAGATCATGCAGCCATGCGATGCCTTTGATATTAAGCGAAAGTTAAAACTCCGACAGGCCTTCAGTGGTGACAAGCAAACAGTAGCATTAGTGTGCGCAACCTGAGTGAAAAGGCGACAGCGAGTGCAACAAGAGCGCGGCAGACATGCTGTGCTGGCTGGGAGCTCAGCCATGGGTGGAACTGTGTTTCTAAGTGACAGCTGGCATAAAAACGGCTGGTATCAATGATAATTACAGCATCAGAAATCATCCACATGTGCAGCTGCTGTTTAATGAAGCTCTGTTTTTAGTTGACAGAGGCAAACACTCCTGCCTCACATGCCCTCAGCAAAACATCTCATCACAAAACACATGATCAGTGGGTTTCCTTCATGCTGCAGTGTGAACTACAGAGAGCGCAGCAGCAGGAGGAGATTTAGCGGGTACCTGATAACTATCCATATCTTCTTCCGCCTCTCTCTGGCAGGGAAGAAGACACTCAATCAAATGTGAGGATACCAGTAAAGGCCCCGGGCATTACAGCTCAGAACAAACCATGCTCTGTCTGACTAACTTTCTGGGATACGAGTATTGAAAAAGAACAATTTTAACAAACTGATGTATGTTTTTAAGCCCCACTTTTTTCTTTTTATTGTTCAAAGAGATGGAATTTAAAAATGATTCATATTCCTACATAAAAATAAAACAAAACAAAAAAAACAAAACATTTTTTGCATCTTAATCCAGGACAGAGCAGTGCATGCTAGGAAGAAAACCTGAGAAACACTGGGCTGGGCCGGATCAGCACATTATTGTCTAGCTCTTGTTTAACACAAGCAAATGATTTTTCTATCAGTGTCAACATGTTGGGTTCACAGTCCAAGTGGCATGATGTGTGTTAGGCAAAACCCGCATTTCACCGACCTGGTAGCTGTCGAGTGGCCTCTGCAGTTTAGTGGAGCGGATCGAGACGCAGCCAATGGAGACGGACAGCACTGCCTCCACCAGCAGAGGCAGAGTGCCGGAGTTCTGGACCGGCTTCACACACACCTGCAGCCTCCTGGAGTGGCCCTGATTAACACAAGCATACAATAATTAGTACCTGCTGTAGATCAGAACTAAAGGGGAACTTTCTCCCTCACTTTATCAGACCTGTCGCAGTTGGAAGACTCCTCCTGTGCTGATGTCTTTTCCAGGTTGCAGCTCCACAGACGCGTACTCGCCCTGCTCGTTCAGCTCCTGGATGGAGACCCAGAGCTCGATCCTGCGAGAGACCTCGCTCCACCTTAAATGCGCAGCAGCCAGTGTTAGTAAGGCGTGATGTGTCGCTGCCAGCGTGCGTTCAGAAGAGTCAAAGTCTGACCTGTCCCGGAGCGTCTGCGTTTTGGCCTCCAGTGCATCTAACTCCCAGAGTGAACGTCTGTTTCCAGCACAGCGGTGACCCCACACTTCAATGGCCAGTGCTCCGTCGGATATGAACTCTAAAAAATCATCCGTTACATTGACAACGTAGTCCTGGACCAAAAACAAAAAAAAGGAAAAAAAAATCAGCGCAAAGAGGATGACCCGATATTCTAGCGTGTCCACAGTAAGTTCTTCATGAAACAACAAACAGCTCGTTTTTGTTACCTTGCAGTGATCAAATTGGACAGTGAACTGAGTGTCTGGACTCCGAGGCGAAAGTTTGTCTGGGCTGACCATGGGAGGGGCAACAGTGGGCTCCCCGTGCTCCCAGAACGTGTACTGACAGAAGACAAAGTTGGACAGGTTGAGCGGCAGCCCTGTGGCCTCCCTGATCCGCACCTACAGCAGCGGGACGAACAAACAGGAAGTCGATTATTCACATTGTTCATTTCAAAGCTAAAACCTCAACCGTGAACATGAATCTGAGAAAAGCTCCCCTCACCCTGCAGCTGAGCCTCTTGGCCATGTGGACGATCTCTCCGTTGGTGTCCATGACCTCGTAGCAACTGCTCTCGCTGGAGTTCTCGGACGAATCGTCTCCCCCCGACAGGCGCTCGGGCACGGCTCCGTTAACTCGAAACAGCTCCACGTGCAGCCTGCCTGCTACCTGAACACAGACGCAGGGGAACGATAAAATCCCAGAGGTCCTTCGTGTTTGGGCTGGAAAAGGTCATTACTGGTGGGTCACCTCTCCCTGTTGGCTGATGATGGGAACGGCATATTGTAGTTTGACATCATGAAAAAGGCACTCCAGGAAAATATTGGCCACCCCAATCAGGTTGTGGTTCTCGTGGGCCTCGTAGAACGGATCGCAGTATTTAGTGTTTGCTTTGTTGTGCTAAAAAACAAAAAAATTAATAAAGAAGCATGTTTAAAAATATTTTCCTTTTTCTGTTTCTGTTTCTCTTTGTTGCATTTTGAATCTCACCGTTTCCTCTGTTCCTTCTTTCCAGTCTCTGTAGTGATCTCTCATGTCAACCAGTTTGTTCTCCAGCTTCTCGATGGTCCACACCTGGGTTCCCTTCCCTTTCCGACGCACCTGAATGGCGGGCTCGCTGACGATCGCGCCGCGCTGCATGAACATGGCTTAGATTAGGATTTATTCAGAGCGGTGCTGTGAGGCCTGAACATTAGGAATGAGTCTGACCTTGCGGTTGGCACTGAGGTTGGCTGCAGGAATCTGAAGGGTGACCTGGTAGTCGGTGAGTTTGCTCATCTCCTCTGCCAAAAAGTTGGATTCTCGCACCAAAGTATTGGCTTTGACCACCTGCTCTCTGAGGCGAGACAGACTCTGACGGAAAAGCTCATCCCTGTCTCGCACACACACGCACAAAAAGACACAAAAGGTGTTTTAATCGCCAGTATGAAGATCTGTAATCATTTGTGCACATTTTGACAAGATGTATGACCCAAAAAGAGCTCTGATTTTTGTGCCTTACTGCCAGACTTTCACTCACCGCTCCTCTGTCCACAGACGTAGCTTGCCGTGTGGTGTGTGTGTCGGGAAAGCAAGGCGTTCGCTGCTGCTGCGGTGATGCTGCGGCGTTTTCTCAGGAGACAGCTGTTGCCGCAGTGACTCCAGCTCTCGTTCATACATCAGTCTCTGCTCCTCCAGAGCCATTCGCTTCTCCTCCAGGTACTGCTTCTCCAACACCTGGACCACATTCTGCATGGGGTCTATATGTGACGGCACAAATATAACTGGATACAGATCCTTCTAAAGTCACTTACAAAAGAATAAATGAGCATCAAGGCTTAAATTCATTCCCAATGCAGACATGAATACACAAGTAAATTGTCCAAATTGTACCATTGTTTCCAAGAGTCTTCATCATGACTTCCATCTGGGCAAACTCGTAGCTGTAGTCTTGCTCAGACGAGGCCTCACTGGCAGTCTCCACATCTGCTTCAATGAAGCTCTCCCTGGGAGAAGCTCTCTCCAGCTCCTTCAAGCGGTCCCGCCGCTTTCGTTTTGGCAGATTTATCCTACAGAATAACACATTTGATCGTTGCCTTCCATGCATGTGCACAAGCCTGAATGTGGCAGCAGAAGCAGAGGGCTTATACCTGAAGAAGTGGTTGTTTCCCCATAAGATTCGGTCTCCATGCCACAGGTGGACTAAGGAGTCGATCACTGTTCCGTTCACACACGTCCTGTAGAAACCAAAAAAATATCTGTAGAAATAAAATCTTTGACTTAAAAAGTGGAAAACTAACTAAATGAGAAGGAAATCTTTTTTTTTGTAGTGGGAGGGAGACACAGCTCTGATATCAAAGTGGAGGAGCTCAGATCATGAGATTCCTGCGCACTGAGCTCATGTGAAAGTCTGAGGTCCAGCCATCCATGAAGGGTGCAGATAGGGAGACTGATAGCACAGATTTTGGATGTAGCTGAATAATAGCTCACCTGGCATTCCCTATGGGCATCAGGGTGACATCACTATCTGGGCAGAGCTCCAGGATACAGTGTTCTGGCTGGATACCGATCCCGAAGAGCTGAATGTCCTGAGATGTGTCTGCACCCACACGCGTGTGCTCCTACACACAGGTGGAGGACACATTTGCAAAACTATGACTGACCCGAACACAATCGCACTGAGATCTATCAGCTCAAGCACTTCGTAAAAGAAAATTTGAAAAACATTAATTCCCCGACTTCGGGAAAATGTGAAACTAAAGCAAACCTCACCCACAATGAAAAAAAAGTTTGTGCAGAGGGGGCGTTGTTAGGCAAACACGGCAGCTTCTAGAGGATGTAATAACCCATTTCACGTTACCATAGTCATTCCACACTGATATGCCAGGCGGGCCTGCAGAGGCCAGACAAAGGCCTGTTGTTCTGCAAACTGTGCAGACTTTTTTCTCACATGCCTCTGCTCTGACAGGTCCAACTAGGCAGTCTGTTGCCTCAGACTTGTACTCCCATACCGTCATCTAAACTGAAGCAACCTGTGTGCTGATGTGTTACAGGGCCTTAGTCAATGGATAACACAATATGTGGAGCGAAGAGATTGTTTATAATTTACAAGCTAATGTATATATGTCGTTGGCTGACTCTCTTTGGCAACCTCACTAGCTCCCGTGTCAATCTTGAGTCATGATGAAGCGTTTTCAACTTTGGCCGTTTTTATGGGCATAGGGAGGGAACACTTCATCTCAATTATTCATTACTTCAGTCATTAACAGAAATCTTATCTTTTCATCAGCATTTCAGTTTTCTTCCAATATTTGCGGTTTTCCTGGGACATTTAATGCTTATTATGCTGTGGTTTGATAGCCTCTGAGTGGAGAATTGGTGACACTTTATCCT
>JBBDHI010000006.1:14716383-14731137 GCA_037177115.1 Craterocephalus stercusmuscarum | reverse complement strand
AGAACACCTACTCTTCTAACACCTCCCACAGCCTGACAATTAACCGGCACTTCTGTACTTGCTCTGCTTGTACTTGTTATGGAAACAGCTTAAACACTTTAACACCGGGGCTTCTGATTGCGCAGAAGTTTCAACGTAGCGTCGCCTCCTTTGTAAGTCATTTTGGACAAAAGAATCTGCTAAATAACCAAAATGCAAATAAAACATAGTATCCTGTTAAACGCTATCAAGGTTATAGATTTTTCTCAAAACTATCTTTGAAGCAGACAACACACCTTCCCAGCTGTTTACTCAAAGTAGGGGGGAAGAAGAGTCAGCAGCTAATGTGAGCCAGCCAAGGCTGGACTCTGTGGGTTTTTGTCTGACCTTAGGTGTCTTGAGGTTGCTGGTGGTGCACAGTGTGCTGATTGAGTCCTGAAGGGAGGCGATAGCTGCGCTGCAACTGCTGGCAAACGGTTCAATTTTCTGCAAAAAAAAGATGAGAGACAAAAAGAGACAGATGCAGATGATTAGCACCACGTCAAAAACGCAACTTTTGCCACATATAAAGCAGATCATGTTATAACTGGCTGGGAGATGCCGTTTCCAACTTTTTTTTTCTGGGGCTCAACAAAAATCTGACAATATCAAATGAAAGAAACAACTTCTCTGCCAATGCTTACAAGAGTTTGCAAATATATTGATAATGCTGCACGGAGTCCTCCGTCACACCAACCTGTCTGAAGCCGATCCAGTGGTTGTGGTCGTAGTTGAAGGTGCCCTCCAGGTCCCGTGTGAGCTGCGTTGGATCGATGTGCTTCTGCAGAGCCTTTAGAGATGTCAGCGTCTCAGTCTGGGTGGTAAAAAAAGGAAAAAATGTAAACAAGGATCACAGTCTCCCTCAAAATGTGCCACTTGTGGTGCCTCAAGGCAACAGAGGCTTGAACCACTTTCCTACTCTGACATCAGAGCGTGTAGTAAAGGATCACATACAACTGAATCTAATCTCATTCCAGTAACAAACAGACTTGGTTAAACTGAATTCTTGTCCCCTTATATTATTAGTAGACAAAACGAAGAGTCTTGTGTTACCTGGACACTAATGTCTCTATCAAGTTTTGCTGATGCCTCCTTGTCCACCAGGAACAGGATGGAGTAAAGTGCATTTGGTTCTAAAGCCTGAGAAAAATAAACACAAGCAACTTTATATTCAATTTACTTAAAGATTTAAAAAATGCAGAAATGTTTGAAGATGGTTTGAACTACATTGTAAAGACTTTACAGTCTTACATCACTACACAAATCTTACAGAAAGCTATTACCATAATATGATCATATGAATCTTGTGAGCTGGCTGCAGCCAACCAGCTTCTGACATGTGGTTAAAAACAGACAAGTTAGGACAGAGTTCACCTCAAGGAGCCTCGAGGCCAGGCTTTTTTAAAGAAATACCTTGAAAGTGTAGTTACTATGGGTTTAAGGAGTGCCTCTTCAAAAACACAAACCATGCAGTGACAGAGACCGGGAGGCAGAGCAGTAGTGAATGTGTGTGTGATCTCAGAGTGCCATGGCTTAGATAGGAAGATAGACCATTAAGGACAGCAGGGACTTATGCAGGGTTGAAAAGGTGTTGGGCGTGTTGGAGAGTAATTACATATTTTCCATTGCGGCCTCACCTGAAACTCAGACAGAGATGACATCAGAACATGGGATGGCTGCTGCCTTCTGCTGTCTATTACAACAGTTAGACCTTGATCACGCCTTTCTTTCCTAAAACCAGAGGATAAGAGTTAGAGTGCTGTTTTTGTCAAACATCTGATCGTTTGTAACAACACAAAAATAAGCTCTCGCTTTAGCAGAAATGACAAACCCCAGAAGTAAGTGATTATTATGATTCTGGGTAATTTTATACCAAGTTACAGGATGCTTGACTTACAGTAAAGATACAGTCATGTGTGTATAAAATAAATATTTTGTTTACAAAATGTACTAGTTTTGAACAAACTGGTTCACGTTATAATCAGAATTTATTTGTTGGTTAACTTTTTATATTAACAATATTGCACAAAGGGATTAAACCTGGCACTTACTGTAGAGTTGAGTGGTAGTAGCCAAGTAAACAGGTTAGGTCCTTGACTGTGCAAGTCTCGCCTGCCCACAACTGAGCTCTTGTGCACATCTGTAGCACTGCCCTTCCACTGCGATCTCTGCTTCCTGGAAGAAAGAGACGGTGAGTTAACAATTTACACTTAACCAACAAGAACAAAACTTAGGGGTGGTATCATTACAATCTCAAGCAGACATAAATGTTTAAATGAAAAATAAGTTTCATACAAGTTCAAATGAATGTGGCATAATTAAAAAATAATAAAGTGACGAGTGTTATTAATCTATTACAAGAAGTTAATAAATACACCAAATGTGTTACTTAACTGTTATCTATATGCCTCTAATCATAATTTATACTAAAAGGCAAAGTCTAATTAAAAGACTTTTCGGGTCTCCAAGAACGGCCCTACCTGGCAGAATGACAGCCCCTGATGTGAGCAGCTCTTTGCTGACCTCTGCTATCAGCTTGGGGAAGGCCGAATTATGGTCATAGGAAGAGCTCTGATCGGAAGCTGGCCTCGGGGTCATCCCATTGCCTGCTTTGGTACTGTAAGACTCTTCACTGCTTGTTTTGCTTACAACATGCTGGTCTGTGGAGATAAACATAACCAGTGAGGAAATTTCTGACAGATTCAGAGAAGATGTGTATCTTTCTCCAAAAACTGACAAGCAAAAAGGAACCAAATCCATCATCATTAGAAATAGAGTTTCCTTTCACCGATCCTTTAACAAACAACTAGTACCTTATGAAACAAGCATTTATTAGCGGAGAGATAGATGTGCTCCATTAGTGAGTACACCCTGAGTCATCATTGAGTCCAGGTGTTTAGGCAGCCTGAGTCACGGCTAACCCTGGTGTTACTAAACTTTCATATCTTCACCTCCCTGTATTCAGCTTAGCTGGAGGCTCTGTTTACAGGAATGATGGGCCTGACATTCCCAAGCACAATTTACATCTTTCAACCTGTTCACAAGGCACCGCATTTTCCAACAGAATACAGACGCTGCAAACAGCCATAATGATCCGAGTGGCAGAAAATTCATCAGCTACAAAAGTGATAAGCACGTCTTTATTTTAGCCAGTAGTTTTAATCCTGTTCAATGTGAGAATTAGTTTCCTTTCTTTTTCCTGTTTGATAATAAACTGAATATTTGCTGATTCTGAACTAAACATACATGCTATAGATGTTTACAGAGTTAGAAATTAAGTAGAACTGCAAGCAGAATGACTAGAAAGTCCTCTACAGGTTGTAAATGCCTGCTCGGGTTTAGCTTCAGGCATTATTAACAACATTTTCAGAGCTGGTAAACAAGCATAAAGACTAAAGTAATATTCACTGAGAGCCTTCTGAGGCTGCTGGATTAGTAGATATCTGGGAGGTGATGCAAATTCAAGCAGGAGAACCAAAATGCAACCATTTGTCAAGATTAATCTCAGAACAGAACCAGTGAATTCAGACTTTTAAGACAAATTAATATATCAAAAATAGGTAATAGACCTTCAATTTTTCTTGCCATTATTCTTTAAATTGGTAAAAGGCCTACAGTTTAACATGCAGCATTGATAAGCCTAGTCTATGAGCAGCTTTGCAGGTATCTATATGTGTCTGATGGATGTCTGTGGTGTGTGTTATCTTTTTAAAGAGTTTGAGGCCTCCTGTATTGTCCTGCTCTGGTCTGTGACGGTAAACCCTCCCAGCTCAGCCTCTATTGTCTTCAAACAGTTGGTGCATTTCCTGTGCGACTGTGTGGCCAGGCCTGTGTTTGCTGCATGTTTCCTAAAATGCTTTGTTTTGAGAGGAAGTGACAAACGAGAAGAAAAGCCTCCTGAGTATTATCTGGTGTTAGGTTTTTAAACAATAAAAGAGGCTAAATCCACAGTTTTCTGGGCTCTTATCACTCACACAAATCACAGAGTTTTGATATTGCATGAATTTGTTGGTATAGTTAATGAGTATATCAGCCAATCCTGGTGCTTTGCTTTCTTTGTTACTTTCTTTTAGTTTGTTTGTTTGTTTTTGTCTTATTTTGTGTATGGGCTTGAGTCTGAGCAGGTATGGTCATGTTTTCTGATTTTCATGTCTCTGTTTACGGACGCTCCAATCACTACAGTAAATTTTGGAAGAATCTTTGTTGTGGGTCCCCAGTGGCTAAATGATCCACAGAGAACATTTGTGTCAATGTCATCCCTGTGAGATGCTGGGGCCAGTTAGTTTACAGTGTTTACAGGATCCTTTGTTGCCTTCAAACATTGTGAGAAACCTGCTTTGCAAAAGCTGAAGTACAAAATACCCCTCTGAGATAATCTCATATACTTAACAATGATATGACTATTGCATTTTTCTAACATCAGCATTCATAGCAACAGTGTGGCACAGACGGGGTCTGGATTCAAAGACTGACCAAAATCATCACTCAGTGAGAACCATACATTTCAGTTCATGGAAGCAAAAATCTATCTATAAAAACTTTATGAATTCCTGGGTGGTACTCACACATCACTTCTTTCCTGAGCCACCCAGCACAAATCAACACAAAACACAACAGACTGACATCAGTAAAGAAAACACGGGATTGTGGCTAAAGTGCTGTTTCCAGGGTAGGGCCATACCTGTCCCCTGAACATGCCAAAGAACACAACGTGTGGGCTCTGAAAGCCAATCTGTCATTAATGAAAGCATGAATGCTCCAGAGACGTAAGCTGTCTCTGCTCAGACTCCAGCCATCTGATGAAGTGTTGAAACCAGTCCTGCTGCAGGGCATGATTACACACACCGGTGGAAAACCACCATCTAGCTATTAAGCAGCTTTCACAACCTCAGGTTGTGAAGTGACATGGACTGAGCCAACAACTGTTAGAAAGACCAAAACCAGTCCAGAGGTTTTGGAATCAGCAAAGGAACCAAAGAATATGTAACTTAGAGTATGAAAGTTTAGCTCTACATTGACTACATGGCTCACTGGAATGTTTTCACTTTTTGGGATTAATCATTCTACAAATTAGATTTTTATATGAAATCACAGTCAGTAACAACAACTACATGTAAAACCATCAATATTGCATCTCTATGGCGAGCAGATTTTTGTTGCTCTTGTGGCAGTCAGTTATGGATTAAGCAGATGACTATTCAGGGAATTTGATTGGCTGGCACCTGATCTCTCGTTAATAAATGGGACTGTTCTAAGCTTTACACCGCAAGCTGCACAAACAGAAAAGCAAAGCAGTACACCAAAAATTAAATTTAGTGTAGCAGGACATGCATTGAGAGTTTTCAAGATCGCCCTCTAATTCCCTGTTAATAATAGCAATGTCTTATTTCAGTATATATTCATATCTACAGAGCCCAAAGATGTTCAATGTGGCTTAAAGTTAAGGATGCATGATGAGGATGTTTTTTTTCAATGGGAGTTTTATAAAAGACAGCAAGGGGCTAAGGGGGATGGATATTTACACTAAAAGGCTCCGTGCCATTTTACAAAAGCTGTCCTGTGCGCCGGCAGATCAGGAGAAAAACAGCGGTATCGTATGACATACCTGACTCCTCTTTGCTGCTTCTCCTCTCATTTCCAGGAAAAACAGCTTCTACATCCACCTTCCCAAAACGGAGAGCGTAACCATTCATTAGCTTTTTGGGGGAGATGCTCGTGGAGCCTCCAGACGAAGATCGTTCTCTGTGGCCTTTAACTTGGCCTGCTTTATTAGTCCTCTCTAGTGATTTGGAGCGCCTTTCTGCCCGCCTCTCAGCATTCCTCAACCCTCTCTGTAGGTAAAATAAAGGTGTGTTGGGCCTGGAGTCATCACCACTGAGCCAGCCCCGGCTACCAAACCTGCGAGATAAGTGTTCTCTGGGAGATGTGCGGGTGTCGGGACTGCTGCCGGGTGTAACTGCTCTGTCTCTTGGGCCAGTGCTATGCTCCTCCAGGATGGATTCAGAGCTGGATCCGAGACTCATGGGATTCTGCAGAGCCTCCATATAAGATTTCCTGAAAAGTCTCTTGCTTTCAAAGGTAACAGAGTCTCTCGGTATGCGGCGGCGAGGGCCCGGGTTACTGAGGTCTGTACTAAAAGAGAGCGTTCTGGACCCTGGCTCCCTTTCTCCTCCGCTGCTGTCCTCATCTCCTTGCCCTTTATCACAATCCTCTGGTTCTTCGATTTTAATGCTGGGTGAAGCATCTCCCCTGCTGCTGCTGTGGTTTTCTGCACTGGAATCGCTGTGGTTTCTGTAAGGAGAGGTGGGCTCAGAAAAGATGGAGTCGGCTCCCTGAGAAAGCAGGGACTCTCTGGAGCTGCGGTGGCTGTCCAGAGTCCCCGTGGATCCGCTGGTGCTGCAGGTGCTGAGAGGGCCGCGGAAGCCGCCTCTGCTGCAGCGAGCTTGCATGATGGCCTCCGCCGTGCTGCTGACAAAGAGCGGGTTGACCACGTTCTTCCACGGCGTCCGATACACGGCTGTACCGGTGGTTAGCAGACAGTTTTGTAGTGGGTGCAAGTTTCTGTCACGCGTTACATTCTGCAAGAACTCAGCGGTGAAGATGCTGCCATACATGCTGTCTGAAATGGGGATTTCTGCGATGGCATGCCCACTGGCCGACAAACATTTTATCACAAGCTTGACAGTCTTGCGGCCCAAAGGAACTATCTGTAGGTAGAAGTCCCCTTGCTTTAGTCGAACTTTGTGGAGAGGGGCAAGCTGCAGGACAATTTTGTCATGAATGCAGAGAGGCCACCCCTCATGATAGAGCAGCAATCCTTTGAATTTCACCTGAAAGAAAACAGAGAAATCTGTCAGTACCCACTCCGGCTAAAAACAGCCATCATCCGTGTGCGGTGGCTCAAGCACTGACATTATTTCTGCTGACATCTGCAAAGCTGTGTTCAAATATATGTTGAGCGTACACGGAGTCAAGTTGCTTTAACAGGATGCGCAGGATGAATCACTCTCAGGGATCATTGGTCTAAAGATGAAAACCTGTCTGATCAGGCCTGGTTTCACAGTAACAGAAACACAAATCTTTTACAGCCATGGCATGAAAAAGAAACAAACCCTGAGAGAAAAGACGCGTTGCTCAAGGGTTTGTTTTTTATCTCTTATGAAAACTGAAGGAAAGGCTAAAGATGTGATCTCCCTCTGAAGCCTCTCATATTGCCTCCAATACAAAGGCTCGCATGCACAGGGAGCTGTTCTCAGGGCTGAGCTTAGGTGAAACTATTGCTCTACGGCTATGGTCACAGTGTAATCACCAGAGAGATGAATGCACCGGAATAAAGTTTCAGTGCTGTGGTCTTCCTGCCCCAACCCGACAGCAATCAAAGGTTGTGAGAGAAAATATTGAGTTTCGCTTCAGACCCCAGAGGATGGCCGCTTCTCAAGCAGACCTCAGTTTTCCCATTCAGAAAAAAAGGCTCCTATTTAGCTGGATCTCAAGACAATCATCAACTCTGTCTCTGTGTCACTTTTTCCCTCTCAGTGAAAATATTCAAAACCCAGCAGGGCTCTTCTTTGTACAATATTCCCTGTTATGTCCTCATTGTTTCATAATCTGGACACATATAAGCTAAAAAAAGGGATCCAAGTTAAACGTCTTCAAGAGGATAGAGGGAAAATCTTTCATTGTGTTGTGCCCCGAAAACGTTCCTGAAATAAATCCCAGCAGGTCGGTCTTGGATTCCTCAATCTAACCGTGTCCATCAAGCACTCACGCAGGTTTCTTTCTGGATGATGGTTAGAATCCTCTTGGCAGGAAGCAAGAAGTCAATGAGGCAGCGAAGGCCGTCTCCACGGTACTGCCTCTCCACCACACTGAAGAGCTGCCAGAGGACGGTGGAAGCAGTGGTGCTGAAGGGACGGTACAAGGCCGACAAGGTGCTCTGGATACACTTGTCCAAAGACTCAGCATCCTGCGGAAAATAATATTGGCAATGTTTATCATCACATCAGGGACAAACATGCAGGAAATTATAGGAAAAAACCCGGTAATACATTTGAAAAGCAAATAATTTAATTTTATAAAACAAGGCATCTATTAACTGTACATAAATAATAAGATATATGATTGAACGCCTGTGATTAGCTACACATGATCCCATTAAGCTGGACAGTCAGGAAGCCTGAGCATCCCAGTGAGGGGAAACACCTGGTAAGAGTGATGTCACCGTCAGCAAATATAAAAAGCTAAACTGGAAAGTCCTGACTGGACTCCAGTTGCGTCCAGGATGGTGGAACGTTACCCTCTAATAACAACCATGTCATCATATGACCCATACATGACCTGGCCCCACCGCCATCCGTCCCCAGCAGAGCTAATGGCATGTCCAACAGGGCTAGTTACAAGCGGTCAGACAGTGAGACGGGAAATTTGGGACCTTTTTCAGCTCTGGATGAGGTTGACCTGCAGGGGTGGTTATGCTCACAGTTGAGGCTAAGACCTTCCTCTGATTAGAGCCAAGGCCAAACATCGCTTCACTATCTGTCCTTCCTGAATGGAACACAACAGTGGAACAGAGACATCTGTCCATAACGATAAGCAGGCAGATAAATAGTGCAGCATGGGAGAGCGGCACAACTATAACAACCATGTAGCATGTTGAGGAACGCCACATTCAAACACGCAGCTCTTCACGCCTGTTTTGTTACTTTCACTTGAAGGTCCCTGTTACATTTCCATAACAATAGACGAGTAAAAAAAGAGAGAGAGAGAAAAAGGCTGCATAAAAATCAAGGGATGCTCTGTTGCATTTTGTTGGACAGACAGCCCATGTTTCACTCTTTGTAGGACCTGTCCTGTTGATCTAAGCAGCTCAGCGCCATCAATTAGAAAAGAGTGAGTACAGTTGGGCTCATTCTTACACATGCCACGGCTCTACTACAAGGCTCTCATTGTGTGCTCCGCCTCTCTAAGTGGCATGTGCTGTACAGTGTTGGTGCCCGGGAACAAAAACACCCTCTTCCATTAGCAGTCAGCTTGCTTTTAGAGACAAAAACTTCTCTGGGCATTAGTCACCGTTGCACCCAAGAGGAGAAGAATAGCATGGTGTTTTATTGGAGGAGAGCTAACAATTGGAGGAAAGCCCTTGCTAGGACAGACCAACAAGTTTGTCCTCAGGTTTTCGAGGGAGAGAAAAGAACGGCGGTAGTGATAGAGGAAGAGTTTTTGACGAGCAATTAAGTCAAGAGACAATTACAGTCGAATTCTTCTTATTGTTTGAGTGGCAACAGCACTGATGCCAAACTGCAGTAAGTTTTAAATTATTTACATTCAGGGAAGTTACAACTAAAGGGTCATTACAGGAGATAATATATTGCATAAGGTTAAACATCTCCCTGTTTATGAAGTATTTGAGGCTCTGACTGATTGTCACCTGTCTACAGTGAGACATATTTGCATATCTCAGCAGAATAACTGAGCTTAGCCACCAAAGCGGAGCTTCCCACCCGCTCTGTGCTACAGAGGAATGCAGTGTGTATAGCTGTGTATGTCTAGCTTCCGAGCTTTAGCCAGGACGAGAGCAAAGCGGGAAGTCCCACCCTTTCTGATGCCAGGTCTTTGTGAGCCTCTGGCTGAGCGATGAGGGCCGAGGTGATAATTAGTGGCTTTAAGCTCCAGGTGGGACGCTTTTGTCTGATCTGTCGGTAAAACCAGCTGTTCGAGAGGTGAACACAGAAAATAAAGAACCCTAAACACAGGAGGTTTTGTCTTCTGGTGAGACAAGCAGACTTCGAGGTTAAGTATGAATCCTGGACGCTGCCAAAAACAATAACTTTTTAATCAGCTCAAGCTTTCTTTTACCCCTTTGATGTCTTTCATGTTTTCATAAAAGACTCCAAACGTGTTTTGGTCACATGTTTCGTCTCTGAAAAAGGGGGTCAGCCTTTAAAAAGGATGTCGGACATCACGGTGGGAAAGAACAAAGGAGTGCATCACTGAGATAGAGGAAAGCGAGAGACAGACAGTCGGAGAGAGTTAACGCGAAGTGGTCGCTGACACATTTACTGGGTCAGGGACACAAAAGACGTTGCCTACCAGGCCTCCAGTGGAGCATGAAGCCACCAGGGGAGTGTAACAGGAGAGCCCTGGAGCCCCCATACAGGCCGCTCACAAACCAATCTGCTAGCAGCCTCAAAGGCAGTGGGATGACAAAAGCTGCAGGTTGCTTAGACCTGCCCCGCTGCCAGGTGCCAGGATGCCAACAAAGAAGTCTGGTGAGACCCCCCCACCCCCACCTTACTGAATAGCTTGATTCAGCTTCTGATCTGCACCAATAGGAATCCCATCTCTTTTGAGGCAGAGGAAAGAAGAGAAATTGAGATAAGTTGTGCGAAGATCAACACACATTGTTTGTCAACAAGGTTACTTAACAATGTTAGACAAAGATCTGTGTTACATCACAGGCTGGCTTTCAACTCAGCAAATACAATGACATATTAGTTTTATGCACATACGCACTACATAAGCGTCAATGTTGTAATGTTTGCTTAGAATATAACCAGAAAGGAGCACAGAGATGCCGTGACATATACAGATAGGTCATAAAGTTGATGTGACGTACTAGAGGATGAACATGTCGACAGCAGAAAAACCAACATTTATATTTTCATTCACAAGGTTACAACAACTTTAAAAACTACAGCAGCCTGATTTAGTGGTGGAGGCGCATTTTTTTCTACATTCCCACGATGAATGTCAGAAAGATTTATTCATGTCTACAGCAGGCAACTAATGACTTTATCCTACAGGATGTAAACAGCACTGATAAGATATTGTCCCTGAGCTGTACGGACAAAGCTCCCTGACACCATAAACCAGTTTTTAATGCATCAAACACACATTTGCATTATTGATTATGCCTCAGCATTAAAGACAACTGAACAAAGAGGACAAAAAGTGAATGGAGGTTCTTCAATCAATCAGAGCTGTGATGAGCAATGACAGCAGAGACAAAGGAGAATAACAAAGTCTGTTGATACCTTGGCAGAGTAAATATAGAATGGCTACATTCCCAACCAAGAGGCTGCACACTGATAACAAAACAAGTCAGAGGACGCAAACTTGTCATGACCCTCAGAGATGACAAATGGTCTTTTTATACATAAGTCAGTACCTTCCACAGTATAAAAACTAATACAAGATGGAGGTTATGATGAGTTTTGTCCAGTTTGTACAATCTGTTACTAAAAAAAAAACCAAACTGACGTTACTTAATACTTAAAACTAAATGAATATGTTTTAAACCTGGAGCAGTATAATTGTTCTTGCCTCTCCCTTACATATCACGTTCACAAAAACAGCTACCTGCTTTGTCTTGTCTACCCAGGAAGCAGTCAAAATATCCTTTGCCTGCGTGCCGCTGCATCAAAAAACTCCACCTCTGATATGTGTAAAATAACAAGCAGGCTGGAGTTTTCCCACTAAGCTTTCTTTACTTCCACTACAGTAGCAAGAGCCAGAATAGTTCAACATATAAGAAAACCAGAAACTTTTAGTGAGTAAATAAGACATGTCAAGCTCATACCTTAATACTCAGGTAGTTGTCACAACTGCGAGACTTTGCTCTGGAGTGCATTTTGTCCAGTGACAGCATTCAGGCACCAGAAGAAATCCGAAACTTCAGTGAGAAACGTGTCATCAACTCCGGGCGGTTGATCTGAGAGCTCATACCTTGACCGCTGCAAGTCATTGCTATGATATCAACATTTCTCTCCCATGTCTGACTCTATGTGTGTGTGTGTGTGTGCTGTGGTGTCGGCAGCTGGAGCAGACTGAACTCCAGTGCGTGAGAGGCACAGCGCTGGATTCCCCGTCACTCTCCCTCCCTTCCTCCTCCATAACCTCCCCC
This sequence comes from Craterocephalus stercusmuscarum, assembly GCA_037177115.1. Taxonomy (NCBI): domain Eukaryota; kingdom Metazoa; phylum Chordata; class Actinopteri; order Atheriniformes; family Atherinidae; genus Craterocephalus; species Craterocephalus stercusmuscarum. Next base: position 14,719,217 of record JBBDHI010000006.1, on the reverse strand, counting down.
GCCCTGCTGTGGCTGCTCTCCTACCAAAGCCTCTTCCAGCTAGATGAACGCACTCTGCAGCAACCCCAAACTCCTCATTCAGAAAACACACAGTCCCACACTGCCTAACCTGCATAGCCCAACTGCAACGACCCCCCAACACTCCAGCCAGCATGGATCAGACTCTGACCAACTCCTGTCTATCCCCCCCCCCCCCGACCCTCTGCGCCCCTACCTCCACCGGCGGCTCCCCTCTACCCCTCTTGCCACAATGCTCTCTCTTTGTCCTCACAATACAAATGGACTAGGGTTTCAGCTTATTCTGCTGCTTTTCAAAAGAAAAAAAAAAGAAAGGAAGACATCAGCATTGGATTGGAGGTTCAGGTCACCCACTACAATAGCATTCCCCTTAAATATTGTCAGGGGAATGCCCGATCCTTTAACTGCCTCTTAGAAACCACTGACATATGTGAGACATCCTTCTGTTACAGCAGATAAATATGGCATTTTCTGATAATGATAACAACTGACAGCAAGTGCAAGAAACTCAGCGAGACCCAAAGACACAGAGGTGAGTGTTTTTACAAGAATGTAGCAAAGTGAACGGCTTGTTAGCGCTGAACTTTAGCTCCATCCTATTTCTTCCTAAACACAGGAAATCCTTGTTTAAGTGAGAAAAAAGAAGAAGAAGGGGGGGAAAAGAAAAGCCTCAGTGGGAATGAACAGTGTGAAAATGTGCAGATCGTGTTAAATCAGCCTGCTCAACAGAGACAGTAGTGAAGATAGGTAATTAAGTTGGTTTCTATTTAGAGATGTCAATAGCGTAAAACATCAAAATGACCTGACAGGGACAAGAAGACCCACTGTCACTGTGTGCAGTCACACAGCAGACAGTGGTATGCTGGGAAATTTACTCTTTGATGTGGAGCGTGACTGGAAGACAAAACAAAGAGGAAACACCTCTGCAAAAAATTTATCTGCTACACTCAGCACATGTTTACTGATACTGGATCTACATTCAGTCTTATTTAGTCTCAATCCTATGTCTACTCTATAATCTGCTATGTAAACAGAAGCAGACATACCTCACATGTGCACTTTTCAAATATACTCTCCTCTTTCTGCAAGTTGTACACTGGTTGTGCTAAAACGGAACCTATAATTTCTGCTGCCTCGGACCGGAGAGGGCAAGATTTCTTCTTCTTCTCTCCCTTTTTTTCCACTCTTTGCTTTATCCTTCATCCTGTCTTAAAAGTATTGGGTGAAAAATATGCCACATAAGTAAAAAGCTAACGTTTATTTTATATATAGCTTATTCCCTAGTTGAAAGTATAAGAATTAGACAGGAAGTGGTTGGACAGGAAAGGTTAAAGGGACAGAACAGAGATCCCAAACCTCTAACCCTGTGGGAAGTTTTAGTCAACAAGGCGACCATGAATGTTAAAGAGGCTCTATGCAACTTTGTTATTGTCATAAAGCTGCTTGGAAGTAATTACTTTGCTTGACTGACCCGTTCTGATGAAAAAGCTGACATTTCCTCCTCTATCAGGTCTCCCTATACCCGAAGCCACGCTTGCAGTTTTGCCCATTGTTATGGTCTGGAAGTCTCACGATACACGAGACTAGCACTATACGGCAGGTCGTAAATCCATTTGAACAGACATGCATATTTCAACTGCGATTAGTTTTTTGCTTTTATACTGCTTTAATGACTTCTCCTACATACCATTGACTCGCCATCGCCTGTTCAAAACAAACCATAAGTTGCCTCTGGTTTATAACAGTCTTCTTCGTTCGTCGCCTATTTTCACTATGGAGCTCCCCCTACAGCGTTGGGGTGCGTACTGCATGGTAAACGAACCCAGAGTTAATGATACCTGCTTTAATCAAAAATTAGCAATTTTTTAACAGCCCTTGAAATATTCATCTGTCACATGCAGATATTTTGTCACAATCTAAAATTTCACTGTGACACTGGATTTAATATAAAGGTTTACTTTCTTAGAAAAAATAAAATAAATAAAATATAAAGTACACTTTATAAGTATATACTATAACTAGGAACTATAAATATAAAGTTATTCATTTAAGTGTGAAGATATAAAGTGAATTCTGCATCATACATTGATGAATTAAAGCAGCACTATTGAAGATTGGCATATTTGTGTAATTTGACACCCCCTGATGAAAAGTAACTGCATCATCTTTTCTCTGAGCTCTCTCCTGCCTGGAAAAGTCATTCTGTTTGTTTCTGAATGTGAGACGTTCTCTCTTTCTCTTCCTCTTGCATTTCTTTTCTGAGTCAGCCATTGTGAGCATTCAAAACGTTTGTTTATTTCCAGTTGCTGGTGTTTAATGCAGTGCAGTAAAGTAAAACTGTCATTTGATGCTCTGATGGGAAAAAAGTGAAGAGCACTTTCTCAGAAACTTACATAGTATTGCTTTAAACTGTTATGGTGAACATACATTGACTTGAGCACTACTCTTTTAAGTTGACCTGGCAATTCTGTCAGTCTTGACACATTATATGTGTACAGGGGGTAATAAAGCTAGTATGAAAGTATTAATAATAATGCAATATAGTAAAACTGAAGACATTTTGTGGCTTCAAACTTTCTCTGCAGTGGGACGTGGATGAACATGTAAGTATAACCGATTCCACTGCACAGATGTTGTTTATCAGATACTAATACTTTTTCAGATGCTGTCATAAAATCAGTATTTAATTACGGCAGCTTTAACAGTTTATAAATGCATTATATAACCCCAAGCTGTTTGTTAATGACCATTTCTAATGTGTTTAACAGTCTGGCAAACATTTACATCATTTTTTTTAAATGAGAGCAAATTTTCTT
>JBBDHI010000006.1:14703205-14715962 GCA_037177115.1 Craterocephalus stercusmuscarum | reverse complement strand
TCTTTTTTTTGCCAAAAAAAAAGAAAGAAAATATAATTTGTATTTAAATGCACCTGGGCCCATTTTAATCTACTTGAGCATATACATGCAAGAGTGAGTTAATCTCCAGTCACTATCATCTGGGTTCATTAGTTAGGTTTCGAGGACTTCAATTTAATACCATTCAGTCAGGCTAATGCAGTTTTTTAAAGCATTTTAAAGTTTAGTTTTGGTTAGAATAACACAAATCTTCATTGAATGGCCAGGGAACCGCCAGCACATTGGGACAATGTGTAGAGGATTTTTAAAATCAGTAAACTTTTAAAAATGGTAAAGAATTTATCTTATAACCATACTATATGTATTGACCCTTCCACTCCCTCTGATTACTGATTACTGCACCCTGAAATATAATATATAATGAGGGAGTGACCACGGATAGTTGTTGAACAAAGCAAGATGTCTGAGGAAGTCTGATCTGCTGATTGTTTCAGAATGATTACATTATGGATCATAAGTCCGTGTCATAATCATCACTGGATTTCACGGGAAATTCCTGGTTTTGCCAAAAGAGCCTGAGTTGTGTGTAATACATGTGATGTTTACGCTGAGGAGGGAGGGAAGATTGGGATTTAAACAGCTCGGTTTTTATAGGCCTCACACCTGCTTGCTGTCAAAGGCAGGTGTTTACTCACCCTCTGCCCAAACGCTGCAGCTTAAAACCATCCGGCACACTGATATAAAAAAAAACTTGTGGTTTCTGTAGAGAGAAAAACAGCACCATACACTGACCATGGGTGATAGGACATAACTGAGATGCATTACTTTTTTAGTGATTCTGCATGTGGTTTTCTTTGATATTCACTATATTTAGGTTGACGATTGGGGAATCTTTTCATCAGAAAATGTATTGCGGACTGAAAGTATCTTGTTTAGGTATCCAAGAACCCTTCATCCTTTCTGCATTTTTATCATTTCATACAGCAGGCCGATGGGGTTCTTTTGGAAGGGGGGAATTGGAGATGAGTGTCCTCTGTGGTAAGAAGGCAAAGCAATACTGAGCGTTAGTACTACTGGTGCCTGAGGTCAGGCAGAAGCCCAGCTTTACTAAGTTTAACAAACCATATCCTCAATGAAAAACTGGTGATCCATTCCACAGAGTTTCCACAAGACCTTCTTTGAAAAACATGGATAAATCCAAGCAGGAGCCGCACACGTCTGCACTGAAAGAATGTTTAGATTCAAAATCAAGATTGCAGTGATGTTCTTTAACGTAACGCATCAGCCCCATTTCCACTAATATGCTTGTACAACTACTGTACCAGAGTTAAACTTTTCCTGTTGTTTTTCCATGGGCAATCACAAGGTTTAAAATAACATCATTTACACAAGCTTCTGGTAAACAATATTTATGCGATCTGAAAAAGCAGATAGTGGTGGTCCCAAGGGTGGCACAGGGGTGGATCAGATAAAGGGAACAAATTAGTCCGATGACATGAGAGCTGTAGTTCCATCATTTTTCATCATGTCTCACTGATAAAAATATGAGACTTAGGAGGGGGTGGCTGAACATAGCACACATCTGCATGAAGGCAGACATTTCTGTGGTCTGTTTCAGATGTGCACATGTTCACGCAAGCCAACAAGCATGGCTGCACACTCCAAAATTTAGAATAAGGAGAAATTAACAAGGGGAATGATGGCTCTGTCTTAAATGTAAGTGAGAGAAGATGGAGTTAAAGCTTTGTTGCAGGTAGATGGGTGGCCATCGTGTTACACAAACACACACCAAACTGTGGAATGTGACACCTTCATCCTACCTCACTTCATACCAACACCACAGTGCCGCAGACAACAGCTGTGATGAAAACTTTAAAGATCAACTCTTCCTCTTGTTACAGACTGTAACAGCTGTGGCAATGCCCATCATGTAAAGATATCTTTATCACAGTGTCTGTCTTCCTAACAAAAAAAAGAATCAATAATTTGGCCATCAGTTTCTGTAAAACCTTTTTTAAACATTTGAAATGTTGACAATCAGGGCGAAATGTGAAATCTTCACATTACTTGTTTTGCCAATTTGCTTCAAAACAAAAAAAAATCTGTCATTCCAAACTAAGAAATGCATTGGATTATTAAACTTTAATAACCTGATAACATCAGCTATTTTTGTTCACAAACTTACATAACCAACTAATTCTCAGTTAAAAAAAAAGAATTATAATCATAAAATCAAAATCGTCTTAAAGAATAACATGAAGATAGTATGTTTTATACTTACAGATAAGTTTGGACTTCTTGTTAGAGAAGCTGGATAAATATAGGGAACAAAGTGAACAGGCCATCCCTCTTCCTCTGTCCGTCTCACATAGGCTTGAGAAATCACATCACCATCCAGGCTCACAGAGCCAAGGCTATTGCCACCTCTGACCCCTCTTGACCAGTCCCAGGCTGCCTCCAACAGTCACTGGAGACTCTGAAGTCAACTGTTCCTCCTCTTGCACACAGACTGCACATTTCAGATTGATTACCCCCAGTTTACGAATCCACACAGCTACTCAAACAGAAACACCCACACCATACCCTAACCTCCTGCTCCCTAAAGCCCTGGGAAAATATGCACGGACATCCAAATCTATATAGAAACTTGCTTTGAAATGAAAAAGGAGCCATTTCAAATCAAGTATATATAAAAATGCTTTGATTTCACCCCTCACCTCACACCACGACGGTGTGCTACAGCTGTTTCACCAACAGTCTAACCATATCTGTGCTCTTTACTGCGGGGAAACACGGGGAGAGTGTGCCACCTGTCACAGCCGGTATGTACCTCGGGCCCCTGCTGTGTGGACGTCTCACTCCGACACAAAAGCTAGTGTTTTCCCTGAACGCGCGAGCACAGGTGGCTGGAGGAGGCAAGGTCGGGTTACAGCAGCAGCACCCACAGTTCAATCAGTCAAGGAGAATGCACTCAGTCGGACTGACACTGTTTTTATACACAGCAGAATGTAATAAGAGCAAGAAACACACTAGTTTCAATAAACAATCCCTGTTGTTCAACTGTTGTTATAAAAGCTATGAAACAGCAACACTCATTTCATTCTCTAATCTGACTGGTGGGGAAGAACAGGAAGCAAAGAAATGTAACTTTCCTGTTTCAAATGCACTGATGTCAGATTTAATCTAAGAAAATCCAGATTACCTTGCTAAATTCAGATTAATCCAAATTAGCAATGGTTTCTGACAAGTGTCCCTTGAGAACAAACATCTCCATAGACAAAGATTTGACAGAAAATGTATCGCTGAGACTTGACGATCGAAGTCCAACCTTGAATCCAAACTAATCCCTTTCAAAATGTTTCCTTCATTTTAAAAATCAGCACTTACCTCACTATGCTCGCTGACTTTGAAGTCTCCAACAGCACATGGAGTGCTCGCTGGCTCTCTGAGCGCTCCGGAGCTGACAGCTGTCTAACCGGAGAGGACCAGCCCCCACGTCCTGGAGCAACCTGACATGTTCCATCAAACACACTGTTTTGTTGACTGAAAGGAATCACAATATTAAGGCTAGCCAGGCAGAAAGTTTCCCAGCCCCCGAGGCATCCCAATTCTTCAGCGGGGCGTAACCCTGCCGCTTTATCTGCACCCATCTCCCTCCTGCGTGTACTCTGTGAGGGGATCCAAGAGCACAGCAACTCATCAAGCCCGCCATGTCAACAGAAAAAGTCTAGACAATCGCATGTTACCTGCGCCCTTTGGTCCCGGCGTTCACAGGTAAACATCTTAAACATGTTATCTTATTTGTTTTCGCAAATCAGTTACGTACTTGTCTCACCTTTTTTTCTTGTGAAATATCAAAATCCGCTTTAAGCAGCGGTGTTAAAATAAAGGATTATCACAATAAAGAGATTAACAGCACTGCAGACTTGCTGATCAATAGAGACAAAGCACAGCCTGACACAGAGCAAACTGCCTCCAGTGCTTTTGATAGCACCAGATGTCAATCTGTATTGTTATATGGATTACTTGAGCCACTCAGCAAACACCTCCAGGTGTGCATTCCACAACCTGCAGAGGGGTGGGGGTGCGCCTCTGGATCAATAAAAAAATTCTGACTTTTATCTTTTGAACTCTGCATACCTCAGTCAGAGAAGAAAAGTGGGTTAAGTGCTATGCTCCATAAAGAATTCAGATTGTTCCCTTTCACAGAAGTGCAACAATTTATCACTTACGTGGCCTTTAAAATGAAGGGAAGTACATGTGAGAAATTTTTGGTATGAGGTGGACACCTGGTATCCATGGAGTCTTTAATCTTAGCAGGAGGAAACAGAAATTAGAGACCACACCAACACATCCTCCACAATGAACCAAACGACGACAGTAAGGGCATGTGAACATGCAAACATTCAGTCCAGGCGAAGAGTTTTAAATGAAATAGTGTGCCTTATTATGCTTCTCTATCCTATATAGGCCTGGCATTACAGCGAGGATCAGTGTCAGGTTTGCTTCCATGCTGCTTATAATTATGGTCAAACAGGAAGATCTTTGTTTAAATGATCAGATAATTTGGGTTTTTGCATCATTCGTGTCCCTTTGAGATAAATTCAGATCCTGCTGTCATACACTCTTCAGAGATGTAAGCCTTCTGAAAGGTCATTCTCCTGACAATCCTGACTGGCAGATTGCTGAATTGATGGTTGAACTCATTCCCAGTTCTTAGGAAGCCTGTTTTTATTCTCAAACTTTTTTTTCCATTTTAGAAAAATGGAGACTGTTGTGCTTTCAGTGGCTTTACTAGTTGCAAGGTTTTCTTTGTTCCTCTTGTGCTTTGATACAGTCCTACTTGGAGGTCCACAAACAACACTCTCGACCTCATGATTTGGTTTTAGCTTAACAAATGAGATCATCCGACACAGCTTACAGACAGATTTGTGCCTTGATATCCAATCATTTTATCTGAGTACTGTATGGTGGACTACAGTCAAGTTGCAGAATCATTGCAAGGACAGGTTACAGAAGTGGGATTAACCAGAAATCAGTTTTGAATACAGTGGTTGTTTCCTCTCTGTCTTAACCCTATAAGGGACTGGTGACCAGTCCCCAAAGTACCCTGTCCCTTACCTAGTAGCTGGGATAACTTCCACCAGTCTACATTAGAATAAGCTGGCATATATGATGGATGGATGGATGGATGGATGGATGGATGGACAGATAGATGGATAGTTCCTAATGTTTTCTAGTAATACTTCCTATAATTAAAGCCTTTCCCTTTTGATAAGTGAACGTAACAACCCTTTAACTACTTCATTCAATGTCATTATGGAGAATTGTTGGTACACAGATGAGGAAAAAAAACCCTGAAAATATTCAGTCTGCAGTTGCGACAAAATGTGAGAAACACTAAAGGATTTGAAAACATTTCAGGGACAAGTCTAAAAATCCGACAGTAATGGAAATGAGTGTGTAAACTGAAAGGTTTCAGGTTTGTTGATTCTGGTTAAAATAAAAATAGCAAGCGTTAATGATTCATAATAGGATTTTTCAGTGAGCTAGGGACGTTATAAAATCTGGAATCTTTATTACAAGTTAGAGTTTACAAAACAATCCACTCTGAATCCGTCTCCTGCAACCTGTTTTCTTTTCAGGCAGAAAAAAATAAAAGCGAAAAGCCACATCATCTTTTCCAGTAAACCAAAGGACGTAAGTCACAGTGATAAGCATCACTAGGCTCATTATAGCGATAATCGACATCTTGCACCTGATAATTTGTAAATGCACATCTAAGGGAGGGGGCAAAGAGACAGAGGGAGGAGAGAACGATAGGGAGGGTGAGGTGTTTCCTGTTTCCATAGCTCTAATTAGACCCATCTCTTGAGAATAGGACCTATTACAAAGAGGTATTTTGTCATTGAGGGCTCTTCTCAATGACAAAGTAAGACTTTATAGCCCCCTAAAAGTTCTTTACATGCCTAGATTGCGTCAATTAAACTATGAAATGAAAACAGCTGGAAAACACAAATCAGTCTTCATTGAGCATTGTTTATATTTACATATTTATCTTTAAAAAAATTACAACGTTGAGAGAAAATTATCTTTTTACAATATTAGTTTTTCTTTCTTAACTCGGATCTTTGAAATCCCAGTATAAAAAATTTCAACAAAAGAACCAGAAACCAAACAACAAATTTCCAGGCTTATTAAAATGCACATTATGAGAGTTGTTGGTGTATTTGTCTGCCATTGCCTCTGTGACCGCCTGTTTTATGTAAACTAAAAGCTCACTCCATTTATTCGTGGGTTGTTGTCAGAGTAATGATTCCTTCCTGTTTAAAGATGCAGTGGTGATAGACTTCTGAAATGTTGTGGCTTTGGGGGTAAATAGTTTGTATCCCGCAGAGGCAAAAGCCAGAAAGTCAAGACAGAAATGCCAAAAACTGCAGTACCTTGAATAGTCGCTCAAATTAGGACAGTTCTAATGAAACCTATAAATTTTACAGCAAAACTAAGCATTTTAACAGCCTGGCTAATTTCTTCTTTTATGATAGCTGTATGAATTTAAATGGGCTGTAGGCAAATTCACAGATTTAACGTGTATTAAGATTCAAAGTTCCATATTTTTAAGTGTGGGAATATTATGAGTGACAGGTGAATGACCCAGTCGTTCCACTGCTCTGGTACATCACTTAACACATTCCCTAGATTGTTTATGTATGAGAAAAACCTCACTAAATATAATCTAGCCCATAATATGTTTTAGATAAACAACAATGCTTTACATATTACACCATGCATAATATGTCAAGAGTCATATTCGCTAAAATGCTAAAGCAACATATAAACAACTAAGTAGACATCCAGCTGCTCTCCAAATGGCCTTGATCAAGTGTCATCAGCAGGTGGGACAAGTGGAAAACATTCAAGATATTAGTCCATCTTTTAAGAAGTGGCTGTTCCAGCAAGTTCTCCCCAAGGTTGCTCTGTGCAATACTCAGGGAAATTGCAAAAGCCCAAGAGTCACATCTTAGACTCTACGGGCATCCATCAGAGGGTTAAATGTTAACCAGACACCTTGCAGTCATTGAGTTGACCATGAACTCCTCAGTCGACCAAAGTATTTGTGGGTCAAATATAAAGCTGGATATAAATTGATTCCTACTAAGCGATAAGCTCTATAAGGACCTCAAGACAGCTGAGAACAAAAAATATCTGTAAATATACCAAAGCAACGTTATCAAGACGGGAATGGACACAATTTCTCTGTATCAATGTGAGACCAAAGATCATAAAATATGCCATGTGTTGGTGCTGTTCATCTGAGATTTATCCAGTCTTAGGATCTAGTAAAGACCAGATGATTTCTTGTTAAGTCCTGAGAATTAAAACCTTAGAATTGCCTTTTTTCACATGACTCCACATTTTATGACGGGCACATAACAGTATAAGTAGACTTACTGCCCTAATATTGTGTTTACAACTTTTCAACACTGGCACTCTGCCCTCCTCTAGTGGACAACAGAAAAAAATACATATGAAGGCTTACTTTTTCCAAAATACAACCAACATGATGCACGTATCTAACATTATATACAAAAACTAGACTGTTTGTCGACTGTATTTCACAACAAAAACTGCTACTGACATTGTTCTTATGCTCAAGTGAGATCCCACATGCATACTTCCCCAAAATGTAAAATCCTGATAATCAGCTTGACAACCCTGGTTTATAATGAGCATTTACTTCATCTATTAGCATGCAAATAAAGGAGAAGCAAGCTGAGAAGAGAAGTGGGGGGTGGCCGGTCAGAAAGAGCTGAGAGAGAAGCATGCAGGGGGAGAAAGAGCCGCTCACCCAGCAGCTCGTATTGCCTGGCAACCTCACCACCAGGCAGGGAATGTGTACAGTGGTCTGCAGGCTGCTTCTGCTTACTCTCACCAACAGACGTAATTGCTTACAAATAGCAGAAAACCAATTGGGGTAAATTAATGTCAAGAGCTGAGAGTGAAATAAGCAATAGCTGTGGATCAGAACTGCTGAGAGGAGCAGCCACTGAGATATAATTCATCAGAGAATTTTTCTAAGACGTACAAAACTCTGATAGCCTGACAGCCAATGTCCACTCCTTAAAAACAACTTTGTAACTACTGACAAAGCATCTTAATTAATCGTTACACATTTATGACAAAGCATTGCTTGCTATCAAACATCCTGTTTGATCAGTTTTTATGTCTAAAACAGCAGCAATTGCAGCTACATTATCTTCTCGCATTAATCTTAATAATGACAATAATAGCTTTACAAGTTGCATATGGCTGAAATGCTTGCTTGTTTATGTTTCTTTTTTTTTCTTTTTCATTTTATTCAACCTCACTTAAATTAGAGCACAGAGTGCAGATTACCTTTTTTCATGTCAGACTTGAGAGTCATAATTAGTGAACCATTTTTCCCTCCAGATTCAGTTCTGTTCAGCTTGGGGCTTAATCAAGTGGAAATTTGGAAAAGGGGTTGTGGGGGTGGTCAGGGTTGGGGTGCAGGATAGAAAGGAGCAATTGTTCAGATAAAAGCCTCATGCTGGGTCTGCTTTGATGTCTCTCTGGGGGATGTGCTGGGATTTTACAGTAGCATTGCACTCCAGTACTTTTTGCTGGCTGCCATTTAAAAATAAAACGCAACCTGCAAGATGATGCAAAATAAAGTAGAACTTGCCTATTTTCTTGAAGTGAAAGCGACAGTCTGACACATGTAACTGAAAAATGATCCAAATACAGGAGGAATGAATTCGGATAAAATAATTTAATTTTTCTAAGGAAAACCTGTCAAAATATATTAGAAAAGTTTGCAAAATCAACATTCAGTTGAAATCCCCCCTCAGTTTTCCCCACCTCTATCCAAGCAGACAGGCTCCCACTGATCTATTATGCACCAAAGCCTTTCTCATGCATGTCTTGAATGAAAGCCAGCGTATCGATGGTTTGAGGATAATCATGTTTTCCTAACACAGGCTTAGCCTCACTAAATAAGCTGCGTAGGAAAGTGCCCGAAACTCTCCAAAGGTTCCTCGGGAAGCTTCAAAACAAAAATGAAACGTAGTGATGAGGAGTCCACGATTGTGGGAAACTTGCTCAATAACACAGAAAGAGAGGATCTGAGATGGATTTTCGAGATTCGTAGTCATGCTAAGTTGGTCAGACACCATACCTTTCTTAGCTGTGCGTTTTCCTCCTCGGCGGCAGGTGCATTTGGCACATTTCGGAGATGCTCCTGAAACGTTTCCCTTCCAGACTGACTGCAGAAGGTTTCTCCACTTGTTGCGGAATCCGCGCAACCTCCGTGGAAAACGGAACTGCGGGTCTGTGCGCAACTTCACCAAAATCTGAACGGTTTTAGGAACTCTGCGTATTCTTACATTAGGATAGAAGTTTGTAGTTGTCAGTGCAAGTTCTCCAAGGCTTACAAAGTGGATATTTGCATTAGACCGACCCTCCCCTCGCCTTTCATAGCTGCCATTGTTTGTCACAGTTGGGGCTCGGATTCAGTCCTTCACTAAATCCCTGAACGGAGCAGGAACACAGCTTTTTTTCTGAGCTCAGAGTGACAATCACCACAAAGAAACTATTATGCCAACTGTATTTTTAAGTGTACTACGACAGAACAGGTCGTTTAAAATAGAAGTGTAAAAAACAAAAAAAGTTGAATACTTTTCAGTTTTACCGAAGTGACAGCAGCAGTGGTCACGTGAACAGACGTGGTTTGGTGGTGATGGAAATATCAGACATACCTGGAGCTTCCAACCTCAACATTTGTTTTTTACTGAGAAAAACAATGCTTTTCATGACCCATTGGGCAACTTATCGGTGTTTGTCAGCTTCCCCTTTTCCTCCTTAGGCCTGCTGATGCAGCTGATGCGATCAGAAGCACCAGCCAAATGGACCTTCAGGTGGGAATTGTTTAGTTGAAAATAAACCAGATTAAGCAGTTGCCTGCTGTGTCAATCCATCTGAAAAAGAAACAGTATAACCCTGCCTTTTGTTTTCTCCCTGGTGTAGCAGATAGTTTGTTTATGCTAAATGTGCCTTTATTTTTACACAGCAGAGGTTTCAGTTCAGTGAAAATTATCCTGTCTACATTCACATCATCATTTGTGGACTTTAATTTGAAGAAGACTACGCAGCTTTATAATATCAGAATGAATTTTAACTAATATATGTACCTCTTAGGAGACCTTATCAGAACCGTTTTCAGTTTGATCTACACAGTGATGAGTAGTAGAATGGGGACCAAAGTCTGGTTTAATTAGTCAAACTATCTGTCCTTGGATGGTGGATAGGACTGTGTGTGAACTGAGACAGGTTTGTAGGGTTAGATTAGGGTTGGTCTGCTTTATTCTGCTTTATTCAGGAAGACAGCAATATTTCTGCTCTAAATGGAGGTCCAGGAAATCCGCTAATTCCAACAGACCTAACGTTTTGTTTTTATAGCTGATGATTGCCATCTAGTGGCGAACAGACTGGTTAGAAACAATCTTAAAGATCAACCGCATTTGTCCTATAGCAGTGAAATTTCCTTGACAGTTTTTAAAGGGGCTACAAATGAGATTTTCTTATTATCAAAATTATCATTATCAAGCCCACTCTAGAATAAAGCTAAGAAATGGTTTAAATGAGACTGGGTAGAGTTTGTAACTCTCTGAACAAAATATATTGAAGAAGTGTGTTTGTAAAATTGCTGCTTTACATCAGGAATCTAGACTAGTAATCTGATTTCAGTTACCCAGTAAACACAGATATCTCAAACCAGTTACAGCCATGAGCCACTGTAAAATCCTACAATCAATTTACTGGTTATGAATTGACTAAACATACATATGAATTAGTTAGAGACATATCTATTTTTGATACAGAATCAATCACAGTTGTTATTGAGAAAGGCAATGGGACCAGCACAGAGACATTTGCAATTGTATGCATACTGCATGCATGCTCATTGTCAATTTGGGATCCTTGATTTGCTTACAATGAAAGCCAGGGTCATCTGGAGAAAACTAGGAATGCACCATATAATTATTTTGAAGGTTTACTTAATCCTTGCTATATATTTACTATAGCAATTATAGTGCTTATAATCATAGATAGATAGATAGATGTCACAATGTAATGACATTACAAAATTATATATTGTAGAAAAATTGTAGAAAATTGCTTCTCAGGGCTCATATAATTAATAATGGTTTATGTTAACATAATAGTAGACCATTAACTCTTGGGTAGTCAAAGCTTGTTATTTATGTGTCTCCCGAACAAAGTGTTATTAGGAAAAATAGAAAAACAAAATGAACATCTGCAATAATATAAATGAACTATATAATGTTTATTAAAATATATAAAAGACAAAATACATATATGCATAATTATATCCATGATGAAATATATATGCATATAGGGTATAATAATTATACAGTAAAATGTGTTTACATATATAGATTTTTTTTATACAGATAGCAAGATATTTTTTCATTAAAATTGGCAGTGGTGACTTAATATCCCCCCCTCTCCCCCAAACAGGAAACCCCTCAGGCCACAGCAGACTCCATAAGAGTGAGGGCTCTGTGAAAAGCTTGAGAGCAGCAGCACCTTTACACCTGAGATCCGTGTTTTGGAAACGTCTCACACAGAGTAACACGACTATTCTGATATGTACTGTAGCTTGTAGGACTTTAACCAAACGCTTATGGGGACATGTGGGGTGGGGGGGGACACATCAAAAGTTATCTGATCTGCTCCTCTCTGTCTTGGTTCCCTTGATGAATGTGTGTAAGGAGTGCAGTCATTTCAGCAGAAAATCTACAGAAACACTCAAAAACTGTGCCACACAATTTTGGTACTACACAATAACATCCCTGTCCCATCACGCTACATGTTTCATTAGTACACCTAACCTCAGGATATATCTGTTTAGCTTGCTGAAGGACAATAAAAACGTCCTGAACATAGCAGGAGACATTCCCATTGGATGCTTAAGTCCTTTAGACTGGTGTGGTTGGTTGTGGTTGGTCCTGTACAGTTTGAGTCACTGCACACTGAGAGCTGTCATGTCTGGTGGTAATGGTGGTAGTGGTGGTGGTGGTGGTGTTCGTGGTGGTGGTGATGCTCGTGGCGCTGCACCATAGGAACCACAAATCCTGGGCTACCAGGGGGGGCTGACACCTGCTCCCTCTCCAGGTTTGGCAGTACAGAGGGCACCGGGGGTTGCTGCTGAGGGTGGGACTGAGGCGGCAGAGGGGTTTTGGATGGGGACAGAGCCTCACGGGCTTTGGCCCTCAGCCGTTTGCTGTGACTGTATTGCAAAGGGTGCTGGCTGTGGTGGTGGTTGGAGGGTTGACCTTGGTGTGGCATATGATAGACATCTTGACCTCCGTGACCCGCAGCACTGCCACTGTGCAGCCCTGATTGCAGCGAAGGATGGTAGCCATGGCATTTAGTGGATTTGCCCCCCCCAGTGCCCCCATTATTCCCACTACTCCCCTTGTAAGTTCCTTTAGGGGATTTGAGGAAATGTGTACTTTTGCTACGAGCTTCTGGAGGGTTGTAGCTGTCACTGATGACCTGGGAACGGCGCTGGTGGACAACTTGAGCTTCTGGTTCCTGGGACCGTGAGCGGCTCTGGCTTTGTGAGCCCCGACCACCGGCTTCCTGAGGGGGGAAGTCAGGGGTGTTTCCTGAAGGACAGGAAAGACACAGTAAGGGTTTCATAAATTACATTCCCGTAACTGTGTCTACATAC
>JBBDHI010000006.1:14673874-14702654 GCA_037177115.1 Craterocephalus stercusmuscarum | reverse complement strand
GCAGGAATAACTTGAGGTAACCTGTTTGCTGTAATACATATAATGTTAATCTAACAGATAAAACTTAGAATTGCTACGTTTGCACTGCATTGATGGAGCTGACTCTTTATGACTGTTTTAAAAAATGTTGCAGAATTGTGAGTAAATCTGCCCAAATCTCATAATATCAATGTGTAGCCCTAAACCGAGCTTAAAAATAAGGGCTTACTGTAACTTGACATCAAAACAAATATAACTTGCAGGTCCCTGTCCCTCCCTCTCTGCTGTGCTACAGCTCTGCTGGGCCTCTCCTTAAAAAGATGGCCATCATGCACATGTATGAAAATAACCGCAGCACCTGCATCAGTTGCAGCAACTGACAAGTTCTGACTCACACACAGCCACAGTAGAGTCGTGCAGACTGCATTAAAAGTTTCTTTTAAAATAACCCTCACATTTTCCCATTAATAAAGGACACTGTAAAGTTCACAACACCAGACAGGCTATAAAACAGATTCTGAACCTCCAAGGCCTCTACCTTCAAATCTGGATGTGTAGTTCTCAATACCAGCGAGGTCCAGGTAGTGATTCCTCCTCTCTGTGTTCTCGTCCACACAATAGTGCTGACCCTCAGCGGCAGGTGGCTCTGTGCCCTGCCCTCTGCTGCCATAGAAGTGCAAATTGAAAACTGTGAGAACATCCCGAATAGTTTACTCATTTCTACATTTACTTCAAACAGGAAAACTTGGTAGATATTGACCTGATGTAGGACGACAGCCGCTTGTCGGACGAACGACCCTCCTCCTGGTGATTGCGCTCTGAAAAGGAAATGATCAAGAATTCAGACCAGGAAAAAGTAAATGCCACCATCATACATGGATAAAGTCTTCATGCTTTCAGACCATGAGAAGCATCTACGTTCAGACTCTGAGCAATCAGAGATTAGCATAATGCCAAAGTCTTCTACTCTGAGCTCCAGAATCCATCAATCCTTTTATAGTAATCTTATTATACTAATGATTAAAAGATCACTTATTTACAAAGTACCAATTCTTCCCTTAGTCAGCCTATTATTTATAAGTCACCAAAAGTAGTTTAAAAGTTCCTTTGACCTACATTTAATGTTGTTTTAACAGTATGACAAACGTAGGATTATTTCATGTTATTTGATCATCATGGTGTTATTTATTTTCAGTTACCTGCTCCTGTTTCTCTTCTGAAGCACCTTGGTTCAGGTGTGACGGTCAGTTTGACGCGCAGAGTCTTGCTCTTGTTATGGCAGGAGTGGTTCACAGAGGCGTCCACCACATCATATATAGTGTGCATTAAACTCGACATGTCCTACATCGGAAAAATAAAACGATTTAATGTGATGTAATTCAGCAATGTAAAAGGAATTTATCCTCAGGATCAACTTTTTAAAAATGGTATCGATACACAAAATGAGCTCTAAAGAGGTACAAGGACAGCAAAAAGACCAACACGTTCACACACCTCTTTAGTAACTTTTCCACTGTTGTCAAAATCATAAAGAGTGAAGATCCACTCCTGCCGGTTGTCATCCTCAACAGAAATATCACACTCCAGGTCCTGGAAAAAAAACGTGTGTGCTTCTTTAATACATATAAACTAAATAATGTTGACATGTTTCTTTCTGACCAATATATAGGCTTCCTCGGGGATGCAGAGACTGTTGATATTTTTTTTAAAAAAGACTCAAGACCCACCTTTTTGGTTAACTTTTTGGTTTTGGATAACTAACATTTTTAACCTATTTATTCTTATTTATTTATGTTAAATAGCTAATTGTTTGTTTCTTGTATAATTAAGTGTTTAATCAATGATCCTTTACATTCTCTCATAAATAGTGGTCTTGTTTCTTACTGTTTAAGGCTCTTACGCTGATTTGATATATGTTTTTAGTTATTTCTAATCACTCCAGTGTTTTCCTTGTGAGGGTCCACCACATCAGGAGCCATGCTTCCTCTAGCTTCAGGGTCTCTGCTGTGGTGGGCGTCCTTGTCTGGGTGGTAGGGGTCCAGCACTGCAGCTGCAGTTTCTTTGCTCTGTTGTTGTTCTTTTTTGTTCTGTGTTTTTAATCTGTGAAGTACTTAGCAACAACCTAAGTACTATACAAATAAATTTTGATTTGATTTGCTCTGCAATATCACACGTCATAGACAGAGTGCAGGAACATTCATGACAGAAGGGGGCAGCATAATGCAACATTTTATTTTCCTTTCTTTGTGCCATTTAAGATATTTAGAAGACATGCTCTTTACATTATAGCATTAAAGGTGGTGCAGTACAATAGTGCCTGAAGCTTTTTTTGTCGTATGTATTTAGATTAAATGAGACAAACGGGAAAGAATCAGGTTAGCACGTGTTGACCTTTCTGCTTTATTCTAGGGGGAAAAACACTATTCTCACTTACAGCTTCTTGGCAGTACCTTTGATTCAGAAGTATCTCATAACATGGTCATGACTGAAAAAATAAACAGCCACGGTGGAGAGCTGACATCGTAAGAAAGAAAGTGTGCCTTAACAAGAGAGGAGACCCCCGGGAGAGTGGAGCCCTTTTAGGTTTTGTAATATCACTTCAGCTCATATAACCAGCAGCATACCTGAGCAGTTCTTTATAACATGCAAGTCTAAACATTACAATCTATTTATTCTATTCATTGGCCCTTAAATCCAATCAGGATATGGTCTGGAGGGGTGTCAGCATACCGACACATGATCTATGCAGTGGGTGAAGGCGTGGCGGGGAAGCTTGGTTACCCACCAGCATCTTGCTTTTAAACCACGGCTCCGAACTTTTCATGCTCCGGCACACAAACAGATTTAACATTATTGGCTCTTAGCACATGGATTATGACCTCTTCTGACCTACAATGAACCCTATCATATGAATTCACTGGAGGCTTATGTAAACGTCTTGCAAAACAGGCCTGCATCGGGAATTTCACTGCGGAGGATTTTGCTGAAAGTTACAGCTTTTTCTGCACCTCTGTTGCACAATGCTCCTGTGATGAGTTGTGCTATTTCGTTGTTGCGCATTAAATCAACACACAGCCCTGAAAAGTTTCCAGGTCATGTTCGCACTCACATCAAGGCTGATGCGTTTCTTCCCCGAAGCTTTGCTGGCATCTCTGAGAGGCTCTTTCTCTCCATCCTCACAGTGTTGGTACTGCAGGTAGCTTTCACAGCCCTCAGCTTTCTCTGGAGGAAGAACCACTGTCGACACAAGACAATGTGTAAAAGTTGAAGACAGAAACTCTGGCATCTGATGTAGGCAGACATTTTGTGTATACAGTGTGTATAAGATTTAGTTTGTGAACCAGAAAATAAAAATCTAATCTTTTATTTTTATGGCTGATGCAGATCCAGCCACAGACATTTTAGTAGCTCAAAAGTTCTTTTTACCTTAACCAGAATTAAGTTTTCATTGTGAAGATAAGCTTTACACACTCAGCTTTTGCAGCACCTGAGAGCAAATTAGCCTTTAAAACTCCTGAAACTAAAACACCTTTTAGTACAAACTACAGGTGTCCTGAGTGCATTCTGCTCCGTGGCATGTGGGATTCTGTTGCTCTAGTGTAGAGAAGAATTCGCTCTTATTGCTTCTAATACTTTAGCAGCCCTTTCCCAAAATATTGTCAATTAAAAAAATTAAAGAAAGAAAGAAAGAAAGAAAGACAAAGAAAGAACAAAAACAAAATTGTTTTTTAAATTCTGAGATAAATCATCTTCAAATCTGTCATCTGACCGTCTGCTTTCTGCAGCATTAAATATTTAAGTTCTGTTTGAGCCTAAAGATGATCACTGAGTTAAAAAAAACCCCTCTCTACTCCACCTACCCTCCAGGGGACAATGTTGATCTATGAATTGTCCTTCCTTCAGCTCACCATTTGGAAACTCCTAGGACAAGGAAAGAAATGAGGAGAGAAGGACATGGGAGAGGAGGAGGGGGGGCAGAGATGTAAGTGAATCTACAGTTCAGACCACAGACACAGAGAAAACAAACAGTTCCAGCTAAAGCGTTTCCTACTCAGATGTGCGGGAGAGAGCTCCAGGCTCCAGCGCCGCCAAACACTTTGAACATCTGCATGCTTATTGTGTTTCACTGTCTGGGACGCAGCGAGCACGGCCACAGCCAAGCTTTCAAGATTCCTCCGAGCCCTTCAAACGGATCCCTCACATCCATCAAAAAGCCCGTGATGCACTTCATCATCCGAGCTCTCGCTCAGCCAACCTGTTTATTCTCATCTTGCTCGACATGAGAGACTCACTGAGAAGCGTTTGATGAAAGCCCAGAGTTTTTTGGGGGAAAAAAGTTTTCCTGTATTTATTGCTCACGGTTTGACTCAGAGAAGTTTGGTTTATGTAAAACGAATCTGAAAAAATGAGGGTCTTTGCAGCATTTATTTTAAACGGAGAATAATTGCCAGATGGAAACTTCCATGCAGATAGAATGGAACTGATTAATTACACAATTCCGGAGCCGTATGAAACAAAGCGGGACAAGGGGACGGAAGGGAAAAAAGCTGCGCTGTCATTGGTGAATAATCTATATCCTGCATAAAACAGAACCGCAAAGCATTCCACACATGTGCAAATGCAGAGGCACACAGAGGGAAGGGCAACAGGGTCTCCATGCACACACATACACATACTTAGTTACTTTTTTAATTACAACTGGATTGTGGAAACAATGAAAATTAAGTGCAGCACGGCCCTAAACCACAAGCACTTAAACAACAAATGATTCATGTTGTTTACGTCATTCTCAGCGCTCTAAGCTGCTCCGCACACACTTTGAAATAAAATCTCAGCAGATTGAATCAAGGAGGCCCACTGAAATGAGACAAATAAAAAACAGATAGATGCGAGAAAACAAAAGAACTCCATGTACCTTTGACAGAGCTGATGCCTGAGCCAGAGTCTGAACATCTGCATGCGTTTAGGTGAATGAGCCCCCTCCCCTCTCTCTCTCTCAGAGTAATCACAACGCCAAGGCTTGTGGTTCTGCTTAACAATCTCAAAGACCGTGATTATTCCTCACTTCAGAGGATGATACCTCCGGCCTGTAATCTACTCCTGACCTTCAGCGGGGGGAGCCTGTTAAGACTCAGGGTCAAGGCTTGGATAACCCCCCCCCAACACTGCAAATTGGCCACTGGAGACACGGAGAGAAAACAGAAAGAGAACGGGAGTGGAGGGGAGTGACGCAGGAGATGAGCGAGAGGAAGGAAGGAGCGAAATTGGGGAAAAGGGGAGAAAAGGAGGGAAAGGAAGATAAGGGAGACAAAGACAAGAGAGGAGGGAGCAGATAAGAGTGAGGGGCCAGAGGAAGACGCCGTTTATCCATCTGTTGCTCACCCCGCTCAGTGGCAGAGACGGAGGTGGCTTTTCAGTGGCTCTGGAAGGCTTCTGGGAAAAGTGGAGACAACTTGTACCGCTCCCTGGGCCCCAAACGAGAAGCCGTCTTTAATCATCAAACACACAGTCTTAAAACAAAAAGAGAAAATATGCATCCATACACACAGAACACACAGAACACACACACACACAGTATCCATCTTTAGTAGTTTCTGTAGCCAAGTTGTTGTTTTCTTTCTGAACTGGAAGCTTTTATCTCCCCGCTTTGTACTGCAGTCCCTTAATGAAGGGCAGTATGTAGGGAAGAGGGAGTTCACACACACACTGTTCTGCTGCTCAGAGGAACATCAAAGACAGCCATTGATTCTTCCCATCCTCGTTCCCATGAGGGGTGCAGAGCAAGGTATGAGCACCTCTAAATGAAAGACAAGATTCAGCGTTAAATATAACGCAACGAATCAATCAGCCAGCTGCCAGAAGAAAACCTCCTCTTTAATTAAAATTCAGATACCAGGAGACGTCTTGCTGAGCGTTGGGTGAGCGGACTGGCAGGCCTTGTGTTGAACACATGGTGCTCCCACCACCACCGACACCACCTCCATGCTCATTACATCCATCGGGGGAGCTAATGAGAGAGCAGGCCGAGTCTGACCGCAGTCTGCAGTTTAACGTCTAAACACATGGCATCTCCATCCACATCGCCCACGGTGTTGGGCTCAAATCTGCCCGCCACATGTGTAATTAGCTGCTTTCTGGCATTTAGCAGCCCTCATTCTTTCACTATCAGATCACAAACTGCGTTGCAGGGCCGTGGAAATCTGTTAGCATTTTGAAGGAAAATGCTTGATACCTACTTTAATGCGGTGTTAAAAAAAAGTGCTTGTGTGGGAGAGACATTTCAAGAAGAATGACAGGAAAATGATGAGATATTAGATCTCTTTTGTCTTAAAAAAAATGCATCAGAAATATGCAGTGTTCCATGTAAACAGGCTCTGTCTCTCCAACGCCTTGACATAAGAGGAAGGGGAAAAAAAAGGTGTGTGATGTTTGTTCCTGTTTAATGCAGCAGTTCTGCCAAGCTTCCCCAAAGCCTCAGTCTACTGCCAGACTTTTATGTGGGATAGGGTAACCAGGGGAAGCTTTCATAGCTCCCAACCAGGTGACATCAGACATCCCCCAGCAGTCTGTCTCTCCCTCTGCCTGCCTGCCTACCACCCATCCTCCCTCTGGAAAACACTGCACATCTTTGTTCTCACATCTCCCCCTCCAGCTCACCCCCTAAAAATAAGTGCACACACTTCTTTTAGGCCATTCTTCAAACCATATGATGCACAACTGATTTAAAAAAAAAATCATGTATTTAAAAACCGGGGAGACTAACATTAATATTGTTTACACTGTTCAACCAGCCTCAGGATAGGAAATATGGCAACATGATCAGATGTCTTTATGCGTGTCGAAATATAAACATGGGCTGGAAAAAAATGTAAAAACCAGGCTGAAATCTTCTTCCTGGTGTATTCTTTTCTAAGTTGTGTATTTTTCTCCTTAGCTGTCAGCACAGTGGCTGTTACTATTTATCATTATTATTTCATAAAACAATGAGTTTGTATTGTTCTGTACAGCTCCTCACCCAAACTAGGGCTATACTTATTTTTTTATTTTATGTTATTTTCTTTATGTGATGCAGAATTACATTAGAAGATAAATACTGAAGGGTTATTAGTGGCAGTTCTCTGACACTTATGAGGGCCCCACAAGAAAGGCTTCGTGACCAACCAGCATTCCTGCTCCAACCAACCATTAATTGAAGGCGATTGTGGGGTTCCCAAGTAATGAAAATGTGGAATGTGTGTTATCAATACAAAGAAAGGCGCACAGGTTCGTAAACAAGCTGCATTTTCTTATGCATTCCAGAGGATGAAACTGGAGAAGGAGTGGGGCCATTGAGAAATAAAAACCCTCCATTCCAGAAGAAACCAACCTGGCCTTGACTCAAAACCAGATGTGAGCGGTTATACTGGAGAGAGGCAGCGCAAACGAGAAGGAGATGAGGGGTGGAGGGAGGGCGGGAGGGGGAAGGGGGCTGTGCCTAAAATGTGGGGAACTAAAAGAGAAAAGGTCAGTTGCAATGTTTCTGTCTATTATTTAGACTTTTGTCAATTCTGCTACACAGCAGGAGGACAATATGTTGGTCTCCTCCTGATTTACGCATTGTATCAGACTTCAGGTCTCGAGTCAAAATAATTACGACTCAGAATAAAATATTGATGTACTCATTCATTTTGCACAAGCATCGTCAACACATAGGAGCCAGAAGCAAAAATGAAGAGCTGGTATTTACGAGTTTTAAGTAAACACATAATAAGACTGAATGTGCCTTAGTCTACAAATACTTGCATTTATCTGGGTTCAGTATGCCCTCACGTGCCTTTCTATGAATGGAAATAAGATCAGAGCTGAATGCCAACCTGTCATCTGGACTAGCCCCATGCAGCTGAGATGGCCCAGATATGGCCCTTTCAGGCTAGCAGGACTCTCTCTGAGGTCAAACAAGAGGCAAAACCTCTCCCTTGGCAGGACATGAATCACTGGGGCGAAGCCTCCTCGGTCCTTGTATAACAACAGCTGTGGTGAGAGATGAGCATGCTTGCCCGTCTATGTAAGAGCAGCATGTAAACCACTGAAAGTCACCCTCCTCTTCCCACCTCGCCCCTATCACTGATCTTTCTCTCACTTTGATTATGACCTGTTGAATGGCATAAACAAAGATTAGCATCACTGGCCGACCACCCTGCATCTGTCACCAGCGCTGTAACCACCTTCCCTTCATTAAAGTGGGCTTTGATAGGACGTTGATGTAATGGTGCAGCCTCCTCTCAGCTGTCCCAGCTACTGGAGATGCCATGTGCTTCATACCAGAGGCTGAATCGAACTCAAAAGGCGGATGAATGAAATTCTATGTGCTGCAAGTCTTTATGTTGTTCATGCATGTAAATAGTTACTACAAAGAGAACACAAAGCAGCCTTTATGGTTCACTCTATCCGTAAACTCAAAAAACTTCAAACTTAAGTTTTAAGTTAAGAAATCTGTTGCTCCACTCATTACGACTACACCAGAGAGACCATGTTGCTGTAATTCTCTGGTACCGCAGCTTTTCTTCTGCACTACAACACTACTGCATGTGTAACACAATAGCCTCGGCACGGACATTTTATATGACCAATGCCACATGTTACACGCACTTACAGGTTTAATAATCCACTTGGACAAAAGTTTTGATAAATAGGCTCTTTTAACGGTCACTAGTGAAGTGGTCTTTTATTTAATTATGTACTGGGATTTTCATAAGTCAAGACTAGAAGGTTTTCTTTTAATTTCAACAGGGCGACTCCTCATAGCGGGCAAGTCTGTGCCTCCAGTCTGAGCTATTTACCAATAAAAAGAAATATTCTTTTACATGGGAAATGAACTAAGCCTGCTGGATTTCCCAGAATTTCATGCTTATAAAAATACATTTTCTGAATATGAAGCCTTCTCAGAAACTAAAAGATGATCACAAACCTTGTGATATAATGAAGAATTTTCTCTCAACTCACGAATCAAACCGTCCTCTGAGGCAGATATCACCCACAGAGTCCATGCTGGATCTGCTGACTGCATTGCAGTCTACACATCTGCACACATCTATTTATGTGTAGACTGACAACTCTAAAAACCATGCCTTTGATTTACATTTCTTTAAATAAAACGTACAAAACCATTCTAATCCAATGCATAACTTAAATCAACAGTTTTTACCATTACTTCAAGCAACAAAAGCAAACCCCAGCATCTTCTATCAGTTAACAAATCAACAATTCATACATCTTCTCATTTCCAAAATGAGCCAAGCGACAAGAAAAGATACAAATGAAAGAAAAGACACATGCACAGCATAATCTGAGCATGCACACGCGCGCTGACAAGAAAGAGGAGAGAGCACAAGGCGACGGCATATCAAAGCCAGTGCGGGACTCAAACAGGATGTTCCTCTGTTTCTGGCCTACATGTGAAATTCTGTACGCTCCTGCACAGGCCCCAGGCTCTTAAGCCTGGCCAATGGGGAGCGCGTCCAGGCTGATAAAGCTGAGGGGATTTGTTCCACATTCCACGAGCCCTTTAAACAACACAGAGGATCTCAGAATGCCAGGTTGTGGGTGAGGTGGCTTGGGAGCCAATCCCTGACGGTCCACAGGTGGGCACTTCCTGAACCTAACCAACGGTGATGATCCAAAGAAGGGAAGGGTTAGTATAAATCATCTCTTCAAACTGTGTCAGTTACAGCCAACAAAGCTTTATAAACACCTCAGTGTGGCGTATACCTGCACCTCACCAGGGTAAAACAGTCACTCTCACCTGAGAATGCTTTTTGTGTACTGTAGGCAGTGTCAGGTTTCCAGCTGTCTGTCCGGCATTGAGATGTCAACTGTAATTGCTCTCACCTGTGAGATAACCACTGACACCACTGTTTTCACTGTTCATTTTGTTAAGCTGTAAGAGATTTGAGTCACAGCTTTGAAAAGCAGGCTTGGCAGATCATAGGGGCGAGGCTCTGTGGTTGGAGGCTGTTGGAGCCACAGGCGTTACTGAGCTCCTGCGGGTGACTGAGAAATGTAAACAAACCAAGTTGGAGAAGGACAGCTGCATGTCAGCGTTGAAGAGCTGCAACATTACCCGAGCTTTTGTATGGAGCACTGTCTTAGTTTTAGTTGATGTATCCCCCTGGCCCTATCTGACATGCTGAAGTACCTCTTTATCAGTAGCCATTATGTTCCAAATGGACTCTTCAGGACCAATTATGCCCTGAGTGTTTAGTAGACAGTCTGATCAAATTCAATTCTATGTGAAATAAGTTGTTTTGGTTAAGTTTTCGACAAAACTGGCGACATGAACTTTCATACTTCTTATCATAATAACCAAAAAGCAGTAACCGATAGACTGTTTCAAGGTGCAGTATGCAAAGTTTTGTGGCATCAATAAACTCTGATTTGGGAATCTGATGGTAGGTATAAATTAAAAGAAAAGAAAGAAAAAAAATACAAGACTTGTCGGACAAGTAAATTTAAATTTGAAACACTTCTGAACTATAAAAACATAGTCTTTATAAACGTTTTACTGTATCGCTATCAATATAACCATATAAATGATGCTCGGCGGTGTCAGACAGTAAGCTACCTTTAGTTGGCTTCATTTAGATATCTATTTTTATAATTTGTTCATCCATTTAAACATTTTTAGGATAGCTCTTGTTTCTGGGTATGGTTAGTTTTTCTTTATCTATGAATTGTATATGCAGAAGTTGCTACTTTTTGGTTCCTTTCGTAACAAATCTTATCCCATTTAATATGTGAAACTTGTACATTATCATTAATCTGTTGTTTGGATTAGTGCAAATAAACATAGTAATATTTTCCTTCAGTGTGCTTAAACACACCTAAACTAAACCAACCAATAAAGACAATTAATAGTGGAAGAAAGAAACATGACAGCCAGTGTACCCTACACTGCCCCACTGGCTCCCAGCAGGGATCTGCAAATACCTTTATTCCTTTTTTGTTAAAATTTTGTCACATCAATCAGCTTTTTCTAATCTATAACTTCAAAATGGGAAAAATGAAAATCTTAGTCATGGACTAATAAGAATAGCTTTTCTCTTTATGTTCAAATGCTTCAGTAGAGAAAATGGTGGAAATGTTTTTTTAAAGCACTGCTGCTCTACAGCTTTGTATTTCCCTGTCATTTGTCAAAGAAAACTGAACCCAGCCTTTTGCCGCACAAGACCACATCATCAGCCAGAATTCAACTCATCAGCCACGAGATGAATTAATGTTATTGCAAAATAATTCCTGGTACATAAATAACAGATGTCATGTAACTTTTTTAAGACACTGGCCACTTGCAACAACTTCATGAGAACTGTTTATGTGCATAAACAATTCTTTAACTCATTTAGCAGCTCACTTTAATTCAAGGCGCTCCTGTTGTTAGAGGGTTGTAGATCGGTTTAAGAGCTGCCCGCTGGCTTCCTCAGCATGTCTTCCAACAGGGGAAGAACAGTCTCAGGGTCAAAACAGTCCACTAGTTACTGCTCCCCATGGGTAACACCGAAAGGTGAAGATGCATTTAAGTAACCACAAAAAGAGGAGCTTAGGCAGCCGTGACCAATCAGCCAGTAATGTAGCATGACCTGGGAAGCATTTTGGCTAAACAGAGGTTAACGGCTGCATCAGGCTCACAGGTCAGAGACAGTCAAATTATTACACAGTTCAGTGCAGTAGGATGCAACACATAAGGCGACCTCACCTGCTGCAGCCCAAGAATATTCAGTGGCATCGTCTAAACCTCAGGAAAGACATCATTTTACGATAAAATACAGAGGTTTTGTCCTGGGTTACACAAAAGTCCTGAATCCACAGACTATCTTACAGCTTTCAACACTAAATACAAAGATTCAGACAGGGAAAAAAATCACCTTGCACCTGTTCAAAGTGCCTGCACACCTTTTATCTCCCTTCCCTCTTTGCTGTTGTGTAACTCTCCCTGACTGTCGGGCACCGCCGTCTCCTCCAGCCGGCAGGGATTGCCAGTCTCAAAGACCACGAGAATTCTTGACACTGCAAGAACAGGCTTAAGTCCAAGCTGTGAAGTTCCTCACAGGCCTGGAACTGGACGGGAGGTCATGGCAGGGTCAACACCAAGTGTTTTCCCGAGAATTCCTAAAAATACATTCCTGCTGCCGGGCGCAGGAAGCGCAGGAGACTCCGCGATTTTCAGACGACGTGAAGGAAGCCTGGATGTGTAAAATGGAGCCCAGCCAGAAGACCACTGGCAGTTACGCTTTGGCGTTTTGAGACGCAACTTCCCATGAAAGAAAGACGCAAAGCTGAAAGCTGACGAGAAACAGATGAGATGAATGGGGAATGGGTGGGGGGGTTCTGATGCACCAGAATCATGCAAAACTCATTCATGTTTCTGTTGAATTATTCTCAAATTATTTTTCAGAAAAAGAACGACGTAAGAGGCCTCACATGATGAATAACTTGAAATCAGAGCAACAAGAATTTTAAAACTTCCCAGTGCAAACAGTGAATTATTTTAATTTTTTTTTGGTGTACAACCTCGCACACATATACCACATAAAGATTTTAAGGCCATAGTCAGTGCAAGTTTAACATCTGTGCTTTTTCCGTTTAGACTTTGTGCACTCTAGTGACCTGACAGACAGCTTGTGTGTCTGAAACACTGTTCCCCAGTGTGAAATTCTGAAACGTAATTCATCCATGGCTCTAGCAGAGATCAAAAGGCTATGGTGCAGAGGGCAGCTCAGGCTCCGCCTCCATCTCCAGCTCAGCTTTTGCAGCAGACCAAGTAGAAAACTGCTGTTTTTGCAGCCATAATTATGGAAACCGGGTCTGCAAGACTGGGAAAGAATCTGCGCTTAAACACGAGCTATACCGGCTTTGCATTCGTCCCCTCTATACTCTTTTATGTATGTATGTATATATGAATGTGTGACCATCAGACTGCTTGACTGATTGTCAGTGAAGCACCCTGAGATGACTTTGTTATGATTTGGCGCTATACAAATAAAGTTTAATTGAATTGAATTGAATTGAATCTTATCTACAGCTTTACACAACAAGCCTGATAGACTCTCCCTAACATGGAGAGGGTCTGGGGCTAGTCCACTTGAAGCACTATGTGCGACACTTGATGCATAGATAAAAGTTCTTGGAAGAGGATTTATGCTTCAAAAACACATTAAAAGCTATGAGATAATAAGGGGACTTGGAGATGAAGCAGCTCTCAGTGTGAGCATGTGACAGTGAGGGTAAAAGTTCATATATTCTGATACACTGGCATTTTTTAAACGATAGGATCAGTCCGGCCCCTATCAACACAAAGAAGTAGGTACTGGTTATGAAAAAAGATCTTGCTGAGTGGTAATGCATATGAGTTTTGCTTTAGTTATTTAAGTTAAGGAAAGGTCCTGCCAGCGTAAAAGCTTCCTGTGTCTTCTTGTGGCTACTTTTCTATGGCACAATATGCAACAATGGTCTCTGAGCAGCAGTATCATGAAATAACATGATGACTTAGCTGTCTATTTCTTTGTTATGTATCTCCTATGAGCAGATGGCGTCTCTCGCAGGCTCTCAGTGATGGGGGAAGGCATCTCAAGCAGAACTGCTGTTTATTTGAAATGAACCTTTAGGTAAACACGTTACAAGGTACACAGGGCCAGGTCAGCTTTTGAAGTGGACGGGCGCAGGAAAGACATGGGTGGGGGAAGAAAAGAAGCCTGCCTTCAGAGGAAATGAGAACAGAGGTCTCTTTCTACTGTGTTTCATCCTCTCTCTCTTTTTGTCACATATAGAAAGAGCACAAAAGGTGTCTATAGCCATCGTCTGTTATGAGAACAGCCGAGTTCATATTTCATCTGAACATATTGGTAGGATCATTTGAAAATAGTTTTGGTTTTGATTTTTTCAAATTGAAAGCCGGTGACAAAAATAACCGCTTCCTTTTTAGCGGAGACCCATTGAGGGTTTTTGATGACGGGAACAGGTTTGGGTAACAAAAGCAAGCTTGCAGCCATTCCCTGGTGGAGAGGAATGTTCTGTGCAGAAGGAAGGCCAAGCCTGTGCTGTCTGCAGAACCTGGGTCCAAGCTTTGAAGCTCCTAGTGTGTTTCAACAGCTAACCACTTTCAGATGGGACTGTGGCGTTTTATGAGCTGACTAATAGCGATACCTACACATGTGCAAGCTTGGGGTCCCAAAGAGGGGAAGGCTCTGCTTAGAGCAGAGAAAGAGTCCTCGGGGGTCTGGGTTAGACTGTGTTTGATATATCTTATGCAATAGCATCTTGGATATGAAAATGGAAGACGCAAAGATGGATCTTGTGGAAAATCTGTTCAGTTGTGAACCCAGATTTGCAATAAATCCTTAAACATCAAAAATGATCTTGCGTGAATAAACATTTATGCATACCTGAAATCCACATGGCATAGTTAACACTATGTGTAACACAACTTGAAATGAAGCCGGGACTTGGCTTGAAATGGCAAAGCATCACAACTTTGAATAACAATGGCAGCAACTCTGGATGCCCTTCGCTGGACTTTCTCTTTAGCGTGCAGGAAACCAGTGTCTGAGGTCTGTGTGGTGTTTCACTCCGACTACAAACCTATTATGGCGCCAGGTTCGTGAATGTGTGGCACGGATGACGTCTTGAAGCATTCTGGGGTGACCCTGAAGGCTTTGCATACAAGACAACACAATCACACTGCACCATGTCATGAAAGGCGTCGATGAGCACCCCAAAAGCACAGATCATGTTGCCTCTTTCACAGAAATACTGGTTTTTACTTCCAGTACTCTCTCATGGAAACAAGAGCAGAGGTATTCAAACCTCAGATTTATAGCTGCCAGTGTTTTGTGATGCACACTGCTATTTGGTTTCCTGTATATTTGTACTGTGTGACATATAAGTCAGGTCAGCAGCTGACCTAAATGGAGACAATCTTAAGTTTCATCTGATTGAATTCAGTGGGTAACACACTTGTGTGCAAAGGAGGAATCCCCTGTCCTCTCTGAGCAAACAAGCAAAACCTCAAACTCTGTTGTCTGCAAATATTTCAAACATAAACATCTTCAACGATCGCATATCTTCTGTGTCTCATCTGAAAATGTTTAAGTAACCCATTTGGATGTTTCCTCTGTCCTCTGTTAGCTTATTACAACCTTTCTTCTCACTGATTATCAAGTTAAAACAATGTGATCAATTAACATCGGCTATAATAACAGAACGTAACAACAAAACGAACAGCCATAACTAAAAAAAAAAGTAATATTCCCCTGCCTGCTCTGAGGCTTGCGAAACGAAGTCCACTTGGAAAAGAACAGGGGTTTATGTGGAAACATACCTTACACACAAAATGTAATAACCTTTGAGTCTCCCGGTGTTTTACTTGGCTGGGAAAGCACAAGATCAAACACAGACTTGAATCCAGCAGCCTTTGCCAAAAATGTCAGCGCTAAGCACTGGACTCCGGCTTCAGGTATTTTCTTTCCTCTGGCAGAAAGCCGGAGCAAAGACACAGACCAACATTAACCCTCAACGGGGCTGCCCCGAATAGTCACCAGCGCAGGCAGGAGAAGGGAGGTCCGCCTTCTGTCATCAGCGACCACGCACACGTGTGTCACTGAGAAAACAGAATGAGTTCCAATCTACAAGATGAGATATTCACATATGAGCGCTTTCAGACTTGCATCTACTCCTGCGAAGCAATGCTGATGTCTCTGAAGTTCGCAAACAGATATCTCAGAAATACCATGAAAGCAGTGACAAGACTTAAGTGACTTCAAAGTGGTGACAATGAGGCGGATATATCTCTAAAGGCAACCCAGCCTCAAGTTGTCTATCTGCAGATAGACGCAGCAGTGATCATGGAGGTGAAGTGATTGTCATTTGCCTTGTCTGATTATATTCTGTTCTCTTTTGGGCTGCAGGGGAAAAGTGCATGATTCTTTGTTCTGTCAGCTATAACCAGTGGTAAAGCTAAATGTCCATGAAATGGACAGAATTTGTCACAATGTCATCAAACGAAACTAGATTATTATGAAGCACTGTTATTACCTCCGCCAAGGAGGTTATGTTTTAGCCGGCGTTTATTTGTTTATCTGTCTCTGTCAGTGTACAAAATAACTCAAAAAGTTATGGACAGATTTCGATGAAACTTTCAGGATAGCTTGGGAATTATGCAAGGAACAATTGATTCCATTTTGGTGAAGATCCGGAAAAGATTACGTATTCTGGATCACTTTGAGATTTTTGTTAACATTGCAGTCAATGAAGCTTGGCAGAGGTCTGCGCTCTCCTAGTGCTTTTTTAGTTTTTGTATATGAAAACTAATGATACATGTTGATGACATTCTGTTCAAGGTTACACAAAAAAAAAATACGACAAGTGAACAAGGATATTAATCTTAAACTAGAGCCAATAGATGGTTAGTTTAGCTTAGCTGCAAAGATGGCAACAGAGGTTTATGACTGGCCTGATAGTTAAGGTGGGATATAGATTAACATAAATTAAAAGAAATATTCTTTTTTCTTTGAAGTGGGGTTGTGTGATTAACTTAGGATTAAGTGTCTTTAACTCAGTAGACAGGGTGAGAATCCTCTCAGTTTGGAGAACCAGGTTTCCTAACATCTGACACTCAGAATGAGGCCACCAGAAGAGCAAACTTCCGGCCATATAAAACAACTCAGACTTAAAAATAATTCACAGCTCATGAACAAGGATATGTCCTGAGGATTTTCACATTGTGTCCTAGTGGAATGCTAAAGAGCAATCATACACCTCTCGCACAAATCAGTATGAAAGTTAGATGACAAAAACCAAACAAACACAAAAACTGAAGAAGTTTTAGGTTTTGTTTATATTCAGGATTCATACCGGACGGCTGTGGCTCAGTGGATGGAGCTGTTGTCTACTAAAACAGAAAGTCAGCGGTTCTATTCTACTCCACTACATGTCGAACTGCCTTTGGGCAAGACACTCAACCCTACATTGCCTCCCCATTTTCCCATTGAATGTGTGTGAATGTTAGTTACGTAGCACCAAATATGTTTCAACAAGGTGCTGTATGAATGGGTATGAATTAGACATTATATGTCTAATTCACCCAGAAAAGTGCTATACAAGTACAGTCCATTTACCATTCCTGGTTCTACAAACTGATCCCTTAACAGCGGGAAGTCTAAAATGTGGGGTTTCACAGTCAGTCCCACTATGAATCACACGATGTGATGGGCTGATTGGGCCTCCAATGCTGCTGGAAAGGTTGAACCTTTATTGACTTTCTACTACTTGCCGCACTGACAAAGAAAAGCAAACCAGCCAAGGATTCGTTATGGCAGTACACAGGGTCGCCGCATTTAAAAGGAAAAAAGAAGTCTTTCCTGTAATGCCAACATGTGAATCCTGCCTAATACAACATAGTGCTTCTTATCTGTGGTGTGACATGTCCTGGCAAAAAGCAACGACTCCCCTGGGAAACAAGTTAGTTCATCAGCTAAAGTTCCACGGAAATAGTCCCTGCATTTTATCAGTGAGGATCAGCTACCTGCAGAGAATAGGTCACACCAGAAATTTGACACAAACTAGTAGGCTGGCACCAAATGGGTCTATGGTGAGATCCTCATGACGAGTCTGCCTCACAGGGCTACTGTCGGTCTGCAACTAGATCTTAAAAATATGCTCCAATACCGCATGGAAAATACATTCAGGCTAAAACATACATTCAAGAACGCATAAATTCACGTTATTAGTACATTTACTCCAGCGTAACAGCTCTTCATAAAAAATCGACTTCTGGGTATCAGGAATTGCTCGTTTTGGTACATGCTTCTGAAATAAACTCATGTTGCAAGAAGAGTATACCACCTGACAGTTTTTCAGGTGTTTCTGCAGTCCACCCCCCCCCTCGATGAGACACTAATGTTTGTAATCTGGTTTGATTATATAATCACATCAAGGTTATTTGTTTACAACCATAGCCTGAAAGCAGCTGTGGGCAGATTTTGGGACATCTGAACAGAGTCGATCTAACTTAGCAAACAGAAACAGCGTTACTGATTTTCTAAATTGACCACAATAAATGGAAAGAAGGTGAAACTTTAGCAGCTTGCAGGGCTTTTCGCCAAATCAACTACGGTAACTTCATCTCTGCAAATCTAAAAGTTTGATTGCTTCAGATGGTGCGGGATATGCAGGTGTGGTCGGACTGTCGCAACACAGAACAAAGTTTGGATTACAAAGCAAACAGGAGGAGAGGGAGTACTTCATCTAAAGACTCATTATTCAGCTATATTGTTATAGTAAAGCCAGTTTGTTGCAGCTGCAAATCTGATAATTAAAATTGTAAAGCAACATCAAATCAGAAGGCAGAGAGGGTCAATGGGGACACTTGTTTTTTTTCCCCCCTGACATGTCCTCTAATAGCCTGATTGGCTTCTGACCATAGAAGGTTTTTTCATTTTCATGAGCACTAGTCAGCTGGGGTTCAGGGTGAAAGAGCAAAATGCTTCAAAGTACTTCAGACAGTATAAATATTCTCAGAAAAATAAACATTTAATCTGCTTGGAGTTGTTCTAATGTCTCTCCCCATTAGGCAGAAGCCACACAAACCACTCTGTGCTTCTCACTCACTCATTCACTCAAAGACTAAAGGAGCAACACACCTAAACATCTAAACATGAAAGGACGACTAAAACAAGCATCTCAGGCTCCGTGACAAGTGTTGAAGACATCCGGGTGATGATGTTTACACTGACAGGGAGTTTTTTTTTTTTTTGCTCAACTAACGTCCAAGAAAAGTCCAAGAAAAGTCCAAGAAAGCTGCTTGATTTGCACGTGAAACAGCTGACAGAGGCTAAGGTGAGACGAGGTCAACGGTCAGCTTCTGTGTCGATCCACAACAGTGAAAAAGTTGGATGAAGCCCTTCCCCCTCTACCTTTAAAACCCTCAAAGTCTCCCTTTAGAAAATAAATACATAATAAAAAAAAACACCCTAACCCCTGTTCCTCCTCCTTTTTCCTCTTCCCCGCCACCCCTTTCCCACCACAGCCCCTCTCCCTGCTCCAGGATTTTGCTGTACAAACCAGGAACAGATGTCTGCCGGGGCCGTGCTGAAAGACCCCGCTGTTCTGGATGCCAGCCACATGCTTTTCATTCAGAGATGAAGGCTCACAGCTCGCCTTCTTGTGAAGCCAATTTCAAAAAAAAAAAAAAAAAGGAGAAAAAGAGGGAGGGGTGGTAAAAACAAACTCTCCAAATGCCTTCAAGTCTCTTCAAAAGCAGTACATATATGAGCATACCTTTTTGTCTCCTCTCTTCCACGCATTGTTCCCTGGTACACCCTCAGCTAGGATGCTTTTTTTCCCCCCTTTTTTTTCATTTGCAGTCTTAGATGAGGCGAAAGTAAAAAGTCACAAGATGTTGCAGACAAAAATATTTCTTGAAAGAAGTCTTGAAGTAGTTGAAGACTGCGAGTTTGTATCCAGTGTGCACACAACTCAAAACTGAACGAAAAAAAGTCTTCAGTTTTTATACTTGCAGCAGTGCGCTAAAAACTAAAAAATGTCCTTTTGGGCTGTAGTCTAAAGATTACACAGATATCCCACATTAAATACAGCTTACTCAAAATTTACGTGGTGACTAGAAGATATACCCAAATGTCCAGTGGCATAACTGTCCAAACAAAACATCTATTTTGAGCAGGATCATTGAATGAGGATTTTACATGAGGGGAAAGTCTTATTCACAGATTCCAAATGAATATTAAAAAAAAAAAAAAACATTAGCGTACAGTTTGTTTAGTGAGCTGCATGGGAACTATGCTCTTAAATCTAATTTATTATTGAGGGGTGAGAGCTATGTAACTCTCTGTAAGTCCAAATAAATTTGTGTCTTTGAGCTTTTTGGCACATAATTACATCCTCCTGAATCCCTTACTGAGCCCCTTTTTTTTTAACTTTAAGTGAGATATCATTAACCTTTCAAAGAAGAACAATCCCCATCTTTGCCGTGGTGTTTACGATGTTGACACACTCCCTCTTCACAGGCCAGGTCTGTGGGAAGTTTGGAGACAAAAGAGAGTGTTGAAAGGCTGAATTAGCCCGTCAATATTTGGGCATCCGAGCATATCTGCATGAACCTGCGGCGGTTGTGTGTGAGGCTATCAAACAGCAGTTTCTGAAGGTGAAACACTGATGCTTCACGGGACTTGTTTGCCCAAAAGTATGGGTTGGGGCAAATTGCACGTATTCATAACTAGTCATTTGATGTTTTACCACTTTGATCTCACCTGTAACACTGACATCGCACCAGGTATTTGAACAGGTTAAACTTGTTTTAGAACACCTGCAAAGAAGTGTTTAAATCTTGATGACTAGATAAGCAAAAGTCTTCCCACTGAATCCCGCTTGCATTGACTCTTTACACCACATCTTAAGGAGATTGTAGGACTATACCATGAGGACAAACTTCCAGCTGCAATCTTGAATCATGGTTTGCAGTAATATCAATATTTAAACAGTCCTTTTGATCTTTGTTAGTTCTTATTACAACCAAGCAAAGCAGTCACGATTTGTTGGTTAAAAATTATAGCGCACTATTCCTCAGCCCATCCCCCAGGACAGAGCAGGAGGATAGAGAAGTGAGGAGTGAGGGTTCGGAGCCTCCACTGTTATCAGAGCCCTTTTATAACTCCCAGTTCTGTGCTTTGAAGTCGTGGCCAGACAACTCAGGAATCTTACTCCCCCGTTTGACAATGAGGAGGCGGGGGGAGGTGATCGGAGCTAAACCGTCTGTTAGGCCAATCTTCTCCTATATAAAATCATAAGTAATTTCAAACATCGCCAAAGCTCATCAACTTGGAATAAGTGGCGGAACTGCAATCTGGATGACTAAAGTTGATCTAAAAACATCACATTTCCTAAAGCCACTGCTGTTATTTGTTGTTTGATTTGGACCTGCTTTATCATAGTCTGATCTCCAGACATCTGAGATCCCATAATCCAATTATCCTATCTGGAAATTTGACAAAGTACTTTGATCCTCGTGAAAAATGAATTATCAGAAGGTAGGATCAGGAAAAAGGAAATAGATTTATAGTGTTGTATTCTGTCCGGACAGGAGGTCTGTTAATTAGAAGTGAAAGTAAATAGTGTGAGGAAGATCCACGGGGACTTTTTCTTTGCTTGAGGTACAAGAGCATGAATAAATAAGTCCCTGTAAGTAAGCAGGAAGTTGCATTATGGTCTTTGGATAATGCAACTTCATTCTGAAGTCTGGATCGTTTATATTCCGTGTGAAGGCTGCAGTAAGCCAATATTTGCCAAGCTGATAAGTTGTTCACTGTTTTATTAAATGCATGTTTTGTCCGTAAAGTGTGCAACAATTTCTAGTTTATCTAAAACAAAAGACATTAATTTGCAACACAAACTGTGCCACGAAAGTAAGCCAGTGCAAAAAAACTGCTTAGGCTGAACTATACTGCAAGAAAAATCAAAGATATATTTTAGAATCACTTTCTGACATAAAAAATACCACAGCCATTTGCTTCCTTTTTTCTTTTTTTTTCTTTTTTTTTAAGTGACTAGAATAATTTACCACAAAGACACATCCAGATGAATATGGCAATAACAGATGCTGCTGCACTTTGTCTCCAAAAAAGTATGAAAAGCAGGTCTGTTAGCTAAATTCTGATTGTCTTCCAGGTTTGCTCTACAGGCCTATAATGAAACCAATTAATGACACAAAATAAATCAGGTGTATGACTTTGATTGAACGGAGGGCGGGATCCGCCGACTAATAACTGCCAAGCTTATGTCTTTCGTGGTTTTCCTTCAGGGGAGTGAGAACCCAGACTCCTCTGAAGCAGAGTAAAGTTCTCTTTTAACTTGCCATGAGTGGGAGGTTTACAGCCCTGATATAATCCATAACTCTTCCACTATTACAACCACCCACCTCACAGATTGTCAGTAACTCTCTGTGAACCTCTCGCAGTTTTCTGTCTTCATCTTGGAGCGTCCAGCATCCCTCAAAACGACACACTAATTGAAGTGATGTAATGTTATGCCACAGAGGGCTGTCCACTGGGAACAGCGCTAGAATGGGAGGCATTGAGCAAAAAGACACAGCCCTGAGTCACGATGCCAGCAGCCACAAGAGCAAACTTTATATCCTCCAGTCGAAGAAATGACTACCTTTCCATCCTGCCTCTGTCTTTGTGTGTGTGCTGCTTTGCCAAGCTGCTTTACAAACACACATGCACACACACATACAGTGCTCATAGCTGTCATAACCCATCCAAAGATGCTGGAGGGGGA
Source organism: Craterocephalus stercusmuscarum (assembly GCA_037177115.1). Classification (NCBI taxonomy): domain Eukaryota; kingdom Metazoa; phylum Chordata; class Actinopteri; order Atheriniformes; family Atherinidae; genus Craterocephalus; species Craterocephalus stercusmuscarum. Next base: position 14,680,355 of record JBBDHI010000006.1, on the reverse strand, counting down.
ATAACCGCTGCAGTGCTGTGCCAGAGCCAGACATGACAGAAAGAACAACAAGCTACAATTTTGCAAAGACATCAGCATGTCCTCATGCCTGAGAACACAGTTCACTTCCACTCAGGTCAAGAAGTTCTCAGATCAGCTTTCAGGGGGGGAAAAAAGAATTTAACAGATTCTTCCAGACAACTGTGAAGTGTTGTTGATTTCATCTGCGAATACAAACACACACCTGGCACACCTTTTCTTTCTGGTAATGAATTTTGTTTCTGCAAGTGTCAAACATGTGTAGTCTGCATGGCCTAACAGAAGGGAGTATCAGGATTTGCCTGATAAAAGTTCGCAGAAACAGAAAGAATCCACCAAAATAGCCCTACTTTTATTTATCCCACTCACTAAAATGCTAAGATCATGATTAGATCCTTTAAATAAAAAAATATATATTCATCTCAAACGTGTCATCTTAAAAGAAACGCTATTTAAAAAGTGAATAAAAAGAAGTCTGTACCTGCATGTTCTTCATCTTGTGATCAGTTGCGCTGTACCTCTCACATTCCTCCATCCCTCTGCGGAGGAAGGCGTTTACGACAAAACTGTCTCCTGAAACATGAAGAATATTCAAGTATAGACTTCAGACACGTGGTTGAATGCTTTAGCATCATTATAAACCTTCATCATACAAAAAGTTGTACGTTTATCCTCACCTTCGGGGTTTTCTCTGCGCTTGCACGCTTTGAAACATGAGACAAGGATGCAAAACAGATAATCGTTAGTTGTGCTTTTCTTCAGTTACCTATTAGCTATAATGTTACAACGCTGTGATTCTGACAGCTCAGACATTTCTTACCATGTTTTGACTGAAGTTTGCCCATTCTTAAGTCCCTCTTCCTTGGATTAATAAAGGTACTCCGAAAATCCGACAGGAATAAAGCCGTCACTGATTCTACATGGTCACATAGTCTTTGTTTTGCAGGAAGAAAATTCCAACTTCATCCAAGGGCAGGTGATGAAATTGCTGGTTCATTGAAGGATCGATAGTAACTAAGAGCATAGAGGAAAAATCTGTCAAATGCTCCGTGAGGCAGACAGGGCGCACTCGCTGTGTCTGCCTTCAGACTTTACTTCAGTCTAACTGCTGTGAAAGCGCTTCAACGCAGCAGAGGGAAGAACAAGCGTCAAACTAACAAAGGTCTAAAGCACTTCCGGTAAGTATTTACAGAAGTAAAACAATCGGTTGTTGTCATCAGTTCATGAACAGTAGCTTATCTAGCAGCTAAGCTCAGTGGCCAATAATCGGCCAGATATTACTAACTGGGATGTCCAACACGATCTTTATCATCTTTGGTTAGAATCAGTGTGTGAGACAGGCTAGACGGAAATTAATATACTGTATGCTGGAAATCCTTAAGCAACAGCTTTAAGCCCTTTCCAGTATCAAAACAATACAAGATCTTATCCGTTTTTAAGGACTATCATAAGCTGGGAATTTAGAAAAATACCTAATTGACAGGCCTATTAGGCTACAATCACAAAAACTCCTTTGTCTCTAAAGGCAAGGCAAGTTTATTTTCAAGACAATTAAAAGTGTTTTAAACACACTGAAAGACCAACCAGTTAACACAAATGATAGCTGCTGGACTATACTGGCTGACGTGTTGCTGTTTTTAAGGGTAGCCTACTGGAAGGTTACCAACCAACCCTCAAAGTCCTCTCCCCATCCCATGTAGCCTGTTTCACACACTGGTTCGCTACGTACTTTAGCTCTGTTGAATAAATACATCTGTAGCATTTGCTGTCACTTTATCATTAATTCAGAAATGACAGATTTATATTTCATGATAAAATCTAAATCAGTTTTATTTATATAACACTTTATTGAATGGTTAAGAGCAACCCAGAGAGAAAGAGAGAGAAAGAGAGAGAGAGAGAGAGAGAGTCAAAATGATATGTTTTACAAATATGCTCTTTACCCACTCTGACTATAAAATAATACCAGTCTTTTAAATAAAATCGGTTGAATTTCAAATTATTTGTGAAACTCTTTAAGGCAATAAGTACAGTTAGATTTTGATCGACAGTTTTGAATTGATCATGTTGTGCTTACTTCTTTATTTAACTCAAAAGAGAACAACTTGTTCAGAAATTCATAAAAATATTCTACTTTCATGAGCAAGAAACCATCGTATTGCTGCATTAATTATGTAGTTTATTTCACTTTTTCTTCAACAGAAAAGATTATTTGTTCCACCACATTAACTTATTTTGAAAGAGTGATTCATTTGACTTCCTGCTGTTTTGATGAAGTTGACCTAGTGATAACTGGGCAATTCTGTTGCAGCCAGGGGTAGAACCGTGTCCTCTGTTGGTTACAGTGTCTGTACAGCTTCATTCATAGGTTTCAGTGTGGATATTTCCTATTAATATTGTGTTAATTCATTTTACTTGAATTATGTTTGTTTGAACAGTTTCTCAGTGGGACTAAAAATAATAGGTCAAACAGTTAAAACTATGTGCATCTCCATGCAGATTTAGAAATGTTCTGTTAACCAGAGCATGATCTAATCAAAAAATAAATTGTTTCTAGTTTAAGAGAATAAACTGATAAGCTGCCTTTTTGCAGTCCCCAGGTTTGTTTCTGTGTTTTGGTACATGACATGCTGAATGCTAAATATAAACTATTGTTTATTCGACTGAACAAGGAAATACTGTTTTACTTCAACCTGTCAAACATCCATGTTTGTTTTCTTTGGCAGAGCATTAAAACAGGGACCTGTCTCACAACTCATGTCAACTGTTAATATAGATTTACCTTTCCTCTGCTTTATGTAAACTACAGATGTGTCATTACTGCTTTGAAAAAAAAACTGCTGCTGTTCAAATGCACGTGTGATGTTATGTTTGCATGCTATCAAGAGTTGACAAACTATTTTCCTTTCACTAAAGACTACACCACTGCTGTCACATAAGAAATGGGTTAAACCTTGCAAATTGTCATTTCATTTTTGTTTTTTCTTCTGTAAGAGGTGGAGCTCTGTGCTGCTGAATCCTCATGAATTTGGGCGAGGTAATATTTAGCACAGCAACATCCAAGTTACACAACCATACATTGATGAATATGGATTTCCGTTAAAGAGCCTTCTTTGTCCCTACAGTTTGTCTGCTGCATGACTCCTCTCAAGCGCGGCCCTCTTAAATCACTGTTTGTGGTTGACAGGATGAGCAGACATTTGCATTGTCTTTGATCCAACTTGCTGTGCCTAATTATCATGATTTCTTTATGCAGCTCGACTCCCAGGATTCTGCCTCTTTATCCTACACCTTGTAATATTCTGCTTAAATGGCTGACTAACATATGGCACACAGAAATTCATCAAACGTAGGAAACATCAATGTCTGACTGGAGACACTGGACTGGAAGCAGAGACAAAGCTGTGTGGTTGTCTTTGAGGGGAATGTTCGTACAAGTAATGGTTTATGATCAAAAGCTTTTGTGTGGATGAAGAAAAACACAGACAGCTTACATTTTATGGGCTCTCATTATGTTTTTGAGCAGAAGATGTGGATCATTATACCAGTAAAAGTGAAGGGTATTATTAAACCTGATTTAATCAGGGCCGTATGAAGCTTTGAAACCAACATTGTGGACTGTAACCGCTTTAAAATGAGTGATAGTTTCCATAGCTTGTTTGCGCCTCTGCTCAGTTTCCTCCTAATATACCTATAAGTATGTAAGTTAATCCAATCCTTATTTGAATCACCACTGGCACATGTAGGGATATTCCATTGCTTTCGGCAATGTACCTGAACAAGGGTTGAAAGGATAAACATCACTGACTGTTTGTTTTGTTTGGAGTTTTCTGACATTTTAAAGCTGCCTGTAACAGTGATAAAATCCTATAACAATAAGGCTTTTGACTTTTCTTCCTTCTCTGACTTGATTGGCTTTTAACAGTTGCCTGCTTTTTGGACAGACTACAGTCGAAGAAAAAGGCCTCCAGACAGAGCAATTATGGTTTTATTTACCTTGTCGTTCCTACAGCTCAGCTTTTCTCTCCACTTTCTGATTATTGATCAGATAAAAGCTAAGCCTCCTTGTGTGATTTATCTAGCATAAAAAAGAAAAAAACAAAAAAAACAAAACACACCTCTAATGAAAGGAAACAGTGGGTGCCATCAATTAGGTGTAAAAGATATTTCTGGTATTTAAGGGATAACTCACAGAAACAGCAGTTATGTGTAAATTAAATTCACTCTTTGCATGATGGGAAATCCAGTTTGGAATATATATCTTTTGGTTTATCTTAATGACAGACTTGTGACAGTAAAATCTAATACACCAATAAAACACTTCATAAGCTAAACGAATCACACAAGAAAAGTCTTTCAAAAAGATCTGTGGTATGGCTGAGTGCATCTGAAGTGTGTGAATAAAGATGAATTCAATGTTTGCTTTCCTTTTACATTCAGTAACAGCCCACAGGATCCACTTTTGAAGTGGAATGAAAAAGCATTGCCAACAACAAACAAAGGGCACATTGTTTGAACCCAGCAGCTCACATGCAAAGCATCAGAGCATTCACAGAATGCAAAACATGTTCACATGAACGGGGCAGCCGATCTGTTCATGTAAACTGTGCAAAGGACTGATACATTTCAAACTCTCATCTTTCAACTGCATATCACTCACTGTCATGCATTATAGTCATATATCACTGTGGATCCCACTTAGAGGCTCGAGTCATTAAAACTATTGCTGCAGCTTCACATCTTCAAACTAAATTAAATCTTGAAAAACATATTCTGCATAGTAACATTTGTGGAACTTTTTGGAAAACAGCTGAAGTTTCAACAGAATACATGAGATGGGCTCAAGTTCAGCTGCAATCTGTTTTTACTGCTGTTGCCGTTTTGACTTATTGCCCTTACTGTGATTATCATGTAACTCATAAAATACAACAATAATAAAAACCAGTCTCTGTGTGTAGTTCTGTGCGACAGCCTCTGTGCGCCTCCAAGTGGTGGCTTCCCGGTCATAAAACCTCTAAAATGCAACTGCTTCAGGTGTTGCAATTAAATATCAAACTCCAGCGAAACAAAAACATTTATTACAGTATTATAACCACACACACACACACACATAATTAACACATAAATACAGAAGTGGTGAAGAAAAAAAATTATAAAAAAAAGCATAGACAAAACAATAGCATATTTAGAGTAAAACTGTGGTTAATATTAAGATATATAATGAATAAGCATCACATCTGTTTAAAACCAACGCAATTAAACAAAGTTATTCTTCCATAACCAACTTTATAAACATGTACTACATTTTTAAAGGCTTATTACTGGTCAATAAAAAGTCAGCAAAAACTTCAAATGAGATATGTCCCACAAAACTAACACCTGACTGAACATGTCTATGCACGGATGCCACAATAAGCAGCTAATCGCAAAAAGCCTTGCAAAACAGTTTGAAAACAGAGGATGCCTTTAAAGAAAACAAACACTGACATTGTTAAGGTTAAAGCTGTAAAAATGATGACAAAATAAAGAGTTCAGTTAATTAGCGCGAGGAACATCCAAGCATCAGGGACCGCATCTTAAACAGCAAGTTATGCAGTAACACAGACATCGTATTGGTCCCTTAAGGTATTAGCACCAAAAAAATGAACCGATTTCATGTCATTTGTTAAAACGGTGTCTTTAGCATTAGTATTTAATAAACAGCCGAATGAATTTATTAAGATAAAAAAAGAAGAGAGAATCTGTTGGTACGATAGAAGTACAAACAATCAAATGTCAGCTCAATGAAACGTGATGATGATTGTAATGAGTTCAGACACCGTTGACCAGATTTGCCTTTTCCTCCCTCTGCTTATCCACTGCTCTGCTCATGGCCTCCAGAAACAGTTCAAGAGTTACTGTTGGTGTCTGTAAACAAACTACATTTACAAACAACACGTCCTCAGTTTATGCTGTTAAGCTACAATCTAATTCTTACCTTCACAAAGAGCGCATGGGCTAGAAACGGTAGCTTCCTGAGAGCTCTTCCACTCAGACCTTTGCTTTTTCTGAAAATGCAAAACAAACAAACAAAATTATCCTTTCACTATCAGCTGATGCTCTGGCATGCAGAGATTCAGGGCCCATTCATTACTGTACTCACATAGCAATGTTCCTCAGATTCAGACTGTGCTCCGATACCTCACTCTTTGCAAAGCCCATAGTTTCGAGCTCGTAGATTGTGAATAACTGCTGTCGAGGGTAGATGATCTGGCACTGCACGTATTACATAATGACAAACATAAATAAGAAATTCAGATGTAAAAACGCAGCTTATTGGATTATACTGCTGCTGATTCAATTCAATTCAACTTTATTTGTATAGCCAAGGGGACCAAGAGTGTAGGAACAGATATATGTATCTCTCCTTCTACGTACAACGTAGAAGGAGAGATACAATCATGACATTTCATCCACTGAGATC
>JBBDHI010000006.1:14644960-14655828 GCA_037177115.1 Craterocephalus stercusmuscarum | reverse complement strand
ATTTTAATATGAAATCTATGTAAAGCACTTTGTGTTGTGTTTGCATGAAAAGCGCTTTATAAATAAAATTTGATTTGTTTTAAATGAAAACACTGGGTAAATGGAGATTTATGCATTTTAAACATGATCTTTGCATCAACCCAAATTAAATTGATGGGATTTTTTTCGACTTTCTTCTTTATCTTCCAATCAAACATTGAAACCACACAAACTGCACAATGTCAGTTTGTTATTTATTTTATTCTATTACAATCCCACTTTTGTTTTAAGTTTTCTATTCTCCAATAAAAAAATTTTAGAAAAAGTTTAATTTTTCATTTAAGACTTTGGGTCAGGAAAGTTTCTGTCAGTTCATTTTCCCCAATTTGTTCATTGTCATGTACTTTTTACCACTAGAGGGCTGTAGATGCTAACTGTTGGTTTAGGTTGCTACCTGAATAGAGTGTTATCTATATTAAGTGCTTTCCAAGTGAATCCATTTTGTTTTTGTTTTGAAATATTGTCTCTTGCTGTGATATGAAATAGTCTTAATTGTGATTTACAGTGTTTGTTCCAATTCTTTTCAAACTTTAAATTGGCCTCCTTTTGTGTTTAACTGAGACCTTGATATTGTAAATTCTTTAACTTATGATTACAGAGATAAAATACCATCCAAAAATGACATTTAAAAGAAGATGGAAAAGTAATAGCATGAAAGGTAATGCAGGTGCTGTTTAGACTTTGATTACATCTCGACTGCAGTCTGATGCACTCCAGTACCTCTGCAGACGTTTGGGCCAGCATGTTTTTGTGTGAGGGTCATTTTATAATGACAACTGTAAATTGTATAAATGTATACAGTGCATTTTATTTACACTGAAGATGTTTGTACAGAAAAAGAGAAGAAGGAAACCCGGAATGGTGTGGCTGTGTTAACTGTTTTTAGTCAGAAATATAAAGCAGCTTGCTTTCCTCCATCAGCGCACCGCACACAGGTAATATTCAAGCAGCTTCATCAAAACAATTGTGTGTAATCTTCTCTGGCTGCTTTCATCATGTCCAACTAAACTAGTATACTATCACTATTGTGAGTTCATGTTTGCTTCTTGAGACAAGTCATACTTTTCAGTTTGCCATCAGCCCTCAGTACAGAAATTACATAATGCGCATCCCTTCTCAGGCCTGGATTTGATTGTGTAACATTTTAGTACAATGGACATCCGAGGGGCAGGGTTCAGGGGGGAGACTTGGATGTGAAGTGATAGTGTTGCTTTTGCATAGTCACTGTAAATATTCTGAGAATTCAAACTGTGGTCCCTGATGACAATTCCCTGTGGCCACCCACAGTCCATCCCACCATCAGGACCTCAGGACATCCTGTGCTTGAACATAAGCCAGAATCCGCTTGGACTCAGTTACAAATATTCCGTTTTTATTGCTACTGTGTGTGACCAGCGGCCTCGTGCATTTCCTTCCCTTGAGGCCTTTGGGGTTGTTTATTGATAAAGCTGCAAATATCTCTGAGCTGAAAAGCCATCCTGCATCTCCGCCTCCGAAAGCAGCAGGAGCCTCTGAGCACACGGACTGCTTGTCAGCTCACCGCTCAGTGTTGTGGCACAACCACAGGTTATTACAACAACAACGACACAAGAAGAAAACAGCTCGTCTCACAGGGCGGCAGCCAATCAGCAGCCTGGTTTCTCTTCAGCATCTCGGAGGGATTGAACCATCGGGTAGCTATTTGAGCGCAGGCAGCGCGGAGAAAACAGACCTAAAGGCTCCTCGACCTACAATTATGAATTAGTAAAACTGACGAGGAGGTGGAGGATTGCATCATCAGGTAACTAAAACCCCATTCCACCATATTTGCTTGTTTATGAGAGGAATGCAATTCTCGCTTGTTTTGGCTGAAGGTAGACCTGCACGCAGGATCCAGCTGATTCCTGAGGGTGCTGTTTGCATGCTCGTGCATGCCTCTTATTACTGATTTTCCAATTTAAAAGCGTGCAGTCGTGTGTTTTTATTCACCAGCTTATTCTGCATTGACACACTTGCATTTAGGGTTGACAATAACAAACGGGTCACGTGGACTCGTGTGAATTTGGCGTTTGCAAGTTTATGTAACATTTCGCTCATGAAACGCGCCCAGACACGGAATTGGTCAGCCTCTGCAGCCATGTTCAGTTATCTAAACTTGAGCTTTTTTGTTGTTGTTTCTCTCTGCAAAAACAGACAATTACTTGGGTTCAGTTAAAGAGTGTCAAGTCGAGATTGGATGACTGGCAATGCACTGCGCCTGTAACTCCAATCCTTATGCTAAGCTGCTGGGTAATGTGTAGGTTGTTACATAATTAGGCTTGGAAAAAAAGAAAAGATTTATGCCCTCATTTACTGGCTTCATAATGAATGGCGCTCCTCTGGAGTGTGTAAATGGAGTACAATATGTTCATCTTCAAAATAAATGTAAATAATGTGTTCACATCATCTCCGCTGCTGGGCAGCAAATGAATAATGTTCAAAATGGTCTTGGATTTGGATTTGATACAAGGAAAGGCCAGTAGGAAAGAAGCTATTTTCCACCGTCCATAGGTGAGTTTTTTTTTTATTAAGGGTGGGGGGTTGCTGTTTTCTCTCACTGAATGGCTCTGCTACCATGTTCTCGCCATAGGTTGAATTAGGTATGCCTGACATGAAGACACAGTCACTGAGTTTGTCCCAGATTTCTTTGCTCAAGGTTTCATTAGTCCAGTCCAACACCCCCTGGGTTCTGTCATAAAAAATTTACCTCAGAGTGTAAATGATCCGATTCTGTTTGGGATAGCTCATATTCCACTTTTCACAGGATAAAGACATTGCTTTCCGACAGACCTGCTTGTTGTAGACAAATCGTTTTTTCACGTGGAGCAAAACAATGGGGAGTAGTTGCTGTTGTGAGTTCCATTTTTTCTACTTCTTCATGTGATATTTCCATGACTATTGAAATGTCTTTATTATCCAATGTATTTTGCACATCAGTGTCAGCCCTCTAAACATCTAAACTGTGTTGAATTCAGAGCTCATTTCCTGCTGGCCCAACAGGCCCTCTTCCATCTGAGCCATGTCGCTGACACTTCTGCTGTCACTGGTATCATATACAGTATTCCTCTTATATGTGAGGTTGTGCAAGACTCCCTGGGCTTTCTCGTTGTTACTTCTACTTCTTTGCATGCTGTTGCCAATAATAACTATCGGAGCTTGTTTAAAACATCTCTGCAGCCCACTGCTTGCCAGAATGTTTGAGGCTCAGAGCAATTTGAGTGACAAGGAGATGAAAGATGACAGAGGCAGCGCGGTGAGGACCTTATAGAGAGTGATACCTGATAAAACTGGTTACTGGGTAGGCTAACATCTATTGAGGTTAAGAAGATCATGTTTTTTTGTGGGTTTGTAGTATATTTTTGTTTGAAACCAAAAATAACTTGATGGATTCATTTGTTATGTAATCTTTACCGGATCATTTATAGTAGAGATGCAAACAGGACAAAATACAGGCCGGTTGAGGAGAGGAAGCTATAAAAAGCGCTGAGTTACTGAAGTTTTAGGGAGTAATGCCTCTATGGAAGAGTTGTAAGTCTTTATTATCTGCTTTTTTGGTTGATGATGCAAAAGATTTAAATCATTTTCTATCAACCAAAAGCTGTACACTCCTTGAAAAAAGGATGGACACACCTCAATCACTACTGTACAGGAGACACAGATGAGTCGTCTTACTGAGGAGACGATGGTCTCTGTTTTATGATTGACTGACACGGTCACATTCCAGAGCTGGTCTCTGGAAAGGAAAGTGGTGCAGATAGAAAGCAGATGGGATCTCCGCATGCCCACTCGCTGTGATGGCGTGATGGGGGAGAAGACTGTCCTCTCCCTCAAACATTCACACACATCTCTCAGACGACAGTGACATCATTTCATGAGCTAAACAGCTATTTTTTTCATGTATTTCAGCTTTCATGTTGTCTCCACCCCTTCAGAATGAAAAGAATGTTCCAGTCATGGTAGTCCATTGTTGCTATGAATAGATGCAGTTCAAAATGGGTCAATTTATAGTTAAAGCACTCATCTGTGCAGTGTATTGCCAAGAGGCAAGTGTATGTAAGCATGCTGTCATCCAGTCACAGATTTGTCTCTGGAGATCTGCTCTTAACCAAATGGCTTCTCATTTGTATGTGGAAAAGTGGAGCAGAAAAAAAAAACACAACAGTTCTGAAATAAAGGTTGTGTTGGGCAAATTTTTTTGTGTATCAGAGTAGAAATCTGGCCGAATGAAAAGCACCTCAGTTGCTTTAATCTCACTCCGTGCCCTGGATTCCGCGTTAATGATCTCTCTTTTATGTATTGAACATGATGTCGCTGGAGGAGGCTTGTTGGACTGATCACTCAGGCACTCAGATCTACTGACAATAAATTGTAGTGGGAGAGTGAAACGATGTCTTTGTTTCTCCTAGATTGTCAGAGAAGCACAGAAGACAATGCACAGCCAGCAGCCACTCTTTTTAAAAATGTGGCTCTGTCCGTCTACATAAAAAAAAAAAAAAAAACTAAAGTCAATTATGATGAAACTGCAGCACATCCGCAACATCAGCTTGTTGCAAGCTGCTTGTTTAAAAATGATTATGCAAAGAGCATATAGTTTACAGAAAATGTCTTTCTGGATGTAAAAAGTCTGCTTAAGTCTTTGTCACAACAAAAGAAGTTACTCTGTTTCATAGAGGACCCAGTCTTGTTTGTAATTCTGCTCCTTCTTCTCCTTATCTACGGTATTAACTCCAGTTTAGTGGCTAGCTTGGCAAGTACAAGCAATGATTATCTGCCTAGCACTCTGTCATTCTTTTATCAATTAGTTGACCAGTGACGGCAGACTGGGCCCTTTCAGATGAGGCCCTTAAAGGGACAGGCGCTTGGAGTTGAAAGGAGGTGTTGCAGTAATATACAAATATGTTATTAAAAATTGAAGCATGTGAAACTACTCTATTAGGCTGTGACAATAAAATTATGAGGCCATAAATAAAAGTACTGGGTCTTTACCCATCACAACCCCAGGCTTCATTGACAAGGAAAGAAAAAGTTATACTATCAACTTTTATTTCTCATCTTCTGAAGTAACTAGAACGTAAAACTAAAATCATTCGAGAGTTTAAACCTTTACCTTATACAGCAAAATACTTTGTCTTCATATTCATCAATATTTGTAAAAAGTTTGTGTTTCTACAAAGCTAAAAGAATGTGTTTGCTGCTGGTTTATTTCGTTAATAGGATGTCAGTCAGTATGTAAAATAATAAGGCTGGAAGCTACAGATGTAGTCGAATTAGGTACATGAAGAATCGTTTCTTTGTTGATGATTTTGCTGTGATATTGTGGTACAGCTGAAATAAACTTGTATCATAAATTTAAAAAGTAAGCTACTTACTGTAAGCTAACAATGACCAGAATGTGAAAGTGACAATAAAATACACATGCAACAATACACTGCTTGTCTTATATTGTGAGGGAATAACTAACCTGTCAGCCATATAGTCATTGAAACTAGTAATTACTACTGTGTGAACGGCATGGAAATCTTCTGAACTTACTTTAGCCCTCCCACTTATTTCTCTTTCCTTCTGCTTAAACCAGACTTTTTTCATGCATAAAACAGATGTTCTCCTCTTATAGATGCTTTTTTTCCCTTCCTAATTTCTGTGTATTTAAGGCTTCGTGACATTATTCTCTGAGATGAACTTTGTTTGCATACTTTGTTCTGCACAATATAAATCATTTATGTCTGCTGCTTACGTCTAATTACACTGACATCCTCAGATTCACTCAGATTACATCCTGTATTTATTATTGTAACAGTATGATCTTCCTCTCAGACTCTTCCTGAAACCTCCATTGGTGCACATTTTGGATGTTTAATTCACAACCAAAATCCCCTCATGAAAGATGCTCATCCTTTATCCTCTGTTCTAATGCTGGACTGATCTCATGACTTTACATCACGCATCTGTCGCCCTCCATAACTCCATATCTATACATCCACCTGCATATTCTTCTTCTGTTCCCCTAATTACACCTGAATCCTGTCTCAGTGGTAACAGATGTGGTAACTGCTCCTAATGTAAACCTTTAGTCACCCACACACTGGCAAGTCTTATCAGATCAAGAGGGTTATTTCTTGCAATACTAAAAAAAATTCTCGTGTATATAGGAAAAACCACCAGACTGTTAAAAACAAGAATCTCAGAACAGAGATCAAATATTAGAAATCATGACACCAGAAGTGTGGTGGTGGTTTCATTGAACTGGTTCAGCAAACACCATGTGGTGGTGACATTAACTGCCTCATACTTTAAAGACAAGTATTTTGGATATACACCCGGGAAACTATTGGCCCAAATGCCACAATGTAGATTATGATTTGAGACCTTTTCTGTGTTTTTTTTTTTTTTTTTTTTTTGGTGAGTCTAGGAACTAGTCACTTTTGTCTACATTGTTTCCTCAGTAGTACTTTCTATCTAATGTTATGCTGCTATGAGGGTTTGCATGTTGTTCACATGTTGATCTGCATTTTCTCATAACTAGCTGTATGTTTGACATTTCTAGGTGAGCCTCTAGAAGCTTAATGTTTATTTTTAAGTGGCTTATAATACCATATGAATCCTTGTTGTATTTATAGAGCGTATTTGTGATCTTGCATTTTAATTTATACCTGTTCAATTCTCTAGTGTTGTTTCTATATTTACGAAGAGTAATGTAGCATTTCATGTTATGGAATTTTTATTTAGTAAATAGATGGTGATGAATTGGGAATGCGGTGCGTCTTCCCACTCACTCAGGTCTCAAGAAGGACAGGCACTCAAAAAGTCACAATATTAAAAACCCTTGAGGAACCAGTTGCTGGTGTGCAGACTGACTCAAAACACATCTTTTCAGATTTTTCTAAAGTCTTATTTTCCTGGACACTATAAGCAGGAATACGACAGGATGGAGACGAGAGACATGACTCAATAAGAATAGAAACTCTGGACACATAAAATAAAGATAATATGACATTCTAAACCCCGTCATGTAAACTGCTGACTGTCTGTCCTTACTTGAACTGAAGACATTACAACAAACTCTTAAACTTTTCTTTTCTCAGTCTGCTTCACACTCGGATACACTGGCCTTATATGCTGATGCACGATGTTAGCATTCATGGTGAACTACAGTGTACATTGTACCTAATTTCTAATGCATTGAGGCTTTAGCGACCTCTATAACTCCATCTCAATTGTCTTGGCACAAGTACTCGATGACATACGACAGAAACCCCTACCATCAATAGTGGTACTCAGCGATGTCACCATGCGTGTATGTGTGAAGAAATGGGCATGGGTCACAGAGAAGCCACTCGCATTGGACAATGGGTTCCCAGTGTGCGTAGCTCTGAATGCCATTATTCACACACATTAATAATCTCTTCTTTTTTTCTCTATGAATTGACATCCTTATTATAATGGCTTTGTACATTGTCAATCTTTCGCACTTGAAAACGTGAACTTTTGTATTTAAGTGTCAACTGTATGTGGGGAGGTCACATTGGTGATCGCTGGCCACAGGGTTGTGGAAACAAAACCCTCGGCTATTATCACTGCCACCGGGGGTGAGTCAACTAACTTTACTGGCGACTTAAGGGAGCTGTAAAAACTTTGCTAGCTAGAGCAGATGGCTTAATCCACATAGCACAAAGGTTTGTTTATGTTTGGCAGTAGTGAGTACATCCATTAGAGATACTTGCTTTCTATAAGGATGCTAAGCTGAGCATGGGAACAGCTGAAAGGTGAGCAGAGACAAATATCCTTTTCATTTTGTTGTATAACTGCAGATATATGGCAGACAGGATTACTTGAACATTTTATCTTTTTTACCACTTAGTATGATTATTTGAAGCTGATCTGAGGAGTGATGCTGCTGCTGTTTATATTTAGATGCAAATCAAGATGATGTGTTTAAAGAGAAATCCCTGAGCTCAGACTGTATGAAGTCACCCAAATGAAGTCAGAAAGGATGTGAAATAGCAAATCACACTGACAAACAGGAGTGATTTCTTTACTAATAATGGGTTATTTCAGTCTTCTTCCTTTTGAATCAGTTGTTTCTAAATGTTTGCTGAATGCATCCCTGCATGTGTGTATCCGTCTGGTTTAGGCATTATGCCAAAATTAATTGTGTCAGTTGTGGAATTTGATTAAATGCTAATATACTTAGCATAATTATTCCAGAGCAGCCGGATCTCAATTATTTAAACTCATCATTTTGCATAATCATTACAATTCACTTGGATAAAAGAGCTGGATAAAACTAAGAGAACAATCGTATTTCCATCACGTCTTTTTTGTTGCATTCCACCTTTTGCTCCGTCCTCCTTGTATAAATATATTAGATTTTAAAATGTGGATCTTCAGCGGCACAGTTTTATGTTAAAACAAAAGAGCACAATACCTCAGCGTCCACAGCTAATCTCTTTTTCAGTGTAATAGTGGACCTGACTTTATTAAACTACTGACACAAAGAGACATTTAAATTGTTCACCTCTGTTATGTGAAATCTTACATTAGATCACATTACACTGTCATTTAGCTGATGCTTTCATCCAAATCGACTTACAATTGAACGAATGAAGTCAGAAAGGATGTGAAATAACAAAAACAAAACAAACAGTAGCGAATCTTTTACTAACAGTAGGTAATTTCAGTCTCCTTGCTTCTGAATCTGTTGCTTCTTAGTGTTTACTGAAAGCATCCCTGCATTCTCTAATCTTAGAGATTTAAATTTCTTTATCTTTGCAGCCTTAATAAGAAAGATAGTCTGTAAAGTGGAATGATGTGTCACTTCCTGTAATTGATAACATCTTTTCTTTCGATCTCTGGCACTCAAATCGTAACAGGCACCTGCTCTCACATCATTCTCATTTTTTTCCACAGCACAAAGAGAAAACACAAGTTGGCTAATCCAAGTACTTCACAGAAAGAAGCGAATTCCGCCTCAACCATGGCAGACCAGAAGTAAGTTTTAGTAGTTTTACGCAGGCATCCAGCTCATACTTTGTATGTTCAAGTAAGAATCTACTCTGATTATTTTCCTTTTTCTTTTGTTAACATTGCAACACGTCTGTTTTCATGAGCTTCTGCACATTATATCACATTTTTAGCACCTTGCAAATCACATAGTTCAACAAATTACGTTGAATATTTTTCCCTTGCAGAGACAACATAGATGACTTTAAGGTCCAAACAGCCAAGCACCCCAACATGAGCTCAGTCGCTTTAAGACCACATAGTGACCAGTCTAAAGACAGAACATCCAAAAGGCTTTCATCCGAGTCTAATGGAACCAGTGAAGGTGGCGTGGGCTCCTCCACACCAGTGGAGCTGACTGCTTTGGAGGAGTCATTTCGGCGTTTCGCCATCCATGGCGACACTCGTGCTACCGGCAAGGACATGCATGGCAAGAACTGGTCCAAACTCTGCAAAGACTGTGGCGTGATTGATGGCAAGAGCATCACCCTTACTGATGTGGACATCGTCTTCAGCAAAGTCAAGTAAGCAGAGCGCCAGTCTTTTTGTGTACCAGTTACAATACATCACATTACGATCAGATTTTTATCACAGGAGTCCTGTCAGTATTTGCTACATGAATTTGTATGCTAAAATGACCCACAAATGATAGTAGAAGTGTGGTTGGATGTGCAGATGTAACATCCTTGATGTTGTGGTGTAGATAGAAATTTTGTAAGAAATTCATTTTAAAAGAAATTCATATTAATTTAAGTACAAAGTGAAATACACCAGTCTGCGACAAAGCAAAGCACAGGAAGGGTAGTTTTCCATCAGGAATTTTTATATGTGATATTCTTGAGTACAGATTAAACTGTCCATCAGATGGGAAGCTGGAGCAATAGGCCAGCATGTCTCATGCTGTATTTCCTCAGGCTGCACTGATTCATCCTATACTGCTTGGTTTCAGTGATGTAAAGTCCAATAATAAACTGTGACCTCATTATTCCTTGGCCACTAGGTAAAAACTTTTCATCTGCATGCGTGCAGTGAACGTCCGTTAACTGCTCAGGCTGATCTCACCTTGACAGATGAGTGAAGACATAATTCTCAAGAAACAGCATTGTTGAATTATTGCTCATAC
The DNA here is from genome assembly GCA_037177115.1 of Craterocephalus stercusmuscarum. Lineage (NCBI taxonomy): Eukaryota > Metazoa > Chordata > Actinopteri > Atheriniformes > Atherinidae > Craterocephalus > Craterocephalus stercusmuscarum. The sequence goes on along the minus strand of JBBDHI010000006.1, from coordinate 14,645,648 downwards.
ATAGTGAGCACATGCACCTGCATGTAGTGGCTTAGGATAGGATACCCCAAGGCCTTCCCTGCTCTGGATTGTGTGGTTTATAGCATAGTTATTTTAGAGATTTCATTCATGCACAGAGATGCGTTGAATTTTTTTCTTTTTGTATGACAAGAATAAGGATTATTCTGCATGACAGTACCAGAACATTAGAGTACAGCAATAAGTCATTCATCATCATCAATCAATCAATCATAACTTTATTTATAAAGCGCCTTTCATACAGAAGTGTGGCTCAAAGCACCTTACATTTAAAAGCATTCCCGTCCATCCACCCCCCAACCCCCCCCCTCCCTATTCAGCTTAGGATAATTCACAGTACATGATGCTAAATGCAGATGGACAAGTGAGGAAACCCTATCAGAAGGGGATCCGTCTGCACCGAGGGCGGAACACAGGCTGCAACTGCAGGGGCACAGGAGCATGGCGGCCCAGGGAGACCTGGCTGAGACACCAGCCCCCACCACCGCATCAATCAGCCACAGCCGGACACCACCCCCAATACAGACGGACCCCCAGAGAGGAAACCCTGGAAGGACCCAAAAACAATAAAAGACAGTATAAGAGGACTCAGCGTATAAAACGTCAAAAGTAATAAAAAACAATCAAAAGCTAAATGTAAAAATACAAAATATTACAAAGCTAATTAAGA
>JBBDHI010000006.1:14624866-14640844 GCA_037177115.1 Craterocephalus stercusmuscarum | reverse complement strand
GCCAACCTGTTTCCCGCCGCGACGTTCTTCCGATCTGAATCACAAATTTGTAGGGTCAGGCTTTTGTCCAATATTTTTCCCCCTTTAGGAAAAAATAACTATATGAGGGAAACAGAGTGGACAAAAGCCTGACCATGCAAATTTGTAATTACCAGACCTTTTCACGATCTTTATTATATACCAAGCAAAATGTCACGGAAAATAAGCATTTTGAATATTATTACTGTAATTGAATTCAGCTGAAAGCGGAAGCTCCTCCCTCAGTAGATGAACTCAGTTGTACAAGATTGTATTTTTAACATTGTACTTACATTATTTCCTTATCAGATTTATACACAAAGGTTCTAATATATTTGTGGTAAGATTGTGTATATATTCCAAAAGATTTTAGCCACATCGCTCGATTTAAGTCACTGGCTTCATGTTCTGAGTTTTTCTCTATTGCTGTACTTTTGTGCATGTGATGTGTATTGCATTTGATTCAGAGGCATATAGATGGCAGTTTGTTTATCTTTCCATAACTACTGTGCCTGCTGTGAGGACAGACTACTGGACATACTTACATTTTTCTTGCCAAAAATATCTAGTAATGGAACTGTGGGATCATGATAAAATCTTGTATTGCTTGAAATCAATATGTATCAACTTGTACGTGTACACAGTGAGCTATCCTCTAATGCTATTCTATTTGTTTGTACCTTTTATGTGTGGTACTGTCATCTAAGGCACAGATCTTACTCTTTAAAAAAACAAAACAAAGCAGGGTTTTAATATTTACTGACATAATGTATCAGATAAAGGGAAATCTGCAAAAAAAAAATACTTTTGTAGGATATTTTTCCATGATGACAGTTTTGTGTGTAACACACTACCTGTAGCCTAAGCTGATGAAGAATCATGCATTAAGTGCGAAACTAGCAGCTCTCTTTGTGTACGTTTTTGTCTGCTGCAGTAGCTTACGTATGTTTTCTGTGCTTAATGCCAAACACTGTGCTACTTTAATGTCAAGGAACAATATTGTCTTCTTTTTCAAATAACCTTTAATGTATTACCGTGCCCCAGTGCATGCAGTGGTTTTTGTTCTTGTTCTCAAGACTTCTTAAAGTGTGTTCATGATTTATAGTGCATTATTGAAAATAAAAAAAAGACATCTAGTAGATAACAGAAGTCAATCATGTACTATATTCTAATGGCTTTTTTCAGGCACACTGTGTAGCAGCAGCACCATCTTCTTACCGGTACCATTAAAGAATAAAGAAAAAAAGCTACACTCTATGCTGGTAGGCCAAGTCTTGTATCAGGGTTTGAGAGAGGAAAGTGCATGTGTGAGAGCAGCTCTCGAGCCCTGAGGCAGACGTATAAATAAAGTCACAGTCCAGCTGCAGTCTTGATGCATTCATTCCACTGCAGTGTACAAAGCAGATGGAGACACAACTGACCTAAAAAAAAATAAAATAAGTGGAGGAGGGGGACAATCTTGCTCCAGATCCAGGAAACACATTATGACCTTTTCATTTTTCCCCCTAAAATCATTTAACATAACAACCCTGACACACACTTATATACAAAGCTTCATGGATGAATGGCTTTTCCCTGCCACTGTTTACGTTCGGGAGACAGGCTGTACATACTATTTTAAAATAAGAAACCCTTCCTCAAAAAGGCATACACCAAATGTAAATGTACACTGCAGTGATATAAATAAGTAAAACTTCATGTAAAACATCTCCAATGGCCGGAGCACATGCTGATGCGATTCTTGGCGGGGTTTAGCTTCCATATGTCGTTCCTGTGTGCATCTCTTTATTTAAATTCATCTTTAACGCTACGCACTTCCCTTCAGCTCAGCAAGCAAACACTCGTTGGTGGCCACCAGGGACCTGCAACACATACACAGACATCACATAAACAAGCAACAAGGCAGCTGATTTAGATGTAAGGTTGCATCACTGCACCCACACTGTGGGTGTGTACTGTGCTGTATGAACATCAGCTTCTTACCTGTGGCTTTCTTGCAGCATGTTTGAGAGTTCCTGGACTTTCTCAGCCTCTTGCACTTCTTTCTTCAACCCCTCGATCTCTTTCTTCAGCTCGTCCACTTCTGTCTGGGCCTCTAAGAATGGAAGAACAAAATGCTGCTTTTGAAAGCAGCCGGGTGTTCAGTCATGCGGCCCTGCTGCTGGCATTTACACCCACCTCTGATCTGAGTAATCGGAGAACTTTTCATCATAGACTTGAGATATTGTCGCTCTAACTTGATGAGCTGCTTCTGCAGAGCGACATTCTCCTCTAACACAATCCTCAGTTGCTCGTTTAGTTTCCCCTGTTGACGGTATCATATCATGCACATTAGCTCTTGCATGCTCTCGGAAAGCTGAGTTCTTTCCCCCGGTTTTGGGTTAACGTACCGCTGTCCTGTGAGCTTCCTCTAGCTGAGCCGAGAGGCTTTGCACTTCACTTTTGTGTTCTTCCTCTCGTGCAACAGCTTGAAAGTTAAGTGCATCAATATCCCGTTTTAAGGTCCTGACCTCAGCCTCCCGACTGGAAATATCGCTCTCCATCATCGAAAGGATGTGGACTGCCTGAGCTGGAGCCGAAAATAGAAGCGATGAGAAGCCATTCATCGTCTTAGTATCTTGACATCAGATAGCAGATTCCCCGAGCCAAACTCAACTCACAGAGGAAGTTGTTGTTATGATGCAGGGATCTCTCTCCTCTCCAGTGTTTGTCCACCAGGTTGAGAAGCATCTCGAGGGGTTTCCTATAAGTACCCTGAGAGGGGAATTTAGAGACGGTGTAAATTACACGAGAAGAGATAAAACATCTACTAATTACATGATTAGCTGCAAAAATTAAGAGTAAAATAATTGCAAACCCTTTTTTTCTTTTCAGCTTGCAGCTGTAAGCCAGCGCCCCCTTCCGCCTTGTTGAAGTAAGAGTAGCTGAGTCTTGCGGGGTGTAAGATGGGGTTAGAGGGATCAGACAGATTTAAACCAGGACGAAGTGGACTGGGAGGCCGGATATTACTGAATGAGGAGGCATGACGCTGACTTTGATCTGCAGAAATATTTTGACAACACACTGACTGGCAATAAAGGTGAACATTACTGTCCAAGGAAAGATATAAAACTAGAACAAGGAGCTTGTTAATCACAGAAGTCCAATTCTTACCGGGATTTGCAGTAAAGTGCCCTTTGGCTGCATGTCTGGCTTGTGGGGGGAGTTCCTTTTGCTTTTGTTTTCCAGGAACCGGTACATGTCTGTCTATGTACGGGTCAAAGGACACTTTTGGTCTTTCAGCGACTTTAGATGAGGTAAAGCTTACTTTATGAGGCAGTTCATTCATCTGCAGCCCTTTGGACTCAGTGTTATCTGCAAAATTACAAAAAAAAGGGGGAAAACCCCGACAGATATTAATTGACCTTCATGAAGACACTTATGTTCAAAACAACAAGAACTTGGCTTCTGTCTCCCCCTTGTGGTATTATACTTCACTTAGTGCAACACAAGAGCTACTATGATGGTAAAAGGCTATTTGAGAACCAAACTTGAAAAGGTAAGCCAAAAAGCCTGGATGTACAATATTCAGTTTAAGTTATAAAAGCTTACATTTTTTATAAATTAGAAAAAACATTGATTTTATGTTAAGTACAATAAAACTTGCTGCTGCACATCTTCTAATAAACGACTGACATATAAGCATAAAAACTCCACATGTCTAACACCTGTAAGGACTTACCATTTTTATCATGGTATTGCCTGAGGATGGATTTAGAACATTCCTACAAGTCAAAAAATTTGTTATTTAATAATGTGTATGTACAGCAGGTAATATTGTTTGCCATGGAAATTAAAATCACCAGTTTTGGAGTTGAACTTCTCTGTTGAGTAAAATCTTCCAAACCTTCCCTTTTTGCTTCTGAAGGCGGATGTTTGACATGAGAAAAAGCTACAGAGAAAAATGCAATTCACCTGGTTTGGTTTTAAAAAGAACTAAGATTTGGACTTTGACATCTTACCCTTTGCTTCCTTACATGCAGAGTCAGAAACGCTTTCACTTTGGCCACCATGATTTTTCCCAACAAAGTCTAACACAATATCCTCACAGTCAGTCGGGAGAGAAAGCCTCTTGGTCAAGCGGTCAACTAAAGCCAGCCTGTGATCACTGCTTCTGTAAATCACAAGCGAGTTAGCAAGTAGAATTTGAGCACAGTCTAAGTAAAATCAGTGTGCAACACATTATTAAAACATAAGTTTTGCTTTATATTTCCTTTTATGGCCAACATCTTATTTTCTTTTTCATGAAAGCTTTCTTCTCCTGAAACTGATAGAATGTGATAGATTGTAGTCTCATTATGCTTCAAGATAACAATAATATACTGATATGGTCATTAAAATAGCAAATATTAGCATTTGGCGGTAAATAAAAGGAATGAATTAATCAATCACACAAACATTCAAAGTTTTACCTGCTCTCATTATTTCTCCGGCAGCTGTTTTGTCTACCTGATATATCAAAGTAATGCACACTTTCATCTTTACCAGCTTCTGCATGAAAAATGGCCCCTCTATTGTTTTTGTGCACTTGTATAATCCAGACACATGACCTTCAATTTACAGTTGATACTCCAATCAAACACTGAGTCAAACTCATTTAATTTAGGCATTTTATGTGCGATGTACCTTCGATCTTCAGCTGGATGCTCAGAGGAGCTCCTCTGCTGAGTGGGAAGGTCAAAGGAGAACTGCATTATGGCCGCTTTACGCTCCGTGTCTCGGACTGAGCAGCTATCTGAAAAGTGAGAAAGACCACTTGCTCACTTGAAAAACTGGACCCACGATGAGTGCATTGTGGACACTGTGGACACAACTTACCAAGTTTTCGCAGGTTGGGCATGGCATGCACCAAATAAGGGCGATAGTGGGGGCAGCTTTTAGTCAGAGGGTTGAGCCTGAGGTCCAGTTCCTTTAGCACTGGAAGCTCAAACAGCACAATCACCTCTTCAAGTGAAGGGATGCAGTTATAGTAGAGGATCAGCCTCTCCAGCATTTTCAGGTGTTGCACACCCTGGAAAGAAACCAGTAAACCTTAAGCAGAAGTTAAACATTTAACAAACACCATCCATTTTTCCCCCAGACAATCACAACTGAAAAGTGAAAAACAAAAAAAATCATATTAGATGAGTCTGTCGGAAATGTAGTTTTACACTTTATTGTTATAAAATCGGTGTTTTCGTTGGATAGGACAAGAATTGGATGAGAGACAAGTACATAGATGTACAAATGAATGCTAAAGGTGCATTTCTATTAATTGAAATGAGAGATGCTGGATGCAGAGGTAATTTTCAATCCATTAGTAGGGATGTCCAAAGGTCCTCGTGGGCCGCAGTCCTGCAGGTTTTCAATGTTTCCCTTCTCCAACATACCTGACTCAAACTGAATGGATCCAAAGTTTTGCTCAACGACTCATTATTTTGAGTCAGGTGTGTTGGGGCAAGAAAACGTCAAAAACCTGCAGGGCACCGGAGATGGACACCCCTGCCCTACAGAGATAAGTGTGATGGAACAAACCTCCACAGTGACGAGCGCATTGTAAGAGAGATCCAGAGACTTTAGGCGAACAAAATGATTCAAAGCGTTTCCCAGATGTCTGATCTTCTCCTCATAAGTCCCAGGAAGGCTCAGTGACCGGACATCACCTGTTCAACATAAACATTACAATCAATCATTAACACAACACACCTCGCCTCTTGTGCTTTGCAGTGGAGCGGTTGACGCTGTTAGCTCTGGTTAGCTTATATGTCCATGCTGGGGCCTGAGAAAGCCGCAACAGTTTTCATCAAAAGTAGATAAATATGATTTCCTGACACTTGACGTTGATTAGTTCTTAAATACGCATTCAATGTGAGATATCCTCACCGAGACATGGATGTTTTAACTGTAATCTTTCGCGTATCCATTGCTCCGTTGTTAAACACTCCGCCGCCATACTTTTCGAACTCTTGACGCATTCAAAGACTGTCGAAAATATGGTAAACCTCAAATTTGACAGCTTGAAATTAAAATGACTGACAACAAACACGCAGTTCCACAAATCCTTCACAATTCCCCACATTATGTATAAAATATTTAAAACCCAATTATGATTCTTACTTCTAAATGTAATTTTAAACCCCGAGTTCTTATTGTTTTTGTTTGGTCTGGTATAATGATTCAGATTTATATGAAACTTTTTTGTCCACAATTATTAAATACCATTAAATAAAAATCACTCTATTTGAACTTCAAAATAAATAAGAAATTACAGTTTTACTAAACAAAATCAATCAATATGTATTACGCACAGGCCTACAATAGTGAAAATATTTAATAAAACAATGACGTGAAAAAGAGAAAAATGTATTTTTAAAAAAGGATATTTGTAAATATTCAAAGTAGCGTACAATGTGACTAGAATGTCACTGGGAAAATATAGATATTCCGAGTCGCATGAACGCATCTTATGGAGCCTGCGCACTGTCCAAATGCGTCACGTGTAAAAACAAACCCGCCACTGTTCTTGGCCACGCCAAAGTTTGCTTTTGTGGGCCCAGATTTAATAGCGAGGTGCTGTCTAACAGTTACAGATATGTTGTGGCTGTAATAACTGGCAAGAGACACCTTAAATGAAACTTTTTCTGACCACTGAAGACGGTCTGGCCAGTTCGCAGATGTTTTCACGCGTGCCATCTCAATTCGAGATCAATGGCGTCCAGTGTATCAGTGTTGGTGGCAGTTTGGTCTGACATTATGTTGTGCGCCACAGCGCTACAGTCTTCGTATAAACTATTTCAGGTGGGTATAATCTTTCGAGCACAAATGCTATATGTTGTGTTTTCTGTATTAAACTGAGGTTCTTTAATTTTTATTTCTTCTTTTACCAATAAGATGAATATCTGATGTTTTATCAACAATTATTTGAAATGATCAGTGTGTCTTGTTATAACATGTTTTATAAAACACCAAACAATTAAGTAATTATTGTATATCAAAGGATAATCAGTGTAGGTGACTTATTAACCTAAAAATGCTTATTTTCTTTATTTTGCAGCCCTTGCAAACTCTTTATGGTTTGCATATCTGAAAAATAGTAAAAATGCTTTAATCTTATTGCCTTTGTTAAACATCCTGTGAGAAATCTCCGTGTCCACCTTTCTTGCAGGATCACAGGGCTCCCTCTGTCGGCTTCTTCATGCTTGGGATCTCTGCAGCACTTGGCATCTTCCATTCCTCCGGCTTATACTGCACTTCCCTGCAAAAGGAAGCACAGTGGGCTGGGGAGATTCTGGCTCCGGCACTGGTCTCCTTTGACTTCCTGTGGCTCAGTCAAGACCACAACACAGCACGGATTATCCTGTGCGGCTCCTGTCTGCTGCTCGGACTGTCAGACTGGCTCTCAGCAGATACTCTTGACATCATGACTCGCTGCCTGGGTCTGTCTTCTCTGTCCTGCTGCCTGACTGTGTGCCTGTTTGCTGGTAATGCTTTAGGGGCCCTGGGCGGCGTGGCCCTTAGCCTTCCTTTACTTGTAACACAGACAGTTGGAACCAATGCTTTTACTCCACTTATCTCTCTAGCTGCTACACAAGGACTGATGAAGTGGCTTTTAAAGGGATCATTGCTGATAGGCTGCTGGGCCTCAACGCGAGCTCTCAGCAGGTTTCTGCTGGATGTGACTGACCGATGCAACATAATCCTTTAATTAGAATAAGAATACGTAGTTCCAGCTTTTAGAGGTTAAATATTTACTCATTTTCACATTATGTGCTGTGGACTGTGATTAAAAATGCCTTTATAGATGATCCATCCATTCATCCAGCCATTCCAAGTGCTACTAGGTCAGACACGGGGTCAACATAATAGAAACACAGAGATAATAATGATGATTGATATTAACTGCTTCCGGAGTGTATGGAAAGATTAGTTTAGTATAGCATGCTAATACACTTGTATTGACATACATGTATCATATATTATGATCTGTGCCTAAAAATGAGAAATAGTCAAACGATGCAAATTAATTTCCAAAACCTTCAAGAAACTAAAAGCTACTTGTAAAATGTGTCCGATATATTGTAACAAACTGAGCTGTTTTGTAATTACAAAGAACCTGATCTAAATTCTCATTCAAAATGTAATTGGATTTTTTTTTGTTCATCTTTCACTTGCTAACAAACAGAAATATACACATCGGTGATCACCTAGCTTTAGCTTCAGCTCTCGTACAGCGAAGTTGTGTTTCATGAAAAGCTGTGTGTTCCTCTTGTTTTTGCAACTTCATATGAACATTACTTAAAGGTTTACACAAAAACTGATACACAGTCGAGGGTCAACAAAGGCACATCATATGTTTTTTCTTCTCAAATAGAAGTATGAGTGCGAGTTCTGATTTCCTTCAAAATCTACAGTATGAGGATGTTTATCAGTTTGTTAACACATCTCTCTGCTAACAGATTTTTGTGAAAGAAAAAGTCTCCCCCTCTTCAGAGTCTGGGAAATATTTGTTCTGCAGCCTCAGCAGTATCACTGTCTGAATATCTGCAGTGGTCAAAGCTCTTGGCTCAGTTCTCTCTTCATCATGTTACTGATGAAGTGTGTTTTGGTGACTATTGGTTTGTAGAAGCTCTAATGTTTGATTAAACAACTTCACCTGTTAAACTTACTATCACTTCACTGTAATCCCTTTTTGTTTGTCCCCACGCGTGTCCTTGCAGGCCTTTGACAGAGATTTGTGGTGGATGCAGCAGATTGTCTCTCAGGATTTCAGGGCTATGAGCAGCTTCCTCAGCTGCCTCACTGCAGTATATGTGCAGGCTTCTGTGGCTCTGGTGCTCTCTGGGACAGTTCCTCTGATAAGCCTAAAGACAGATGTAACAGTGATGCTTTGTACCGGGTTAAGCCATCTAGTTAGCATGTATAGGTTTTGAGAGCCCCAAATGATTTAATAACCAAACTGCGTGTTTATAGCATTCATTTACATGGTTTTATCACAATATCTTTAACATAGTATTTTTATTTTTGACAATGTTGATGAGAAACATTTATCAGGCCATATCCTTGTTGTTTGTGGCTAAAAGTTGTATTATTAACTTGGAGGAACAAAGGTCAACCTGCAGTAGCTTATAACATGAATAAATATATGTTAAAGTAACAGAATTAATAAATAAAATCACCCTGTACCTTTTTTTTAAATATTAAATTCCCAAACTGTTGCAATTTGTCTGATATCTGAATGTTGTGTGTAAAAAGTGTTTTGGCTTAATTTCTCATGTCCATAAGCAGCCCAGACTTGACTCTCATTGTCCTCCCCTGACTGACTCCGGCCATTGTTATCAGCCTCAACTTCCCCACCTCCAACAGCCTCCATATCTGTTTGCATCTGCTCTTTCACCACTGCAGCAGATCAGGAAACCGCACTGAGCATGCTCACTGCAGATGCAGCCTGTAGCTGGAACGGTGGGGGAGAAGGAAGAGGAGGAGAAAGGGGAGGAGAGAGGATGAGGGGACGAGAAGGAGCCACGGAGGAGCTGCACACGGTGTAGGGATGCTGTTGCATCCGAGAACAAGGGACGTGTGGGAAGAGTTGGGACTGACAGCACAGATGGAGCGTGACTGTGGAAGACAAATGGTCCGAGTGACAGATTATTATGACCAAAGAAGAAGAAACATTCAACATTCAAGGTAAAGAGGTTTTGCATTATAGGATAGACAGACTTAACCTCAGGGGGAATCCTGGTGGAACAAGAATATTTTACTCATTATGCAACCCTTGATGGCCGTACTTGTTTGTTAGAATAATAATATATGGTGAAGAAGTAAATCTTCCGTTTTGCAGGTGTGTATAATCACTGACTTCATGTCTCATTACAGGGGCTGTTGGATGGCGTGAAGATGTACGCCTTTTACTCCCTTTTAGTCTACATTTTCTACACCGTCTTTAAAAAAGAGGAGGAGCAAGCATTGAAGGGGGCATGTGGAGCTTCCCCAGATGTATGTCTAACCATATTCTGTCCATTCTCGGGGATTCCATTTATTTATTTATTTATTTATTTTAACTTTGGAAAACATCCATTAGGTTTAAAGATTCCCGTACAGTTTTTCACTGCATGCAGATGTGCTCATGTCTGTGTTTGCAATGGCTATTTGTTTTGTATGTGAATATGTGTGTGTCTTACTGTCTGACCCTCATATATGATGCCGTGCTCAGGAGCCAGGTCCTGTTTCCATGGAAACAGGGATCAGGAGGAGAGATGGCCACGCCCCCAGACTGGGAAAAAAGGCTTGTGCTCACTTTAGTGAATCAAGTGAGTGAACTGAGCAGGTGCATGAGAGAGGAGGGATTCCTGCATGCATGTGTCACTCATCAAACATTTGGAACATGCACTGTTTTAATTCATTGTTCGTGCAATGTGATGCCTCCCAGGCAGCAGCAGTGACACCGACGAGCTGAGTGATGAAAATGAGGATGACGCCTCAGACATCCCAGCGTGCACTCCTCTGGCTGCCTTTCTGACTTTCAAGCAGGAGTCTGAGAAGAGGAGAGCCTCCCAAGTTCAGCTGGAAACAGCAGGAAAGGTGGCCAGACTTCGTCAAACAGCTCCGCTAAACAGGCGCTCCGCACTGACGCTTAACTTTCTGTGTTTGCTTCTGTGCCACGCAGTTGGCGGAGTCTCCCCTGGTGGCCGTGATGTCCCACTTGCTAAGTTTTCTGGAGCAGTACTCCCACTTCCAGCAGCTGCAGCAGCAGGCCGACCAGTACAGAGTCCAGCTCAAGAGGCACCGTGTCCAACATCGGCATCAGATGAAGGCTCTGCGGGCCTCCTACCGCCAGCGCCTGCGGGATAAGAACAGCGTCATAAGCAGCCTGGAGGAGGCCATTGGCCAGCAAGAGAGCCCCAGCCCACTGAGCGAGGGTGAGGGAGAAGGGAGAGGAGACGGGGGGAGGAAAAGGAGGAGGTGTGATGATGGGGGAAGGGAAAAAATGGTGGAATATGATGGATTTCCATTTTCATGCTATGAATGTGAGGAAACCCGGAGAAGAAGATGTCATAAGCCTTTTCCGGGGCAGGATTCAAATGTGTGTTGGTTAGTGTGAAAAAAGAGCCGGATGTTGCACATGAGACCAACATTATGTTTATTATAAGATACTTTAGTGGCGGATAAATAGAGAAGGGCACTCTCTCATACTTACTCACAGTGATGGAGGGACAGAAATATCCCTTAACACTGTTTAAGCATATAAACTGAATGGAGGGGAAATAGAGGTAAAGGAAATGTACTCAAGTTTCGTTTTAGCTCTCAGGGGGCCACAATTTAATGTTATATATAGTGTTATGGGTTTTTCAGTATTTGTACGTTTACCTCATTTTAGAAGCAGGAACATATTGTTCCGCCTTTTTATAGACAAGCTGAGTCATCAGCAGCAGAACTAACTGATTCAATTTATAGGATGTGTGTGGTTTGGCATCAGTGAAGTCACAGAGACCAGATGAACCGTGTGCAGCTGTAGTGGGGCCCAGAGCTTTAGATGTCTGTACCTGCTGTGTTTCAGATTTGACCAGATGGTCCTTGACCTCAGAGCAGAAGCCACCAGAAGCTCTGTAGCATCACTCTTGTTAACATGTGAACATGGGAAACCACATGCAGATCCCTGCTTTTATCATGACTTATGCTGCCCTACAGGTATCTGTCAATATATATAATAGCAAGTCCAGCATGATAACCGACCCGTGTCCTATACATCTCAGTACGGATTAACATTTAAAGCAGAACATCTCATTACTCATTAATTGCTGGATAAAGATCCATAAGTGAGTGAGGAGAGTCTGTGGTATGTTGGTAGCAACTCTGACTGTCTGGCATGAATAAAACATGTCTGTTAGTGCTTTCTTATGTGTTGCCAATGCACTTACATAGTCTGGCACATGCCGGGCAGCACGTGTAAACGTGTCGGGCTAAAAATAGCCTGAGGTCCATGTTCCAGAGCCACAAGGCTATTTGGTTTGTTTGCAAGGTTTAATGCAAAATGCAGGAGTGAGTGAGACGGTGCATCATGAATATGCAGTTTGTCAGCTGCGCCGTGACTCGGCTCTGCTGATCCTTTATTTAGTGTCTGACTAACATGGAGGGTTTTTTGCTTCATCCCACAATGTCAGTTATGTTTTTTCAGCTGAAGGAGCTACTTTTTCTTTGATCAATTCCTCAAGGCGAGATGATGTACAGCTGTAGCCTCTCCTCCACGTTTTTTTGGGATCGCCCACACGTTCCTGCAGCATTGTCACACTGCAAACTTCCACATGCTGTGTTGATAAAAATTAGCCCTGCAATGAAAATGAGAGGTGACAAAGCCAGGAAAATCAATGAGAGGGAGGAAAGGCAGTGAGGGATGCTTTTCACACTCTTACAGGAGACAAGGACGGTTTTAGAGGGTTTAGAGTTATTCCACCTTGATGTGAATCTGAAATCTGCTCCTGATGAGTTGCAGTAATCTCATCAAGGTCTTTATACACAGGCACCGTGATATTAACCTAAAAACATTGCACAGTGACTACAGGGTCTGTAAGAGCTTAACGGAAAATGCATATTTAATGAGCATTAATATTACACACACATGGGTTTTCAAGTATGCCGTGGAAAATGCTCTTAAATGGAAAGATTACATATAGGTCCAAGGAAGTTAAAATGATATTAGTTGGGATTTTCTGATTGACCTAATATGACTTTAGTTCAGGAGATGACTGAGCATGATTGAGGTTATATTATTTTAAAGTATTTGGGCTGTTATAGAGTAAAAATAGTTCTTATTTTTTGTCCCCCAGGTGAGTCTGACAGCAATGGAGCAACACAAGCTGGGGTTCACCGGCTGGTGGAGTCTCTGTGTGGGCTGCAGGGAGAAAGGAGTAAACTAAGAGGAGAACTCCGCCTGCTACACTCACAGCTGGAGCAGAAAGAAAAAGACAGACACTCGCGTATACAAGCCTTTCAACATCAGGTAGATAGTTAAAATCATTATGGACACACCCTTACCATTAAATAGATTAACTGAAGTGTAGATACAGTTTATGCCTGAATTCCTCTAAGAGCTTTGAAGGAACATATTCAAGTATTCAAGATAGTTTGGAATTAATCTGCAGATAATCGAAACAAATTTGTCTCATGAGAAAATTCAGTCAAATATTTCATTGTTTTGATTTTTTCACAGATTGATGAGCTCAAGAGCTGCATCGAGGAGCGTGAAGAGGAGCTGTCGAGGCTGAGAACAGCCACTGTGAGTCCTGCAGGTTATTGATTTAACCATTAGTTTTCCTGCCATCAGCAAAGTTCCCACACCAACTAGATGATATTAAAAATATCACTAAGTGCCAAGAAGCCCTCGGTTAATCGCGTACAACACCTTTATTTTCATGTGACAGAGAAACACTAAACAACTAATTGAGGAATTGAAATGAAAAGAAAACCTCGTGTTTTATTTCCTCAGGGTGCTACAGACTCGGAGAAGCGGGTGCTGTGTCTGTCGGCCGAGAACGAGAGCCTGAAGCAGAGTCTGAGTGTCACACAAGGCCTCCTGCAGCAGCTTTCAGCCATCCCATCGCAGTCCAACACCATGCTCATCAAGGTGAGAGGCAGCTCACAGCTCGCCCTCGTGCTACTCAGACACGTTAAGAAGAGCAAACCTGCTTATACCTGGATTTTACCGTGTTCTACATGAAGGAGAATGAAAATCTGCGCAGCAGAGTGCAGCAGCTGGAGATCTCCCTGCTGCAGCGTGGCGAGCAGCTTTCACAGCTGGAGCGACAGAGTGAACAAAGCGAGTGGAGAAGGGGAGAGGAGCTGAGGAAACGAGAGGACCGAGTGAAGGAGCTGCAGCTGGAGTTGGATAAAGAGAGAGGCAAGGAGCCGGTTGTCAAGGTAAATCACCCTAAGGCGCATTCAAACAGGTCTGACACCAGCTTTGCTGCTGAAATGATAGATTTCAGAGACATGTTTGATAAATGGGGACACACGTGCTCATATTTTTGGGTGCTGTCACAGTTTTCAAACAGATGTGTTATGTCTCTCCCAGTATGTAACCCAGTCTGTGGAGGTAGAGTCACCAGCGACAGTAAAGCAGCTGACGAAAGCCAGACAGAGGAACGAAATGCTGTCTGAGAGGCTGTGCAGTCAGAACGAGCGCTGTAAACATCTGGAGGAACAGATCAGGAAGTCAGACGAACACAGCTGCAATTTGCAGCACAAGGTAACAAACAGCAGCCACAAAACTCTTATCTTAACTTTGAGAATTGCTTTAAAAGACTCGTGCCTGTTAGATTAGTGATTATGTGCTGATTATACGACCTGTGTTTGGTAAACATGTACCTTGGAGCAGAAAGTTGCACATAGCTGGAAACACCGGCCAGGCTTACAGCAGCTTTTATCAGCAGGGCTAAATGTCCATCATCACTGTCGTATACGGGGAATCCAAAAATCTGGAGACAAATTCTTCATTCTTTGAGGCTGAAGGGTTTGTCCTGACAAGTTCAGACTGACAAATAAACCATGATCTTTTTTATGAGCAGAGACAAAAACATGGGAGGATGTTTCCACCTGCTGCTTTTCATTGACAGATGAGCTAATTACACAGCTGATCCTGCACCGATTGGAGCACTGATGTTTGCGAAACCCTCTTCCAGATTGCAGCGTATGAGCGAGAAATCGGCAAACTGAGGGAAGAGCTGATGAAAGAGATCGGCCACTTGGAGGCGAGGAAGGAGGAGGCCGTGAAGGCTGCTGCCAGCTGCTCGGCTGAGCACTTCCAGAACCTGCAGGACCAGTTCTTCAGTGAGTTCACGGAGAAACCCAGCCACAAGAGGATGAGACAAACTTTTAGGCTGTTAAAGAAAAACATGTGTTGTTCTCTTTTTCAGCTTTGCAGAAGCGTCTGACTGCACTTCCACCAACCTTACGCTGCATGAAGACCGATTACGCCAGTTTGAGGAGCCAGGTTAGGAACTTCTCGGACTTTTACGGAGGAGCTATCAATGAAGCAAAGAAACAGGTTTGTAGCCTCATTCAGTCATTCAGTCAATGCATTTAGTGGAAAGAGAGTAAATGGGTAAATGAATTTTATTTTGTTTGCTGTGTTTTGTCATTGGCAGATTTCAGCAGCTATTAATGAAATGTCTGAGGCCAACAAAGATCTTCTGGAGAAATACAGGAAGGAGGTCGCACTGCGCAGGAAGTATCACGAGCAGCTGGTGGAGCTCAAAGGTAAAAGTATGAAAAGGTTAAATTTGCTGCTGGGAATCTGGGTCTCCTGCTGAATGGGATCTCCGACTGTGTTCTGTTTTTTAGGCAACATTCGTGTTCTTTGTCGCGTGAAACCTGTGCTGAAGGAGGACCAGCATGAGGAGGGCCAGTCTGTGGTTGTGACCACAGACTCCAACAACGAGTCCTCGCTCACTGTGCTGAGCAAAGGAAAGGGTCGGATCTTTGAGCTGGACAAAGTTTTTCACCCACAGGCCACTCAGGAAGAGGTAGTTAAAAAGACAAATTCAACGAAGATAGAGAATATGGTTGGAAGACTTGTAACTCTTCGTCTTACCTTTCATTCGGTTTAATCAGGTGTTTCAGGAGATCGAACCTCTTGTGACGTCCTGCATCGATGGCTACCATGTCTGCATATTTGCATATGGACAGACAGGGTCTGGAAAAACATACACAATGGAGGTACAGTTTCTCCCTTTGTTTATTCCTTTTAAATATTGTTTTGTTACACAGTTCTTAAGCCAAAAAGGTGAGATGCGACAGTGAAACACAAATTTTCTAGTATGTGTCAGATTTGAAGATATTTCTAAATATAATGCTATCAACAAGTTCCACATTAATATCTAGTACATTTATTCTTAACTTCCACTTGCATTGCCACTGATGTAATAGTTTTAATGTAAATTGTTTGTTTTT
>JBBDHI010000006.1:14570984-14601190 GCA_037177115.1 Craterocephalus stercusmuscarum | reverse complement strand
TTATTATTATTATTATTATTATTATTTAAAAAAATAAAAATGCAGGAAGGGGAGATGGAACAAAGAGGTAAATGTGCTCTTGCTCTCATTTCTTTATGCTGCTGAAGCCAAGTTTAAAATGAGCATCTACTGAATAAGAAGATATCTTTTTTTTTCCTTTGCCCTTCCTTTCCTTTCCTACTTTTTTATTTAGTAATATAAGGTTTTACTTCTTTTATTGCTTTGGTTTTTCAGAAATTGCAGCACAGATTGTACAAAGTTCATGTGACCTAAGAGTCAGAAAGTTTCTTGCTCTCTGTCCGGTCTCTATCTGTGCTTTCTTTTCCAAAGATTAACATATTGGGTAAGGATCTGTTAGGCTTTCTTAAAAGTGCTTTTCTTTTTTTCTTTATCTTATAGGAATATGGAGAACATTGACCCTGAAAAGACTCCTAGTTTTGTTTTTGAAACTATCAAGCTCTTGAATTTCTGTTTGGAGCAGGTAAGACCCAAACAAACTGAACCGTCCAATGATTTAAAATGAGCGCTCCCTCCCCAGCACGCTCAATGTATACAGCAATCCATGCAAAGAACAGACATGTATAAGGAACTGTCAACCAACATTTATCTAGTGTATATATTGTGAAATACTCACCCTTAAATAACAGATCTAATTCAGACTCAATGTTGTTCAGGAATTTGTTGCCTGTTGAAGGATATTAAAACAGATGTATTTTTGCTGGGGAGGAATAAAAGATGAATTTGAGCTTATACTTTTATTTGTACAGTTAAAAAGGGGACAAGGAGAGAAGTTGTCGCTGCAGCAGGTCGTGCAATATGGACTTGTGCTGTGTGAGAGTCTTTTTGACCCTTATCAGACATGGAGGAGACGTCTGGCAGGGTAAGTGCCTTCTGCTTTCTGCTTCTGCTAGAGATTGTGTGAATAAGTGGAAGGTGGAGTTCAGTCATACAAAGACTGAAAAGCTGTTAATATGCATTTAACGTCATTGTCAACCTTCTGGGATATGAAACACTTCATCTTTTTGATTGTATGCCCTCAAGTCAAACCATTTTTGGATGCAGCGGTGTTGGTGGCAGCTGCACGTTTGACGAGGTGTGATGGGAGTGTGATGACATAAGGCTTTGTGCGTTTCAGGGAGGAGGTGAGCTTGCTGGAGAGGAACAAGTATAAGTTTTCCCCACTGGCCTTGCCAGAAGAGCTGCCTGCTCTGTTTCATGGTGAGAATCTCTCTTTCAGCTGCTACTACTCTGACCTCTGTCAGGCCTCACATACCACCAGACTCAAACTGTTCCTGCCCAATCACACACTGAAGAAACTCAATGTGGAAGATAATTTGCCGGACCCATCCTGTCCAGCGCAGTACTGTGTTCAGTTCGGGTTAAGAACCTAATTATGCAGCATTTAATTATCAGGTCTCAATCACCAGGCCAAGATTTTGTAATTATAGTCCAGTTTGATCAATGAACATTAATCTGTAAACCATGTGGGAAATCTCACTTTGGGCAAGTTGCAGCTCGTCCACTTTGAAGGAGGATTATGCTGTAATAACACGCTTTTACTGGAAGTGTTAGGGGCTAATGATGTAATACTTAACCAGTTAGTGAGACTTTTCCTTTGGACAGAGAAGGAATTTATGTAAAAGAAGACATATTTATAAGGGTTCTAGTGGTAAAGTTGCAGTAGTATTGTTGTTTATGTGTATTTTTCTCTTTTCTTGTTCATTTTCTTCCTTTGATTCTCTTCTTTTCATTGCTACTTTTATTCTTTGTATTTCTCATCTTTGCTGTCTTTCTCTTCACATTTATGTTTCTCTGCAAGAAGGGATGCAGCAAAAACAAACACAGGCTTAAACCTCATCCTAAATACCGAAACTACTCAGACTCCAGCTTTTACCCAAATGAATCCTTCAATTAATATCCATCTCTGCCTCGCTGGCCTTCTGCCTTAAAATATCAGCTCTTCCACATTTTCTAAAAACCTATTTTTGGCAACTCAGGAGAAATCACTCGCTCATCTTGTCACAAAACACAAAAAGTCTGCCCTCTGTTTGCCTTTCTGTCTTCTTCTCTTTTTTAATTCTAAGTATCATTCTGTTTCGACCTTATGAAAATGCTGTTTTTTCAAAAGAATACATCATTTTTCAGAAATTTACAGTAACTCACAAACATTTTGAAACATTAACCTAAAATCAGTGACGTTTCTGGTTATATCTATTGAATGTATTAATCATCAAATCAACCACAAACTCTGAAAGGTTTTATTTTAATATTTAGTTATATGTATGATATTTTCTCAAATGAAAATTTACAAATAGTTTACACTTTGAACTTGATGATGTACTTCAATTAATCTATGTTATGCAAACACTGACACAGACTTCCTCTGAATAGTAGTTTTCACACGACGCTTTGTAGATGTGTTAAAAAACTAAACTGAAGCTGATTAAAACTGTTCAAGCACTTTCTGTTTCAGCAAATGTTTTCTCAAACGTCACCACAGTATTTGGTCCATAAGCTGGTGAAACGCAGTGATGGTTGATCCAAATAGATTGAGCAAAACATTTTTGAAAAACCCTATCAGCATAAAGTTAATACCACAGGTGATGTAATTTCCCTAATGCATGATAAGGTGTGAGTATGACAGTGTTAGTAACCCAGAGCGGGAGATTATACCTTGCCTCGGGACACAAAAATCCAGGAAGTAAATCCTCTGTGGCTTACGTTCTGCTTGCAGCAACCCTCTTCTGTGGTACACTTTATATTTTTGGTGGGTTTGAGGTCAAATGAAGCGAAATAGCTACTAGCATTTCACTTGGACATTGTCTTTAGCCTCTTACTCTAAGCGGAAAGAGAGCGATGCCAGTCCCAGCGTTCAATAGCAAAAGCAGCAAAAGCGCTAAAAAGACTACAAACGAAACTTTTCTTTTCATTCTAATTGTTTTATAAACAGTGTTTTGTTTGTTTGTTGTGTGCTGTGTCTTACAAATCATTAACTCTCCTGATACAGACAGTCTCCAGGAAAGCCAGCAGGTCCCCGAGCTCCTCACGCTCAGGCTGGTTCATCTCCAGGGGGCTGTGATCAGTGGAGGGAAGGTCTGCAGTCGTTATTGCTTTTCTTTATTCTACATGTGCACATTAAAATACTTTACAGGGAAATCCATCTGTTTTGTTTTTGCTTTTTAATTTGCAGAAAAATGGCCTTCTTTCCATTAGCCCTCAGTCTGTTGAGGACCTGTTCTCTGTTCTCCGGGCATGGTGCTGCCAGTCCTCCCCTGAACCCAAGAGCACCAGACTCCCACGGCTTACCCTGCAGTGCCTGACAGCGATGATCCATCTTCTGCACGCCAGCAGCCCCGTGGAGCGGCAGGTGGAGATCAGGACAATACTAGAGAGCTACTTCCTGCTCCTCAACTGGAACAGACCACTCATCACTGAACATGAAGACAGGCAGAACTGGGAGGGCAGCCTGATTTTGCTCCAGAGCCAAATGTTAAGTAAGAGCATGTCCATTACAGCAGCAGGCCAATATGTCTCTGAATCAGAATAGAAGCCAAAAATCAATTGTGTTCAATGGATACAGTGAGTCAACTTCTCCTCTGTTGTCAATTTTAGCTGCTGTTCCAGAGATCCTGCAGTGCTCTGACAGACCGGTCCTGCAGGCGGTCTTCCTCAACAACAACTGCTTTGAGCACATCCTCCGGCTGATTCAGAACAGCAAGGTGAGACTTCTGCCCATCGCAAACGTGTCGCCCTGCTCTTCTTCACATCTGCCCCGCTGTCATCCAACCCACCTGTGTCCGTCTGTCACATTTTTATTTGTGTCATACCCATTTCCTCTTTTAGTGGCGTCGCATCTGCCATCAGACCTATTTCTGTTTTTTAATAAAACACACCAATAAGTGTTTCAAGGTTTAATAATTGTGTCTTCCTGCAGCTGTAGAGAGACCAAGATCAAGCCTGTCTCCTCTGCCTCTCTCAGATGCCTTTTTTTCTTTTTTGGGTCTAATTGTTTATCTTTTTTTGTGTCTTGTCTGATTCTGTGTGCTTGCATGTGTCTGTGTGTCCTGAAGCTCTTTCAGAGCAACAGGCGTAGGCCGGAACGTGAGGTTGAGTGTGACCTCACCACACATTTACTCAAAGATGTCGAAATGGACCAGGTACTTTCCTTCCCATTCAGTGTTGCTATTGGTCTGTTGGCAGGAAACTCAGCCTCTCTCTCGCTCTGAGCTATTTAAACAGGAAGCTTCAGGCAGGAAGTCTGCCTTACGCTCACTTGTAAATAAAACAGGTATGGCTAGACATGATAACTGCCATGAGTTTTTTTTGTCATATCAAGGCTCAAAGCCTGAGCTTTCTTTTTTTCGGTGAATTTTTGGTTTTGTATCAGACCAATTAAAGGCTGAATTCCCTGTTTACAACACTGGACAAGAGATGCAGGGTGTGTTTATCACTATGCATGAAATGGTTGTTTTCCAGCGCATGTCTTTCCTGCTTTTCCTCCTGGTTTTTTTCTGCTCTTCCATGTGACTGGTGGTGCTTGTGTAAAAGATCTGGCTCGTGTCCTGGACCTTGATGTTGATTAATTTCCAGCAATAGCTGGGGATTGCCTCAGTTCTTTTTTTTTTTTAATGGTTGGCTTTGGTTTTTGCATGCTGGGACCTATCGGTAATTAACAAAGAGGTGATTGTTTATTGACTGGTGCAGCAATTCACTTTACTTAGACCCAGCTTGTTGCAGCGATAATTGTGTTCTTCCTCTTGCACTTTTGCAGATAACCAGGATGTAAATCCTCAAAATATTTGTGCAGACTGTGATTTACAGTTACATGCTTTGTAATATATTTTTGTGGCCTTTCTCTTCAGCTCATGAGGGTGCGTATTCTTAGTTAAGCACTACCACAAACAAATGCAGCTCTGCTTTTTTCATGCAGGTATGGGAGAAAGGATCAGACAGTATTACAGTTCATGGTTTGGGCGTCCTCACAGCTATAATGAGTAACTCGCCTTCTGCTAAGGTAAGGCCCTTCTTGTTTTTTCCTTGACTCCTACTTTTCAACTTGTTTTCATTAAAAAGTTAAGTAACAGCAGTAACAATGAGTGCTGACATGAGTAGCTGTTGAGGAAAGCTGCTTCATATTCATGTATTTCCTTTAAAAAAAAAGTGTGCCAGCTGGTATAGTTATCCTTTGCAGAGCAGCTTTCTCCAACCTATTTCTGTTCCCCTTCCTCTCAGGAGGTTTTCAAAGAGCGGATTGGCTACTCCCAGCTGTTTGATGTGTTGAAAAGTCAAGGTCAACCCACCAAAAGGCTGCTGCAGGAGCTGATGAACATGGTAAAACCCAGTTTTTCTCATTACCCCCATTAGTGCAGAGATAGTAGAAACCAAGATTTTCTCTTATTGGACCCTGCTCCAGTTAAAACGCTGTTAGTGCTAATTAACCTGATTATTTCACCTTGTCTGAATGTAATCTTCATTCTCTGTCTATGGTCCAGGCAGTGGAGGGTGAACATGCCCATGCTCATCACCTGGGCATCAGCAACGACCAGCCCTTGCTGCTGCTCCTGCAGTGGCTGCCTGACCTGTCAGGTCAGAGAGACCTCCAGCTGCTGGTGGCTCAGTGGCTGGCCGCGGTATGCGGCGGCTCCCTGTCCTGTCGCACTGTGGCCGTGGAAGCTGGCATGGTGGGGGCTTTGCTGCAGGTGCTCTCGCAGCCCCAGAGTCTGGACAGACAGTGTGCAGATGCCCTGCTGGGCCTCCTGCAGGACTTGGGCTCTCTGTGTTTGAGGCCAGAGGAGCTGAAGAGCCTCTTAAGACTCCTCAGGGTGGATCAAGACAAGGTTGTGGCAAAGGGGACGGTGCACCCCTACTCTACTCGCATCATACGTGTGCTATCAGCGATGGCAGCCAGAGAAGGCCAGGACAGCGCTCTGCAATATTTTGATCTCACGCCCCCCATGGCAGGCATCATGGTGCCGACAGTCCAACGCTGGCCGGGCAGCGGGTTTGCGTTTCACGCCTGGCTCTGCCTCAACATGGACTTCCCATCCCATCACTCAGAGTTTTCGAACAACCGCAAACCTGCCAACTCCAGCATGGGGACCCAGCACGATATGGGAAAAGGACCTCGGAGGAAGCAGCTGTACAGGTAGAAAGACACATTTTCTACTCAGAAGTTTGATGTTGGCTTTTGTATCGACAACAAAGAGACTTCTGTTCTTTGGTAAAGTTTCTTCACAGCAAGTGGAACCGGACTAGAAGCTTTCTTTACCATGGAAGGTGTCTTGGTGGTGGCTGTTTGCACTAAGAAAGACTACATGGCTGTGGCTTTGCCAGAGTATCCACTGGTGGACTCGTGCTGGGTGAGTGTGGTCGGGTTCTGGCTTCGTTTCGTTCAGGAAAAAATCAATTGTGTTCCAAGTTTCTACTATTGATTTTTATTTATTCTGCACTCCATTTAAAATGTGTGTAACCTCTAATATCATCCTCGTTCCAGCACTCAGTGGCTATTGTTCACATCCCAGGCCGCCGTCCTTTCGGTCAGAACCTGGTTACGATCTACATTGATGGAGAACAGCGTAAAACTGCTCAGCTTCGCTTTCCATCTTTCAGTGAGGTAAGTGAAACTGCTATCTGATATGTACTGCCTGATTTATTGAAATGTTTCTGTTCATCCAACTTATTCTGCCTTCGCTTCTCCTGACTTTGCAGCCTTTTACTTCCTGCTGCATCGGCTCAGCTGGCCACCGGACCACTACCACCACCACCTCTCCCAACCTTCCCATGTCCTTCACCTCCTGTCCGTCTCCGGAGTTCGCTTTCCCTACCCACGCCCCCTCCCTTATCCGCTCCCAGTCCTTCCCAGCGTCGTTTGCTGGAGGCCGTTGGGGGTCTTTGGCCG
The DNA here is from genome assembly GCA_037177115.1 of Craterocephalus stercusmuscarum. NCBI lineage: Eukaryota > Metazoa > Chordata > Actinopteri > Atheriniformes > Atherinidae > Craterocephalus > Craterocephalus stercusmuscarum. Next base: position 14,594,292 of record JBBDHI010000006.1, on the reverse strand, counting down.
ACTCTCCTGTGCACACCATCCCAGCTGGACTGCAGGACACAGAGTGGGGATCACCCACATCTCTGGACGGGCTCTTGGGCACCGCCTTCATCTGCCACGAGGCTCTGCAGCTCACTCAGGCCCGAGCTCTTCATGCTGCAGGTCTGTCACATTCTGCCATAGCTCAGATGTTGCTGAACTCCAGGAACTATGGACTTTTTCATTCACCACAGTCAAATGTTCACACCAGTCGTAAAGAAAATCTCAGGGCTCCAGTAATGAAAGATTAGTCTTTCATATGTTGAACAGAAGATTTTTTTTCTATTTTTCACCTTGCATATACAAGTATCATTTGCATAATTTCACAACTCACATTGCTTTCTATCGCAGGCCCCAATCATGTGTCATTATTCAAACCGGATGGAGAGTTATCTGATCTCAACAACAAGCTTCTGCTCTACTACACTCCACAGGTGATTCAATGAAGCTGAAGGAAAACACAAACATAGCATCACTCTCCTACTACCAGCTCTTCTTGTTTACACGTGTGTTTTTCTTCAGGCATTTAAGAGTCAGATATGTCTGGACTTGGCACCCAATCACCTATACGATGGCAGACTTACAGGACACCAAGTGGTGAACTGGGACATTAAGGTTAGATTTTAATTTTCCTTCTCGTTGGCAGAGATCTAGATTTTAAGATACTGGTAATAAATGGTGGACATTCAGTGATGTTTTTACATAAATCTATATGTTTTTATTCTTTTTTCTTTTTTGTCTTGCCGTTTTTGTGTTTGGGCAGATTGATTTTATTCAAGCTTTTTCTAAAATAAAAAAAATAAAAAAACGATTTAGGTCAAATTGAAGCTCATGCATTTTTCCTTTCCCTGCAGGATGTTGTAAATGTGGTTGGAGGCATTGGGGTTTTGCTGCCTCTGCTTGAGCAGGTGTGTGAGGCTGAGCAGGTTTACAGCGGCAGCCAGGAGACCTCAGACTTGCTGGGACCAGAGCTCACCTCCTCCAGAGGCCCCGCTGCAATACTGCTGCCTCTGAGCAAGTCTGCAGGTCAGACATTCATCTGATATCTCACGGAAATTCCAGAAAGTTTGGTTTTAGCAGGTGCATGCTTCTGGAAAGAAAAATTGCTCCTCATTACTAAGAGCATTAAAAACTACTCTCGTTTTTGTGCGGAGGTGGAGTCATTCTTCTCAGACTTATATTGAGACAAACGTATCTGCTTTCATAAGTACATTAGATATGTGCTAGTCAGTAAAGAGGATCTCATGTGTAGTATTAGAAACAATCTTTCTCTTTTCTGTGGCTCATTGTACGCAATCTGCTAAATCTTGAAGATAATCTTATAGGCAGATTTAACAAGCGGATTTGCAGGTAAGCTAGCGCCTGTTCACATCATGATGCAATGACAAACAGGAATTGCTAGACACACAGTAAAGATTACACAATCAAAGCTTCATACTGAGCTCCTGGAGGAGCAGCATTTCAGAAGCTCAGTACCCTCACGTTAATTCGAACAAAGTTGCATAAAGGGAATAAACAGACATAAGTGACAGCCGTTATCTGACATATGACTCATGTGGAGATGCGATGATGTCTATTAAGTGCTTAGTAATGCATGTCTGTGGGTAACACAGGAAATCTTAAACCTTGTTTTGTTCTATTTTTTTTCTCTCAGAGGGCCGTCTGGAGAGAAACTGTATTGCTGCCTTCCTGCTGATGGTAAAAAACTTGATTCATCATCACCCTGTCAATCAGGAAAGCCTATTGCAGTGCCACGGACCAAGCATCATAGGCGCCATGCTGAGCAAAGTGAGTGCCCCACATGTGCATCTGGCCCAGAAACTAACCACGAGAAGAGCAGATTAGCATCTGACAGCGAATCTGACCTTTTTCCATCGCTTTGCGGTGGCATAATTGCTGTATAATAAATGGGTCTGGTGTTGGTGTAACAGCAGGGGTCTGTCCAACTGACAGCATCAAATGTGTGTATGTGTGGGAGAATTCATGCGATTTCTCAGATTACATGGTTTCACTCTGAATGGGAATAAATGATGGCAGCTAAAAACTTGTAAGCTTGATTTGAAAGTGAAATTCGTGAGAATATTACACCTTGTTTTAAGGAGTGGGCAGGATTCTTTTCTGTTCTATGTTGCAGAGGAGCTGAAGAAGGCTCTGACTGAGCACCCTGCATTTATTTTTTATGCTGACTCATCTTCTTGCAGTGGACTTGAACAGTTTTTCGTAATTTTGAATGAAGTGTAAAGCATTGCTATATCTCAGGAGAGCTACTTTACCGAATTAGCTGCAGTACATCATTACATGACTGATAACGCAGTAAAACTTCAACGGCTGCAGCCAGTCAAGTGTTGGATGGGAGCAGCACAAACACGATTGCAGGCCAGCAGGATATGTTGTACACTAAGGTGGAGCATCCTGTAGGGAAATTACTCTTTGTCCTGATGATCACATGAGGTGTCCAGATCTGGATGTGAAAAAGACAAGAAAGCCCACATAATATACAGAGTATACAAATGTTTTAAATGTATATAAACGTAAATATCTGGAACAAATCAGTAGCTTAAATATGGCTAAAAATAGACTCTACACATATTGTACAGAAGCAGGGCCAAGAGTACACACAAAGTAAGAAAAAAAACCCCATAAATACCAAATGTTTGTGTGTTTTGCAGGTTTCGGGCAATATGATGGACATGAATGTTTTAATGGCGTGTCAGCTGCTGCTGGAGCAGGTCTTCAATGAGGGCAACAGCCCACTTCTACAGCAACTCTACCAGCACCTGCTCTTCAATTTCCGCATCTGGACTAAGAGCCATTTTGCTGTTTGTTTGGGTAAGGCACAAGCAGCCCTCGTGATGCACCTGTAAAGCTTCTCATGTCTGCCGAAGCTACTTGTTTACACTCTGAGTCTGAAAGGAGCCAGAGGAAACTTGAGGAACAATAGGGCAGAGATAGCGCGTGGGCTGTGGGTGGGATTAAAAGCAACTCATGTCAGTACCTTGAAAATGACTGCACTTCTTCAACCCAATCTTACATAATGATTTGACATTTCTAAATGTCAGCCTGAGAGGAGATGAAAACAATATTCCTTTTCTTCCAAAGCACACGTTCAGTACCTGTCATCTGTGATCAACAAAAGCAAGCAGCGCATGAGGAGGAAATATGGAGTTCAGTACATTCTGGATACCATTCGCACATATTACAGGTAACCTCTCACAACACGGTGTGCGCAGCTGAGAGTAATTGAAACCACAGCTGAGTGGATTAAATGTTTCATTTACATCTCTTTACAATTCGTCTGGTCACAGTGTGGAGAAAGATGGCAGCTCTCTGTCTGATGAGAAACAGACCATTCAGACGGCTCTGTTTTCCCTGCTGAAAGATTTTCTCAAGTCTCCCATGCCGGAGGAGCTTCACATCATCCTCGCTTACATCCTGGCTGCTGGGGAAGAGCAACAGGTAATACTCTCATGTTTTATAGCTGTTTTCATTCAAGGAGTTTAATATCACAATCGTTTAGCTTTCGCTTTCAGTGGGAAAATGTATTACCGGATCGCAGCTGAACAACTCCCTGATTTTCTGAGCCTCATGGCTGTCGTCTCATGTTTTTGGCACGAATTCTCTTGAAACAACTTGACCCTCCCTCGTCCATAATTTTTGGTAACTTATCAGCTCTTCTGCTGTCTGCCAGGTGGTGAAGGCCTTGGATGTGCTGTATGAGCTGCTGAGAAGCAGCCCTCCCCGTGAGCAGGTGCAGACGATGCTGCTGGAATGGGGCGTGGAGCAGCTGTACTGCCTGCTGCTCACTCCAACCTTTGGGGATGAGGCCAGAGAGCGGGTGTTCAGGGTGAGGAAAGCCGTCATTGCAGTAATGATTGTAACGATGCTCCCTTGTGTTACATCATCAAAATGGGACAAATTCCTTTGTGCAGGTTTTATACAAAATCCTCAAGACTGAGAAAGTATCAGAGCGCAACAAGCAGCGCGTCAAGCTGAGGGATTTTGGTTATCTCGGACTGGTTTGCTTTCTTGAGGACATTCCCGTAACCATGACGACTGTGCGCTGTCTGTACGAGCAGGTCCTTGCTACAGGTAAGACAAAGAATATTGTTTTCTTTTTCTCAAGGCTGAAACAGCGTCAGGGTCCCTAAAGAATTTGTCAATGCACAATAAGATACTTTGTACAAACGGAGGAAATTCAGCTCCATTGTTTCCCTCCTCAGGAGTGCTCCACCAACAAAAGTCACTCCGAGAGCAAAGAGAGAAATAGTCTGCAAGCTCACAAAGGAGCAGAGAGTAACTTCAAATAAACTAAAAACTGTTCTCACATTAGTTGAAGTTCATACGTGAGTCCAGCATCAGATGAACACTGAACATCTGAGAATAATACCGACTCTTTCTGATGAGTGAATTCAGAATTATGACAGTAAATTAAAAAATATATATATCAGGACGTTTATTATATATATATATATATATATATCAGAACTACATCTCATGAGGAGGCACAGATGATGCCTTGTTACAAATGTAAAAAAGAAATAAGTGAATCTTAATTCAACAGAAATGTATAGGAACCTGAAACAAGCTAGTGCTTTTAGCTGAAGTTGTTCCGTACTGAAGAAATCCCCTCGAATCTGATGTGCTGGGCTCATCAATAGTTAACAGACAAACTTAAACTTGGCACCGTTTGTGAGGAAAATGCCGTTATGGGATGAGCAGCCGAGTGGAGCGTGTGGGTCGCACATGAAAAAAGCTTATTCTGTGATGGACTCTTGTTTGGTGTTGTTTATTGAATTGGATGATTAATGTGTGAAAAGGTAAAACACAATAATTTGCCCCAAATGCACACAGATGAACCATATGCAACCACTGTCAAAAGTTACACAGGTTCTACATGCAAAATGGCTGCCAACACACAGTTACCAGTTAAAGAAATAGTCCAACTTTATTGATCCAAAGCAGCCCAAGTGCACCGCTACAGCAGATTCTGAATCACACATCTCACACTGATCCAAAGAATGTTTAAAAAGAGAGCAGAAACAAACTAATGTCATGACAAGTAGGAGGTGTCTTCTACAGCTGAACATGGCAATAAGACAATGACAAAGAAAACGAAGCAAGCTGTACACAAAGAACCTTGTACAGCCAAAGGATCTAAAACCCATGAATAGCTCATGATGAAAAGGAAGTCTCTGAAAGCTTGTTTTCTGCTTTGACTAATGGAAACATGCATAAACTCTACACATTTTCTGCCGTCCCACAGATGCCAGTCCTAATTTCAGAGACCTCCTTGCTGTGGTGTGTCTGTCCCATCGAGCTGAGCTCACCGTTCGACTGGACGTCTGTCGCAAGGTCAGTCTGCTCACACAGAAACCAAAACAACTGGAGTGAAATTTCAAATGTAATGTTTCATCATAACCAAATGTGTGATCTAAGCGACAAAAACAAGCTCTGCTTCTGTTCCTTCCCAAATTCCAACAGCTGTTCCATCTGATCTACTCTAATGAGGATTATGTGAGGCAGCTTGCAAAGCAGCCCAGCTGGCAGGATGTTCTGACCAAACTCTATGTGAAAGAGTCCTACGAGTTCAACGCTGCCAGCATCGCGGACCCCAGCACCCACGGCTCCTTTGAGCCCAACTACCGACCTCGGCTCCGCAGAGATCAGTCTCTGGTCATCGAGGACGCACGCACGGACATCTATCTGAACTACCGCAACTCACAGGACATCGAAGACGAAGAGGAGGAGGATGAAGGCGGTCAGCGGGACATTTCTGAGGGATTCTCTGATTTATCTCAGTCTCCTCCCAGCGGAGGCGGAGGCCCGCTGAAAAACTTCACGGGCTCCCTCCATTTCAAGTCGTTTGACTCGGTGGATCAGGGGAGCCACTCCTCCTCTACCTCCAACGCGATTGATATTACCTCATCTCGACCTGAAGATGAGGGAAGAGGCTACCAGCCGCTCTCCCCCTTTGGGTCGCCCTTTGATTTGGAATTAGGAGGCGTGGGGGAGACCGGCACACATACCCCTGCAGGGAGTCTGACCAACACACCATCTCCTCTAGAGCACTGCAAACCATTTCCACCACTCAGACCCAGGAAAAGCTCCAGTTTGTCCAACGTGCTGGATGATACCAGTTACGGGACAGACCCACCTACAGGAGACACAATCTCCAATACGTCCAATCCCCAGGTATCTCAGCTGCTTTATCTCAGTTTGAAATGATGTTACAAACAATGTGTCAAAACTTTTGAGATTTCATTTCATTTTGTTTTTGTTTTACCTGTTCGTGTATTTCAGCAGACCCCTGAGGAGGAGCTGTGCAACCTGCTAACCAACATAGTTTTCTCCGTGCTGTGGAGCGGCAGCGGGGCAGAGGGGGCAGAGGATGTGGTGTGGAGGGAGAGGGGGCAGGTGTTTTCTGTCCTCACCAAACTCGGCTCCTCTTGCCAGCTGGTACGCCCCCCCGATGAAATCAAACGCAGGTCAGTCATGCTGATTTTGAAATAATAATTAAAAAAGTCTAAATATGATGAAACAAGGCGTTCAAAGTTACTCTTGTGTTCCAGTCTTTTGGAGATGATGCTGGAGTCATCCTTGTCAGACCTGAGAGATGCCCAGGGAGTGTCTCTACCTTTCTGTCCCAGCCTGGTCCGGCTGCTCAGGCTGCTGCAGGACTTCCTGTTTGCAGAGGGTACTGACAACCAAACATTGTGGAGTGAAAAGGTAGAACAACTTTTCTAGAATAACATTTTCTTGTGCTGTCAGCCCATTTTAATGAGCCCATGATTATGTCTGCCTCTGTTCTTAGGGTTGACTAACACAAGAGAACTAAAGGAAAATAAGAAGAATTTGTTACATGCTGTAGAGTCTGAGGTGCTATTCTGTCTACATACCAAGCAAAATAAGATAATGCTGAGCATTTTGTAGAGCCATTAGTTTGTCTGTCACCAAACCTCCTGGACTTATGATAAACCTGTGGGAAAGAGGGAGAGCCAAATATTTTGATGCAGTCGATCAGTTTCGGTGAAGCAACAAGTAGGCTATATGTAAAAACAAAATGGCAGGTGCGCTTCAAGTGTCCCTTAACCCCCCGGAGCTCATGGAAGGGAACAATGTCACGGAAAAACCAGGGATAAATTCCAAAAATGGCAAATAATCCAGGTCCAGGCACTCTGAGGGGTGTGGAGTATAAAAGGCCTTTATTGGAAACGGGCTAGAACAATAAAATACACCAACGCGTATCGGCTTGCGCCTTCTTCAGGGTGTAGAGACAGACTGAAACAAACAAATTCATTAAATGTAATCATCACAGGTGTGTTCAGGTGAGATCATGCAACACTATTGCTCAGCCTCTAGGGGCACCATGGTAAATTCAGAATAGTCTGATTGTTGGTTTGTTATGTAGGCTATGGATTGATGAACGTCCATATAAGTATTTCGACCCTCAAGTTCTCTCACTGGTATGAAAATGATTGGAAATTAGATTTACTTTGTGTATTCTCATGATGCTGTGTGGACTGCCAACAGTGACTATCTACTGTAGTTAGCATTAACTTGGGAACTAACTGCTAGTTGCCATATTCTCTACCAAGAAATAAGTGACAAACCATGTAAAACCACAAGTGTTTTGCTTAACCTATACAATGTCGGCTAGTACTCAGTTAAAACAATAATAATCGGCTGATCAGTGAGATTTAAACATTCCTGTACTTGGATGTATGTTATATTTGACACAGGCAGCTAGCTGTTAGCATGTTCATGCTAAACTGCTTCAACACACTGCAGTTTAAGTTTCTATTGCCAGAAAGAAATGCAGATTTCTGTCATGAGCCAGCTGGAAGCTGAAGGAGCAGTTAATTGTGTTATCTTTCATGAAATTGTTCAATAGATTATTATAAAATCAAACTCATACCAAAAGACCTTCAATAAAACTACTAGTTCCTTTTTTAATTAAATGTAGCTGCCTTCCTTTGGGCTATAAAAAAGATTCAAAGTCTATATTGTATGAAAGTCATGTATTATTATTATTATTATTATTTTCATTAAATCAGATAATTAATTCAAGATAACGTTTCAAACACTAGACAAAAAGCTGGAGCTGCTGGATTTCGTTGTGGGTGTTTTCATAAACTTTAGGTCAAAGGCTGCTATCTTCACATACAAAAGCTAGGAGAGTCAAGGCTGGGCGTAGGCTACATCAAAGTTGCCGTTCAAGTGTATATTGAGCTATATTATTTATTTGTATCAAGGTGTGGAAACAGGTCTAGCCTTCCTGTTGACAGTTGTTGTATTGCAGATCTTCGAGGGGGTGGTGAACCTGCTGGACAGGTTACAGGCTTGGCATAGCACCCCTGGCAGCCCTGGAAACACCGAGCTGAAAGAGATGGCCCAGATTGGCTTGCGTATCATCACTGGGTATATTCAGCAGCAGCATTCACAGGTCAGCTACCCACAACCGGACCAGTCATGCACACCACCCTAACCCTAACCCAATGTGAACTATTTCTCACTGTAGTTGCCTTTCACAACTCAAACACCTGCAAGAAAGATTTCTGTAGAAGATAGCTTAAAGGAGGTTTACCGTACCTATTTAACTTGATTAGTGCTCTCAGATAAAGGCAGTTTTTAAATACCAGGCCTTCTATGGCTTTCTTTGTGGAGACATTGCAGTCATTCCTGTTAGGGAGTGTTCTGTATTAAAGGGCAGCTTCTTTCTAAGTTATGACTGCTGCTGCTGCTGATTGTGGGATTGGGAGAGCGGTCATAAATGCCTTGACCATTAAGCATTTCTTCATACGCTGCTGTTTTTCTTTTTTTAATTATTCCTTAAACAGTCCCTCCCCATAAGCCTTTTGTTTTTGAAAATTTCCCTCAGAGATTAATTGGATTATTTGCTCTCTGACATCACAGCTGCAAGTTTTTCAGACAATAAAAATGTAGAATATAAACAACACTAACACCGCTACGTTAAGTCTGGTGGTGGAAAGTAAACAGCTAGATTTGCTCATGTTATTAAGAGCATTTTTTGGGTCACTTCACCCTTCATAACCGTACAAGTCTGAGCTTTGCACTTCTCATTTTAAGACGTTGTTTGTCTTTGTTTTTTATTTTTATTACAGTTAAACAACCCCAAAGCAGTCATTAAAAGTGATTTTAGCTCAAGTTCAGCCACATATTCAGACAGCATTTAGCATCTGTTTGTATTATCACATGTTAGCAGTGGTCGGTATAAGCTGGGGATCATTGTTCTGCTTGTGCGATTTTATTACTGGTACTCTAATCCATTATATATTTTGAATAAGATTAATGTAAATCTAACTTATTTGGAAACATTCAAAACATTTGAAAAAACTTTCAAATAAGATTAAAAACAATATAAATAGAAATGTTTTTAAAACAATTAGAAAAGCAGAAGATTCTCAGAAAATAGAGAAAGCTGTGGCCCTTTAGAGCCAAAATCACTTGCAATATCTGAGATGTTGCCCTTTTTGGAATGATTTTTTGTGAGTTACACTTTTTGTTCTGCTGTTTGTTTTCTGGGTTTATTTCTGGTATTCGAGTTCTGTGGGTTTTTATAACTCGACTAATACATAAATAATTCAGTCAACCGTCATTTTTTAAACTCCTCTTAAATCCTGCGTCTCTGTATTTTATGTAGATTTTAATCTTGAAAAAACATTCTTCTCTTAATCTTGTTTCTAATGCTGTTTCCCAATGTTTAGGTGTGTGTTATGGCCTATTTGAAGCTCCACAGCCTTCTCCAGACTGTTCTCTGTCTGAGCTGGGAGGAGGTCTGCTTCCTGCTGGGGCAGATCGGTGCCCCCTTGTGGCCAGAAGGTGTAATGGACGGCACCAACTGCAGCCAGTCAGAGACGTTCTCCCAGCTTGTGCCCATCGTACGCACGCTGCTTGACCAGCATGCTGACCCCATCACCGTGCAGAACCTCTTGCCAAACCTGCCCATCACCAACGGCAGCACCACCTTCGCTCAGGACCTGAAGGCTTACTGTCGCACGCTGGAATGGCAGGGCTTTTACCAGCAGCGGGTCCGTCTCTGCAGTGAACTGCTTTCATTTATCTTTTATTTAGGGAGTTTAGAGAGCCTCCTCTTCTCTCTGCGAGCTAGTGTAATCAACCATCTATTTTCAGATTCTGCTTACTGTTCTTTGCCAAGCACAAGCTTTTTTTCATCTTATATCCTGAGTCTGACCTAATCAGTGTGGCTGAGAAATCTACTGCAGAGTCATGATTAAAATAGAAAAAACAATTAGAGCACATGCTTAAACCCCCACGTGTTACCTGGTTAACCTCTAGGCAGAGATCAGTAATGAAGCTGAGATGTTTTATGAAATGATGCCAAACAGACACACTGCACTCGCTGAGTATCTATCTATCACTACTGTGTGTGACAGAGCATGAACATAAATCTGTATTGTTTAGATTATCTCTGTATATACAAACCCTGCGATCGTTTAGCCTTTGTGGCATAACTTTGGCTGCCGTCAGAAGTTTTAAATTCGGCCGAGGCCCTTTTCTGGGACACTAAGTGGACATGAACTGTTTTCAGTTTATTTTTAGATTTTGTATATTTGTTTAAAACGTGTATGTGTGTGTTTTTTTAAGCCGCAAAGTGGTGAAACTGTGGGAGGAAAAAGAGAGCAAAAGTTGCATAATTCTCATTTAGTACATTAAATAAACAAAGATTGTTAGTGAATGCAAGTTGTTACCTAACTTATTATTCATGTTAGTGTCTTTCACTTTGGGTAGTTTTATTACTGATGAATTATAATATTGAAAGTGCAATGATACAATAACAATAAAACTGAGTCGATGTATGACAGGTTTACAGCTCTGTTAATGTCCTCCATCCTCCATCCTGTGGCTCCAGGTTCAGCCCACCATGGAACAGTATGAGCTGGACACATTTGGGAGGAGCCATGACATTATGTCCAACTTCTGGAACTCCTGCTTCGATGACCTGATGAGTACGGCATTTAGACGGGACAAAGACAGATCTGACAGCAAATCAAAGTTTCAGGTAACGTGCCGCAGCCTCACAAACTCTTTGACATAAACCTGCCACTAAATGCAGCTTTAACAGCTTCAGACTCATTCAATGCATCTGTCTGTGAAAACAGGAGGTGATCGTAGACCCCTACCTGAAGCGAGTCCGCACTGAGAACAACCGGTTCCTCATTTGGCAGAAGCAGAACTCCAGCCAGCAGGGGGTGGTGTGGCAGCACTGGAAAGCTTTCCGCAGGCTCTTCACCAGTGAGAGAGGAGCGTGGGCCTGCAGGTGTAGTGCTCTTTCTGCTCGCTCGTCCTCCCCGAAATGTGCTGAGCTGTAATTTTTTCCTTTGTCTTTTAATATCAGGGTCCCGTCTGAGGTGAAGTGGAAGTTGTCCAGCGCAGAGACATACTCAAAGATGCGTCTCAAACTTGTTCCCAACTATAACTATGACCCACACAGTGAGGCCAGTGCCCTGAGAGACAACATGGGTATGACATAGACATGTTTTTCTTTTTTCCCTCTTCAAAGCAAAATGTTACACTGAAACTAATGTTTTTCTTGTTGTTTTGTTTTATTACCAGGAGCTGAAAGTCCCCGCAGCTCTGATCCCCTCCCACTGGCTGTAGCAAAGGAAGCAAAAGTGAGTGACATGGAGGATGATCAGTTGGGAGAAGAGGACCTTGTCTTTTTGGATAACAAGTACGTCTCGAATGTCTACAACACCTCTCTCAAATGAGCTGTAAACAATTTGAAAAATGGCAAATTAGTTGTTTTCAACGCCCTCAGGGTGGAGGGAGAAGACGAGAGCCAGAAAGAGAAGCTGGTTTTGTCTGAGGACTGTGAACTCATCACCATTGTGGCGGTGGTTCCGGGTCGTCTGGAGGTCACCACGCATCACCTATACTTCTACGATGGCAGCAGCGAGAAAGAGGAGACGGAGGAGGGTGAGGAATATTTGACAGGAAATAACGACTCACTGTTCTTCAGAGGGGGCTGTCAGAGGGCAGTAATACATCTTCTTCCTTCAGGAATCGGGTTTGATTTCAAGAGACCCCTGTCTCAACTCCGAGAGGTCCATCTGAGGCGTTACAACCTGCGGCGGTCGGCGTTGGAGCTTTTCTTTATCGACCAGGCTCACTACTTCATCAACTTTAGAAAGAAGGTGATGCGGTTTTAAACTTTTATTCCTCGCAATGTGGTTTGATAGCTTGTTTTGAAATACTTCGGATGCAGTGTAAGATGATCTAAAACACAATGCAATGATTTACAAACCATCGAAACCCTTTGTTGAATTTGAAAATTAAAGTATAAAAAGAAGAGTTTTTATGTTTCTAAATAAATGAACCAACTTGAATTTGGTGGCGAGCATTTTGAGCAAAATGTTGGAACAAGCATTTTTATCAGAGCTTTTCCTCTAACAACACAATAAGTTTGAGAATAGAGTCGAATGTTTTCCTATTCTTCTTTGCTTCAGCTACTCAGTATTTCACAATTTCCATTTTTCAATTTTTCTTTTCAACAAGAAGCAAATGTTTACTTAGTCTGGTTTATACTGATTTCCATGAAAATGCAAAACTTTCTCCCCTAAAGCCTTTTTAATGATGTCTTGTTGCTCTAAAACTGCTCATATAGTTCAGCATTTATGATGCTTTCAAATTCATACCGTGCAAGTGTCTCATCCCACAAACCCCTGTGTCATATTTATTTGCTTTTGAACTGTGTCCTGATAACAAACCAGCTTGTCTGTCCCCTCTTTAACCGTTAGGACACAATCTATGGTTTACTAAAATAATTTTGGTTCACTGCACCACCATTTTTTGGTTCCTGCAATTCAAATTGTGTTTTAACTTAGATTTGTGAAAACACCAATGATCTGCATGAACTGGTAATATCTCGAAGAAGCATTTACAGACCCAAACACTTACCGCCACTAAAGGGCTGCTTCAGGGCTCAAATATTTGATGTTTTATACCATGTAATGCAGTTAATAAAATCTCACAGCTCGCTCATTGCATGCTGAGAAACATTAGTTGAGCTTCATGCTTCATGGAATTTTGAACCTTTACCTTCCTCTGCTTCTTACACGCATCAATGATTTTGTGTCATCCAAACATTCGTCTCTCATTCCTCAGGTACGAAACAAAGTCTATTCGAGGATCCTCGGGCTGCGGCCTCCAAACTTGTTTTATTTTGGCTCCCGCTCTCCACAAGAACTTCTAAAGGCATCTGGCCTCACTCAGGTGTTTATTTGCATCACATGTGAATATGAGGCCGAGCTGTTTGGAGATGGAAGGTGCTCATGTTTGTTACTCACTGCAATCTGTTAACAGAAATGGGTGTGCAGAGAAATCTCCAACTTTGAGTATCTGATGCAGCTAAACACCATAGCTGGACGCACTTTCAACGACCTGTCACAGTATCCTGTGGTAAGTGTGGCCGCCTCTGTCACCACAGTTGCTTTTTGATGTGTCTGTGGTTCTGTTGTCAAGAAATAAGGTGAATTAGAGTGTGAGGAGGCATCACGGTACAGCTGAGCGTTCTGTTCCTCTCCAGTTCCCCTGGGTTCTGTGTGACTACACGTCTCCTACTCTTGATCTGAGCGACCCCTCGGTTTTCAGAGACTTGTCCAAACCCATTGGTGTGGTCAACCCACGGCACGCACAGAACGTCAGAGAGAAGTAAGTGGGTTTGCTGCACCAGCGCGTTTTACCACCACACAGTGACGTGCTGCTGATGAACACAGAAACATACCAGTAAAGGACAAGTTGACCCAGTGTTCTGTTTTTATACTAAGGTAACAGTTTTCTGTCCAACTTTTCCTGTCAATCACCAGGTATGAGAGCTTTGAAGACCCGACAGGCACCATTGACAAATTCCACTATGGCACACACTACTCTAACGCAGCAGGAGTCATGCACTACATGATCCGCATGGAGCCGTTCACCACCCTGCACATCCAGCTGCAGAGCGGCAGGTGGGATCTCTCATTACTTCCTTGTTAGCTCATCAGATTCGTTAGTACCATTCGATGTCCTACAGCTGCATGCCGCCTCTGTTTAGGTTTGACGTGGCAGACAGACAGTTCCACTCGGTGGCTGCAGCTTGGCAGGCTCGTATGGAGAGTCCGGCTGATGTCAAAGAGCTCATCCCAGAGTTCTTCTACTTCCCGGAATTCCTGCAGAACATGAATGGTAAATTGCTCCATTCAGTATGCGCGGGATTCCTTTTAGCGAGATCTAAAAGTAGCATTGAAATGTTTAAATAAGGAACTTAATTCACTGCTGTTGCGTGACACCGGCAGGCTTCGACCTCGGCCATTTACAGATATCTCAGGAGCCGGTGACGGATGTTGAGCTGCCTCGCTGGGCGACATCAAGGGAAGATTTCATCAGAAAGCACATGAAAGCTCTGGTGAGCCGGACCAACATCCAGAGTCATAAAACTTAGTCAGGCTTTTGTGTTTCCAGGGAGCTACATTAAAATGAAGATGAAAAGAATGTGTGTTTGAAACTCTAGGAATCGGAGTACGTGTCCAGTCACCTCCATGAGTGGATCGATCTGATCTTTGGTTACAAGCAAAGAGGGGAAGAGGCAGTGAACGCTCTCAATGTCTTCTACTACTGCACTTATGAGGGTAAGGTTACAACATAAAACATCTTTTTTAGGAAGTGAATCCATCAAAAATGACCTTTTGTAATAACATTTTTATTAAACTGTTTGCATTTCTTACTAAGTTTGAAATCTTAATAGGGACTTATTCAATAAAATCCAAAATTGAGTTTTGAGACCCAGTACAAATAAGTTCTCTTAGATTGTGTATTTCTGAACTGGCTGTGCAGATTTTGTGGCCTTATGTGATGTAATAGGGGAATAAGTGCAGACCTTTGTTGAGACTGAAAAAGTGTAATTTGTCCAAACCTTGAAATGTTTTTTTTTTATCTCACTGCCAGCATATGGCCGTGGTAATGTAGTGGCACTGAACAATGATCTTATTAAAAGCGAGGATAGGATAGATTTCTAAATATTGCACAGTTTGTTTTTAGTGGTACTTAATGAAGTGTTTCTGGTCTATAAATCAGGGTGAGACCCTCAGTGTAACACCAAATTCAATGACCCAAGTGCTGTAGGATTCTAATGGTTTATCTCATGTTTTCCTCACATAATGCAGCTTTATATCACATAATTTAGTGCCCGGTCTGCATTGCATGAACAAATCTCTGTTTCATCCACAGCATTTTTATGTTAAGTCGCTTTCCAAAAACCAACTTCTATAAATATCAATATACGGTAATGTTAGGGGCCCAGTGTAAATGCTGTCGTACTAAAGGTAAAATTTTGACTTTTCTTCCATGGTTATACTCAGCTGGTTCATCTTATGTGCATATTTCCTGTTGCACAACGGCAGCTCTGGTCTAAAGTGTTGAGGCAGTGGTGGACCTCTGACAATCCTGAACTCTGAGGAGATCAAAAAAGATCAACTGGCAAAATGCCAATCCTCTTGCTTCCAGTGTTTCGGGTTTGTGAGATTTGTTGGCAGAAAGGTCCTATACTATGTTGAAAAAAATGGCAGTTTGAGACTCCAATGAAGGAAGAAGGAATTGTGTGCATGTCCAGCACTTGAACAAACTGAGGCAGAGCTGAACAGGGTGGTTTACAGTAGTTACAGAGGAAAACATTTGGTGATTTTTATGAGCTGAACCTTGAAAGATACTTTCTTGTGACCTGATTAACTTATCAAGAAGGCGTGTACTTGGACATTTTTTAAAGTTTTTCCTGCTCCCTTGCACGAGACTCTTTCATGTGTATCTGGTCATCCTGCAGGGGCGGTAGATCTGGATGCAATTGCCAATGAGAATGAACGTAAGGCTCTGGAAGGCATCATCAGCAACTTTGGCCAGACACCCTGTCAGCTCCTGAAGGTACCATGAAACGCTTATTCATAATCCATTATCAGTAAATCTCCTGTGAAAAAAAACGCAGTTTTCACACAAAGTGTCCACCCAACCAGGAGCCTCATCCTCTTCGAATGACAGCTGAGAACGCAGCGAGGCGGCAGGCCCGCCTGGACACCTTGCCCCCAAACATATTTGAGCATCTCACCAAACTCCGGTCGTTTGTGGAGGTGAGGTCTAAAATGTTTTACATCCTCTCATCCCTCTGAGTAAATACTTCATCTTGTACTGTGTGTGTACATTTATATGTCTGTGTTCCTTCTCTTTAGGTGGTGAGTGATAGCCTTCCTCTAGTCCAAGCAGTGGTACCAAAGAGCCAGAACCGCTCCTTCATCATCCAGGGCTCTGATATTCTGGTAAACCAAACCCTCAACATGAACGATTTAAAATAATAAATTTTTTATTGTTTTGAAACGATGTTATTTTCTTCTTGCAGGTGACCGTCAGTTCAAACGGTTTGATAGGGACACACAGCTGGCTTCCATTCGATAAAAACATTGCCAACTACTTCACATTCATCAAAGACCCCACAATAACCAATCCCAAGTAAGTCGCTTATCAATACGCTGTAAACTCCAGCTGATGCACACTATAAAATCTAGGGAGCCATTCTTGAACCTTCATATACAATTAACCTGGTTTTGTAAATTATACATTTATCTGAAATCAGGCATGTATGACAGACAAAAACCGACCGACGCTCGTTGTTTAAAAGAACTGCTTCCATCTTCTCCCGTCCTGCTGTGTACTTGCAGGACTCAGCGTTTTTTGACCGGACCCTTCTCTCCTGGAGTGGAAATCAGCGCTCAGGTGCTGGTGGTGTCCAACGACGGGCGGCTGCTGTTCAGCGGGGGACACTGGGACTGCAGCCTCCGTGTCACTCAGCTGGGTAAAGGAAAGCTGGTGGGCAGGATCTGCCGGCACATCGGTGAGCACAGCTCCGTTTTAAATGATAAAACTACTTGTCCTTTTATCAGCAAAGCGCCTTCATTTGTATTTTTCTGTTTCACAAAGATGTTGTGACTTGCTTGGCGCTGGACCTCTGCGGCATCTACCTCATCTCTGGCTCTAGGGACACATCCTGTATCGTGTGGCAGGTTTTACAGCAGGTCAGCATTGATGTTGTTGGACGCATCAAGCTGCTGTTCGGGGTGAAGTGAAGCCCTCTTGTATGGGTTCTCATGTTTTTTTGCCCCTCAGGGCGGATTTTCCAGCGGCCTGTCCCCCAGGCCAGTGCAGATTCTCTGTGGACATGACCAGGAGGTGACCTGTGTGGCTATTAGCACTGAACTGGATATGGCTGTCTCAGGGTCAAAGGTTAGACATGTTGCATATTATTGTGTTATTGCAGGTCAAATGTCCCATTGAATGATTGTCTGGCTGCTGTTTTGTGCAGAGCAAATTTACTTTATCAAGTAGAGCTTAATGCTGTGTGTATAAAGTCCCTCTTGAAAAATCCATTTCTCAATTTCTCAGTTTCACAAGTCGATATGTGGGGATGTTTGCAACATCCCCACATTTGCGCATCTCCTCCTACTGTATGCTGGTCTTTTGTTTTGGTTTGTTTTTTTGTCCTCAACTTGTCCAGTTTCTTTAAATGTTTTTAAGGACACAGACACACATTATGCTCAGGTATACGTAGCTCAAAGGGGATCACCCTGATGATGCAGAAATAATGTTTCATGAATGGATCTTTGGAGTTTTCCATACAGTAGTTGCAGTTAAAAAAATTGTAATAATCACGTTTCTTTACTACGGGCTGCAGGTGATAAAGTGGCAAAGGGCTCTATTTAAAATGGTAGCAAATAATTGCATTGGTGCAAAATTTGATGAGTTGTCTGTTATGCTTTTAAAAGCATAATGATTCATTGCTCACACATTCGTCTTGAAATTACCTTAAACGGTGAAAAATCTCTCATGAATAATCCCCCAAAAAAGTCTTCTATTCATTAGATGTAAGATCGTAATCTGCGCCAGCTGCAAAATGGACAGTTTTGCTAAGTATGAAGAGGCATGAAAGACTAAAACTATGCTTTGCTTGCATATTGTTATAATGATTTTGCTGTTTATAACCACCAGACAGTATTAAATAATTTTACTATGATTTTACTAAGTTACTGTGATATGTAAATGCAGCCGTGTTTTCTGTGTGTCAGGATGGAACTGTCATAGTCCACACAATCCGACGAGGCCAGTTCCTGCGGACACTGCGGCCTCCAGGTGACAGCTGTAAACCTGCCCAAATCTCTGGGTTGCAGGTGGGCATGGAAGGCCACATTGTGGTGCAGACATCTCAGGAGAAATCCTCCAGTAGGAAGGTACGTGAACAAATTCGCTACAGTGAACACTCTGTCTCTCTGCTGCATCAACATCCACCTTCTGCTCATTCCTGCAGGGCAAGTACTCCATTCATGTTTACTCGGTGAACGGCTGTCTGCTGTCCTCTTTCACCATGGAGGAGCAGATGACGGCACTCCACCTGGTTTCTGAATACATCATACTGGGAACCATGCAGGGCAGCCTGCACATACGGGATTTATACAGGTGATGAACATTCAAAGCTGTCAATTCCAGAAAACTCAATGAGGGTTGTTCCTCCCATCTAAAGCTGCTCTGTTCCCCAGCCTGGATGCTCTGGTAGCACCTCTGGCCCTGAGGGTCGCGGTGAAGAGTGTGTCTGTCACCAAAGAGTGCAGCCACATACTCGTGGGACTAGAAGATGGCAAGCTGATTGTGGTGGGTGCAGGGAAGCCGGAGGAGGTGAGTAGCTGGACTTGGAGGCATTGGGAGTTTGTAAATGAGGGGGAGCTGATGATATGCAGAGTATTTCTGCAGAACAGATGGATTCTCTACTGTACAAGCCCTGGAGTGAAGGCAAACATGTTTTTCCTGCTCTTCTCAGGTTCGATCGGGACAGTTCTCCCGTCGCCTGTGGGGCTCCACACGCCGTATCTCTCAGGTTTCGTCAGGAGAAACGGAGTACAATCCCACTGAGAGCGCAGGCAAATGAGAGGAGCAGCGTGGAGGAACTGTGGAAGACGTGCACTCCACCTGAATATTCACCAGACTCCATAAGGCCTTCTTTTACAAGCTGGGGAAACTTTACTCCTGGGCTACTGATCTCTCTGAGAGAGCGACCTATACACTGAGCACTTTTTCTTTAAAAAAATTCATAAATGATTTTATATTTTAGGGCATATTTCGTTCACAGTCGTGCTGTTTTTGATCAGCGTCATTCCAAAGAGTGGCCTTTGTTTTTGTGTGGCGAGGAGCTTGGTGTTTGGGATCGGGGGGACTGCTTTCAGGCTGCAAGCACTCTGAGTCATGTTTCAGGGGGATGGCTCACTCTGATGCACGCTGAGCCTGAGGCAAAGCAAACGACCGCTGTAAACTCCCCAGGCTCTACGTTTTCAACTCTTTTTATTTTTTTTCATTAGAGGCCCCAACTGCAATCCCTGCACTGCTGAATGTCATAAAGCCATTGGCTGTCAATGGCACCTTCTTAAAACTCCTGGAAACTTGAAAAACTGCAGAAAACATTGCTTGAGATTTCCACACTGCAATACTGGTGAGCACCACGAGAGGGTCGGCTTTGTAAAGAAACATATGGGTAGCTGGTGAACTTGTGCTGTGTGGGGGGTCTTAGCGGTGGACAGATGCTTATCCATGCTGCAGAAACGTGCAAGCCACAGTTTGTAAGTCTGCATTCCTTTTAGGCTCTAAGCAATGTAAAACTGTTACAATTAAAGCAAAACGTGCTTTAATGGTTAAGTATGTGAAATATATTCACCTTTAAAATAGTAAAAAATCATGATTTAGCTTAGATGCAATGAACCTCAACAGCCTTATGTAAAGTAAAGTAGGCCTTTCTAAATGCTCAGTTCACAACATGACTGTATCTGTCTTATTTGATGAGAAATGTGCCTTTTTTTCCCTCTTGAGCCTTGTACAAATGCTAAATTCCAATCGTTTATTTCTCTCTGCGAGCTCTGTTTGTCAGTCTAATTTGAACAAGCCTTACTGCGCCACAGTGGCTCACACAAACTGTTGATGAAGCCCTCAGTAAACTACTGGCTTGGTGAGAATATACGTGCCTGTGCTGGTACTTTACTGTGAGAACATCTGTGGACATGACGGCTCCGAAACACGTGCAGAGGAGCTCTATGAGTGTGCTTTATAGGAATTCACTTCCTGCCTGTGTTTTATTATGGTGGTTGTAACAAAGTAGTCGCTATGCAGTGTCACGATGAGAGAGACAAAGGGAAGTATGTGGGTGAATTCAACACCTGCAACATGTTGCACATACACACAAATTGGTCTTTGCTAGGGACGACTGGGAGAAAATGCAAACATAGAAGAAAAGCTGTATTTGAATGTTTACATATTACTTCATGCATCATAACCAGAATGTTTTATTCCTGTTTTGTGCAACTGTGTGAAGAAGATGAAACGATGAACTGTGTGCAGCTGTGACCGGCGGTGACCAGAATGTGTTGTTTGCATGCAGATGTTAGGAAATGAGCTTATATGCAAACTCACTGTGACTTCTGTTCTGTTTTGTGGTGACCACTGTGAACGCTTACCATTTTATAGTCATTATAGTTGTCAAAAAGCAGGTTTTAACAGTCACGCTGTGCATAACGCATCTGATATTTGTTGTTCAAAAGTCCTTCTCTGAAACGAATGCCTTACTGTACGTGTAGGCCAGCACTGCCTTGAATATGGACTTGGTCCGTTTCTCCTGAACTGATGTAATTTTAGCGTTTGTATCATTCTGGGAATATGCTGACAATACAGCTGACTTTAAAAGAAAACCATCCAGCCTGAGTTCCTCACTCGCAGACTTCTCTCTCTTCGCCACATCTGTTTAGTTTCCTCATTGTTCAGATTTCCCCAGTATGGCCGATGATTGTGACCACGCTGTTACAGTCAGGCTTCCTCTTTCATGTTAACCCCTCAGCCTGTCTCCTGAGGACGATTACTGAAAACTGAGCTCATGTGTGTGTGTTTGAACCACAGCAAGAAGGAAACCGATCTGTTGCCACAACGTCGATTATCCAGCTCCTCCACTGTAATCCCAGCCTCGCATGCGTCTGTGATGTTAACCCTGCCGGAGTTGAAAAGGTCACAGCGAGTGGCAGTGCATGTACTTCCAGTGGAGACTTTGATGTCCTGATGGGCCGAACATCCTGTCAGCTTCCCCATAAACACCTCTGCAGGGTTGCAGTTCTACAGGGTGGGGTGGGGTGGGGAAGGCTGAGGTGGGTGGGTGCTAAAGCTGTCCTGCAGACCTCAAGGCAAATAGAAACCACAGAACAGTGGATGGGGGAGGTGGGGGAGGAGGCGGGTGAGGAGCTGCTCTGATGTGCTCCCACTCAAAGTGGAGGGAGGGGTTAACGCCTCGCTCCCGTTTATTGGCGGTATCGTCTCTCTGACCCCACCAGACCTGAGGACGAGCCGAGGGGATGGATGCCGTGAAATGCAGTAATTTTGATGTTGTTCAAGACGTTACTGCCAAGAACCTCAACAAGCCTCAAACAGGTCTCTGTTAAAGAACCTCAGCCCCCCCCCCCCCCCCATCCTTCCTTCAGATCCACTCCTCTTTGGCCTGTGGAAAACAAGATTGTGTTTTTTGTTTTTCCTTCTTAATAGTGGTTTTATCTTCTTTACCCAAGTGTGACCGGAGAGGAACTGCACCCTTTGATAATGAGCGTTTGCCCCTGCAGCCAAGAGGATGCAGACAAAAGTAACGACAAAATGACCCAAACTGTTCATTTATCTGATCGCTGGTGAACTTGTGTTTATTTTATTATTTCTTTAATGTTCGCTTCCATACACCGACAGCATTATCTTGTTCATCCGCTCAAGTGTTTGACCATAATTAAGTCCTACACCTTAAAATGGCTCATGAGATAAAAATAATCTAAACATTTGCCCTTAAAAATAAACATTTTACTGTAGTTTAGAATCAAGGTTGCTGATTTCTGCGCTACAACAGGCTCTTGTTTTTTTTAAATGCATTTATATATATTTTTTTAATTCCCACTATTCCTTATTAAGTGATCCATCATTAACCAGATGTACAGCACAGACACAATAATTCACCAGTGTAACAAATGGATGAGCAACACAAGCTGCACAACCCGAAGAAAAGCAAAGCAAGTACGTTTTACTACATTAGGGTAAAATCTCTATTAGTCTTTTGATTGTTTTCTTATTCATGTATGTATTATAAATTTGAATAAATAAATATAAATGCTGAGGAGCAATCCTGCCCTCCCACGCTGCATCCATTGTGGCTTCATAGGACAAATTCTCAATCACTGAGTTTACCATTGATTGTTCTCATCATCCAAAGTCTCACAGTAGTCCTGATTCAAAATGAGCAGTGATGACAGAACAGGAACCTTTAATACATTTGGAGTTATTCAAAACTTTCTTGGAAAGTTGGAAATGCAACAACATAAGGCCCATGAAATCAAAACACGTAACCAGTAAACTTAGATAAATACATAACTCGCTGTTCAAAAGAGTTTTTAAAAAATCAAATAAAGCTAAGGATTTTATGAAAACGTTTCTGTTCTGTGAGGAGAGAAATCAAGATCAGTGTCTGAAATGCGGCTGCAGAGGTTTTATCAGGGCAGAGACATCCTCTTGCTCTCCTCTGATCCCTCAGCGGGCTTTGAAATGCAAGTAGTATTGTGTCTGAGAGATCTCCCCATTTGTTTTCCTCTGAAGTGTCTCTGCCCCCCTGTGATGCCCTCTCTACAATTTACAAGGTGTGTAATTCATCCTGTGTTGGTCTTCTAATCTTTTGAATTGCCAAGATCAAACATGTAGCTCTTAGGCGCATCTTGCTTGATTCACATGCTCGCCTTTGTTTCAGATAACAACCAATCACAGCTAAGTGTGAGAAGCCGTGGAGGGTTGTAAAATAATGTCAAGGCACAAGCCTCCGCCGGATGATTTTTCTCCAGGGTTCAGACATTTGCATTGCATGCTGATAAATGTTGAGAGAATAAACAGCTTTGGTCATTACAGCGTGTGGAAATGCTCCAGCTTCTTCCAGATGAATCAATCAAGATGTATGCAGAGCTTCACAGATTCATCTGTCACATAAAAACTTATTTGAAACTGAAGTGGAACTTGTGGTTTCTGTTGCTGGAAAGTTTGGAACAATAAAAACTATTTTTTTCATAAGTAGCTTGTTTCTTAAGTACTTCAAATTTGGGCTTCAACCAACTTTTTAATGCAACCTTGTTGCTATTTACAAATCCTTGCTAAATAGGAAGATAAAAATAGACTTGACATCCTAAGAGAAAGT
>JBBDHI010000006.1:14540656-14563002 GCA_037177115.1 Craterocephalus stercusmuscarum | reverse complement strand
ATTATATTATTCTTATTTGAACTCATTCTGGATATAAGAATGGAACAGCGTGTTCTGTACATTATATGTGTCCATCTATAATCTACTAATGTACTAGTATGAATGAATACTTAGAAAGGTCTGCTGAATGTCTTCATGCATGCATCTGCCACTGAATGCCAGAAAAAGGTCAAGGATGCTGGAAAGTACTGAAAGACAGACTTTTGATCTTTGTCCTGTAAGCTTTGTTGAAATTGGATACAAGAGGAGGCAACGATAATACATTAAAAGATAAAAAGAACGAGTTTAAAGGGGGGGAAGACGAGTAGCACGGGGGTCTGTACATGTGGTCAACACCTGCATCCACACCTCACCGCTGAATGCTCTGAGCTAAGAAACATGAGTAGTGAACAAAAAAAAAAAAACTAAAGCAGTCCACTTAAGTGCTTCGGCCCAATCGCTGCACGCTCGACAGGTCTTTAGGTTAACTGCTCTTAAAAACCGAGGGAGGCTGCTCACCCTGACGACTCGTGTGCTCGCCCCCAAACGGCTACATTGCTCTGCAGGAGTGAGGTCATCTGTGTGCTCTGTGAGCCCGTGTGTCATGGCCCTTTGACCCCACTCAGGTCAGCACAGTACCTTAAGGTGTTTGATCCCAAAAATAGGCAGACCGCAGGAGGGAAGAGAGGCTGGAAACAGGGGCAATGAAAGGTTTAGAAAACCCCAGGGAGGCTGTCATTACATCTGGCCCTAATTCATGCCGTCCAAATGTGTTCTGAAGTGCACATGTGCGGACGCAGCGATGCTCCTCCCCGACACGTCTCCTTCTCTTAATCCCAACAGATACGAAGCTGCACATTCTCTCTCGCCCTGCTGAGACCGATGGCACCCGTGATGCGCCTCGCTGGCCTGGCCTAGAGGAGGAGGAGCAGGAGGAGAAGGAGGCCAGTCCTGCTCCAGGAGCGCCCAAGTTCACCCCGCAGGATGAGGGCGGCAGCAACAACATTCTGGCTTATGTGTCTGTCCTGGCAGCTGTGGTGCTGGGCTTGCTTGTCTACGTGGTCTATAAATGGTGCGTGTTCACCTGGTCCTAGTTTGGCAGTGTTGAGTGCGGAGCAGTTGAACCCAAAGTGGATGCTAACGCTGTTTTCTGCTGCTTTTCTCAGCTGGAGGTCGTGCAAACAGAAGAGGGCTCTCTCTAAGGCGCGTGCAGCTGAGCTGGGAACGTCTCCGGAAGGAGAGAAGCTCCAGAGCGACAGCGGGGTGTTTTTGGACTCCTACAGCATCCAGGACAACCAGCCCAGCAAAGGTGAGGCGGGCATGAGCTCCTTAAAGGAGCTATACCTAATATATAAATCTTTCTAAGAAAAATGGTTTCTACACATATATTATGTGGTAAAAGGGGGAAGTTGAACGTACCCCTTTTAAGTCCATAAAAATGAATGACTCATTGGTTGCGCATATGTAGGAGTTCAGGACATTTTACTTAGCGACTTCTGGATTCCTTAGGGGAACGCTCTCACTGGCTGATCGGAACCTGGAAGTTACAGAAGCTAACCCCATTGGCAGAGAAAGAGCGTCACACCAAAGCTAAAAAACAGCCACTTTCGCTATCTAAAATGGCCTGGACCCATACATCTGCGCAGTCAATGAGTCATTCATGTTTATGGACTTCCCCCTTTTAACACATAATATACCGTGTAGAAACCATTTATCTTAGAAAGCTTAAAACAATATCAGGTATAGCTACTTTAAAACCACAGATTCTCAGGCCACAGGAGACATTAGAGAAAGTTTCCTTAGACAGTGTTTTACTGGTAGGAAAGTCCGCTGATTACCCAGCTTCAGTTTGCATAGGAGGGGCAACACATTGTTCTTCAAAGTGACCTGGTGATCTCAGAGACTAACTAATACCAGTTTTTTCTCTGCTGTTGAGAAGTGCATGGCTCCCTGCTTAAGACATGTTGCTGCCTCCTTCACCGTCAGGAAGGTTTGCTAAGGAACCAGGTTTTAAAATGATGCATGCTCTCAGTTTTTCTGATTACATACATCCTTTTCTCAGATGCCCACAGAATGGGCGGGTTTATCCCTGCATCACAGCTGAAGCAGAAGTAGAATTCAGCATTTTTAATTCCAGTTTAAAGTTTTATTCCATTTCATAACAATTTCCTTTCCTCACACATAGTATGGGTAAATACAGAGTTTCGTATTTGCTAAACACAAGGGAATTTGTCTACCAGAGAACGTCATTTTGACATTCGTTATATTTCTCACACAGACATTTGCCCAATTTTTTGTTTGTGGAATTAGTATATGTTAGGACAGGCAGGGTGAGGCCCCAAATGTACTGGAGTAGAAAGAAAATGGCCTGAAACAAACAGAGGGTGCTGTGGAAACACTTGGGGAGCTATCCAACAGCTCCAACTAAAACGAAACAAAAACTCACGGGAACGACCGGACCTATAAACACAAAGCATAACAGGGAGTTTAGTCCGTCAACACTGAGTGTTTTTTTTTGTTTGTTTGTTTGTTTTGTTTTTACAGGTATGAAGAGAGATAGCAAGCAGGACAGTCGTCTGTACATCAGCCTACCCCCCCACAGGCAGGAAGAGGTGGAGCGCCTCCTGCAAGAGGGAAGCACCCGAGGATGGAGGCACCTGGGCGTGGCGATGGGCTACGAGTCTGAACAGCTGGACCTGTTCGGGCGAGGAGAAGCCCCGGCACACACACTTCTCTCTAACTGGGCCCAGAAAGAAGGCTCCACTGTGGCTCTGCTGTGCTCAGCTCTGGCTCGCATCGAGAGGCCCGACGTGGTAACAGCTCTTACCAGCCCTTCGCAGGGTATCTCTCTGGTCTGAGCGTCTGTCAGCCCCCAAACTCACAGACTGAAGAGCAGAACTTTGAAATGATAAGGGAGGCACTGATTACAACTCTCTTGTCAATGTTGGAAGCTTCTTTTTTTTATAGCTTTGTTGACATGACCATTGTATTAAAGAATTTCCTGCAGTGCACTGCAACAGATCAGATCATCTGCCACGGCAGGAAATTAATACAGAATATACAGTGTGGAGAATAACCCCGTCATCTGGAATGAGGAGGAATGACCCTCACAAATACCACATTTACTACATTTGTACTGTTGTTTATATGCACAAAAATACTGTAAATATTCAGTTAATTGCTGGAAGTTTACTAATGTGTTACAAATGTTACTGGAGTATTATTCACAAAGAAGCTGTTTACATCTGTTTGGACAGAAATCAGCAATGCTCTCATCCAGCAACGTTGCAGTTCATTGACTTATTGTGATCATTTCTGTGCTCATGTGCACTTAGTTAAAAGAAAAACAAAGAAAACGGGCGAGAAATAATGACACTTGTTAAAATAGCAGCAGTAGGTTACAGAGGTTTAACCTGAACCGACGCGGTCGTGCTTCCACAGCTGCTGATTTCTACAGTTTACCCGATGTGTAGATAGGAACTGCTTCCCAAGATTGTTTTTAAAACGTATTGCTTTGTTGTGTAATTTGGTGTTATTTCCTGCTGCAGCCACTAGCCGTGGCTTAATTCACACTGAATATGAACCAAAGATGTGTGACCGAAGAGAAAACACAAAGAAATCCCTCCTAGCCATCCCTAATGATTGACATTTGACTGTAAATATCTTCTTTTAGTTTTGATAAGCCATGGTTTAATATTAAAATTGAAAACTGTTCTTGCTACTCATGTCTAATGTGACCTTTTTGTTTTTGTATGTATCTAATCACTACTTAAGTCCTACAGTGAGTAAAACAAATGGGAATTATTTACAATCATTAGTGTGTCGTACCAGTGGTGTAGTGTAACTAAGTGCATTCAGTGGATGGACATATTTACATCTAGTTTCATGTAAAAAGTCAAGATTTATTTGCACACAGTCTAAAATAGGATGTATTTTAATCAGTTTAAGTACCCAACAGATACTTCTTTTTCCTCCCACACTGCAAGAGTATATATGGAAGGAACATGGGGGTAAATTTAGGATTATAAACTGACTGATGGTGTTTGTGTGATTGTCTGTTTTGACAAGGATCTAACAGGAGGGGGGAATGGACAGATTAGGAGATAGACTGGCTGCTCATTTGGAGATATTTTGAAGTTATCTTTAAAAAAAAAAAAAAGGAAAAAGTAAAGTATTGGAATAATCAGCTACTGCCTGCATGTACTTGCTCCATAAAAAAGGGATTCATTTTCAATCTGGCAACCCAGTTCATTTAACAAGGTCTGAAAACAAGTTGGCAAACCGACTTTGTACATTTTCAGGTTGTTGTCTTTTTAGGGCAAAAGTAATATTAAAAAGTTAAACAGGCCTTGATACTTTGGTTTTGTTTAAAATACCCTTGACAGTTTTACATAACAAAAGGTACATATATCTATATAACTTTGTACTTGCAGCAGCATCAAAGTTGTTTTTGCACTGACAGGTAACCTGCTATCTACAGTCCTGCAGTCTGGCTGTAATGTCTATCATCTAAGCATAAACCCACTTTATGGATTTAAGCGAGGAAGTTTGGACATTCCTGGACTATACTCCCTTTTATCAAGGGATTTAGTCCATAGGAACCTTTCCTGTCCAAAACCCGGAGGGAAATCATTTGAGAGGTATTTAATAATTTGAGGGTGAAATCAAAATAACAGTTTGATCCAAACTCTTGAGGATAGTTTCCTCTTTCTCGCTGAGGCACAGCCTGGCTCCTGCTCTCCCTTCTGATCTGAACTCAGATCTGTAAATGATCTTTTTTGCCTTCAAATGTAAGTGGGAGCAGGCATTTCACATGGCCTGGAGCAGCGTTACATGCCGTCACACACTCCAGAAGGGACTGTTTAACTGCGGTTTGGAGCACACAGGCGTGGGGCCGGAGGAATTTGCAGACTTTAGAAAGGGGGTTGGGACCGAGGACAGAGAGGAAAACACAGCGCTGCCTCCATCCACTCATCCCAGATCTCCTCCTTCTTTAGAGAGTCTCTAATGAAGGCAGTTGATCACTTTGTTTCCCCCTGCTAGGGCCTAACATCTGGCTCGGGACACTGAACGCACCACAGTGGAATTCATGCCATGTGCGCCACTTATGAGAGGCAGGAACCAAAACTATGCTGCTAATCATGTAGCTCGAGTTATATTTGCTCAAATAAGCCGTGAAACTCAGACTCAAGTCAGCTGCAAAGCAGGAAAATAGATATGATTTTACAAAAAAAGTTTATTATCTTTTAAAATGTTTGTACACTCGGTATGACAATGTGCTTACACAATACTTACAGTAAAGTAGGGTGGAAGTTACTTTGTACATAGAAAAATAATATAAAAAAACACCACCAATAATAAGAAAAAAAAACATGAATATTTCCCCCGGCCACAGAAATAAAATAAGAGGGCTGTGAGTTTGACAGACTGATGAGGGAACTGCATCAGGAGAAGTGAGCTGGTGAGGATGGGTGGGGAACCCCTCTCTCCTGCATACAGCTTTGGTAATTTTACACATTATTTACATCTTAAACCATGAAATGATAGTTCTTTTACAAAGTGTCTGCTTATTTAAACATTCCCAAAACTATTATTCAATATATTCACATATAAAGCAATATACATGTGTTGGAACTTTATTTAATGCAATTTTATGGGCTGAGAGAAAACGATAACCTAATGCTACAGAGACAACCTTTACGGTCAACTGTAAAAATCCTGTAAATTAATGAGAGACAGTTTATGGAGCAAGGCTGACCATCCCAAATGTCTCCAACATCTAACTTGTAGTAACTGTAATACAACATTTCTTTTTTTTTAGCAACTGTTAAAAACGGCAATGCTACAACCTTCATGTTCAGTATCATCCCTGTGAAAAAAAGAGCTGGATAAGAAATTGAGGAGGGGGGAAATAGCTAAACAGCACATCACACAGTGGACTTAAACCCTGCTCTTGTTAATAAATTGATAAAAGACAAGAAATCATTGATTACGAACCCCTACTCAAACATCCTTGTCATTTGTTGATCCCTCTTTGTGTTGTAAGTAAAAGCTCTTCCCAGTGAGGGTGTGTTACCTAAAGCAGAAGACACAAAATCTACAAACACCTCAGCCGACAACATGCATTCATAAAACAAAAGACACTCCAAAGTCTTGTGGTGAAGAAGGCTGAGTTTGAGAAGTGGAAGCTTGCACTTCCACAGCCCAGTTAAAAGCAGCACCAGATACTGAGTCAGTGGAAGGGGGCTGACGCGTGCACAAGGAAGAGGAGGCTGTTGAGGGGGGGAGGTGGGGCTGGCCCGTTCTGTCATTGATCCATTCATTACAGTGGAAAGAAACACTGAGCTATTTCTTTTTTTTCTTTTTAAATAATCCTCATTCAGGGCTACACATGTTTAAAAAGTGGAATAGAGGAGATCATCTCAGGAACATTTAAGAGCCCAAATGAGAGGAACGAAAAAAAGAAAAAATAAATCTAAAAATGAAACAGTGTGTGAAAACATTAGTCTCTATAGCACCCCTCAGTGTATTCCTTCGCAAACACTGCACCTGGAGTCTTGGGTTGTTCAGCAACACTCGGGCTGCTGGGCCTCCCATGCAATCCACGAGGCCTGGAGAGCTTTTTAGGCAGCAGTGCAATTCTTAGACATAAATACAAAAAAAAAGAGAGAAACTACTTCACTGTTCAGGCAGGCCAGGTCAAAGACGGAGGAGTGAATGGAAAGGCAAATGTGTGCTTCTCCTGTGTGAGCGCGGACAGGTCAGTACACCTCGGTGTCTTCCTTGGGTCTGTACACAGAACCAAATCTCTGCATGTACTTCTTGATGTACTCCTTGGTCTTGTGCTTCACATTCTCGTTGCACTCGAGGTCCTCAGGGTTTTTGCAAGCTTTCAACTCCTTATTCATAACACCATGAGTTAGCTGTAACGCAGAGCAGGCATGACGAGCAAGTTAGGAATGTTTCTGGTCACCACACTACAGCAAATCACACAATAATAACGTATATCCAAGTTGCGGTAAAGCAGTTGGATCGTTAATCTCTCGTAGTGACTTTCCCCTTTATAATTTGAGACGATAAAATGCCTTCTCTAAACGAGTGAAGCCTAACTTGTCTTTCCGGCTATTGCACCCATATCCTCAGAGTCCTGGTATGTCCGAGTGGCAAACCACTTCAGATATACACAACTGTTGGGACCCGACAGGAACCGTG
Source organism: Craterocephalus stercusmuscarum (assembly GCA_037177115.1). Taxonomy (NCBI): domain Eukaryota; kingdom Metazoa; phylum Chordata; class Actinopteri; order Atheriniformes; family Atherinidae; genus Craterocephalus; species Craterocephalus stercusmuscarum. The sequence continues at coordinate 14,555,811 of JBBDHI010000006.1, read as the reverse complement.
GAAGAAACGATGCGGCTGTTTCAGAAAACACTGTTTGAGAAAAGTTTTTCTTCTTTACCAAACAGAGCTACAGATATGGAGAAGATTTTGGAATTCTTCTTCCAGAGGCAAAACAAAAACCACTAGAAGCACTCGGATCCATCACCTGAGAAAAACCCCTGGATCATCAGATCCAGAATATAAACATGATCTGTGTCGAACAATGGCAACATTTACATGAAAAATATTTCATCTATCCTATTGAAATGAATCTGATCAGATTCCAGCTGACACGTTTACAGTAACACCGGATAAAGTGATCCGATCCGTTGATAGACAAATTTAATAGGATTTTATTGCCTTTGATATGTGTAATTCACAAAAGTTTGGAAGAAATATATATTTTTTAACCTTTTTACTGTTGAAATGCTCAAAAATCCTCAACTCTGTCATTTTCTAACCAAAACATTGTATTTGCAAGTCCCAACCTGTTTTACTGTTTCACTTTTCATCCCTGAACTCATTACATCGTATTATATCGTAAACCCTGCATGCCTCAAGCATGTTAGACGCTGTTTTGGCAAAACAATCCCCATCTCCCTACGGTAAAGAATGCTTAAAAAATGCTTTCAAAATTCCTGGATCCAGGTAGTGATCCATATCACCTCCAAAATGTAATCACTTTTCCCTTTTTTCCAATTCTGACATTTCCTGAAAACATCATCAAAATCTGTCCATAGCTGTTTGAGTTACATTGCTAACAGACAAATTAAGTTGATGAAAATATAATTGATAAAAAAAGGAGCAGATATCAAGAGCAGCTGCCAGGTAGTGATCATCCAGAGCTGTAACTACAAGATGACCTGTTGCTGTTTTACAATGCTTCGGACTTGCCTGCACTGAATGCACGTGTCCTGTACCGGAGCTGCATCAATGCCCGAATGACCCACTGTTCATTACGAAGCTCCTCGTGTGCAATTTCTGATCAAATCCAGGTCACCACCAAATTCTAATCACTTGTTCCTTATAACATTTTGGAGATTTTCCAAAAATGTTGTCAAAATCTGTACATTACTTGCTGCTTTATGTTGCGAACTAATGGACAAACAGAAAAAGCATACATCGCGAAATCAACCGAACGGAGTGGTTGAGAACTAGTTGACTTCATCACGAGGCTAATAAAAAGTTGAAAATCTTCCACTACGTTTGTGGAAACACTTTGTATGTTTATTTTCAGTTTACCTTTCTAGCCAGGTGTTTGAAATCTTCAGTGTTGCTAATGCGTCCCAATTTGCAGTCTGGCTTCCGATAAGGGTTTAGACATTGCACTATGAACTGGGACATCTGGTTCACAGATACAAAATACGTAGAAGCAAAGATAAAAAGTCAGATCATGTAAAAGGTGCAGATATTTGTAAAAACAGAAACATCTGGAGCAAAGACATGTTCACCTCTTTCCGAAACGTCTCTTTACTCTTTTTAGCCAGTTCGCTGGAAGTGTCTGCTTCGGCCGTCTTTGTAGAGAACTGAAACAAAATGTTCAAAGAAGAAAACTCAGCTATGATGCTTCGAATACTGTTTATTTTAAACTATTTGTTTTCAGCTTGCAAAATGAACTCCCATCCAGTTTTTTGTCCCCTTGCTACGGTACTAAATCACGCAGCTGTTATTTTCTGTGCTGCATCAGCTCAGTCAACATGTCAACTAGGACACCTGCTCACCAGCTTCTTGAAACAAAGCAGGGATATCCTGTCAGGACGCTGCCTGTGTAGCTTCAGCGCTCCACAACAAAGGCGAGCGCAACAGCTGATTGCCTTGACTAGACCCTCCACAAGCTGACTTAAAATACAAACAAAAAGGATGCAAACACAAACGGAGCTACAGCGAGGAATGCAAAAATAGCGTTTTTACAATTACAAAGCGTGTTTCATGGATATAAGAAGCTGTACTGTTTTAACCATGTTGTGTAGAGTTCCACAGCTTTTCAGCTGAATGAAATACATCATCCTCACATTATCTTAAATCTCAATTGAATCATTTCCTTTTTAAACGCTGTTACATCTTTTAAAATAAGACAAAAAGAGCATTCAGTTCAAATCTGTAGTTAAGTAAAAAGAAAGATTGCAAACAAATGAATGCTGGACCTGCCAGATGGTTTGCACTATCCTCAGTCAGGATCAAAATAAAGCGGAGGAAGAGGAGATGAGCTTAGCAGTCCCCTCCCCTCCCTTCGCAGCCTTGAGGCGAAGGGACAGACAGCTAAGTAGAGGGTGGGGTGCGTGGGCTCACTTCACATTTCCGTCTCCTCCAGAATCCAGTGAAGCCATTTTGTGAGGAGTTCTCACCAGTGAGTTTGGAACGCGCATCTGGACATGATGCGGTGCAGGGGGCCTTTGCAAAAACCAGCTGAATGTAATCAGTGGTGCCGCATCTTCAATTACCTCAAGGAACAAACACTATAATCATGTTCTGCATTCAAGTTCAACGCAAAAAAGTGGAGCAGATTCCTTATTATTGTCAGATGAGCGAATGCGGATTTCCTTTCCACTCGGGCTGTTTTTAATAAAAACAAATCCACACAAGCCAGGCGCGCATCTAAGACGGCGAGGAGGAGCAATCCCTGCTTTAAGATTACCTTGGAAGGATTCTCATCATAGGTGGGTGTTCCCAGGTCCATCTCAGATTCGTGGTCTACACTAGTGTTGTCACTACTTCCTTCCCAGGTGGGCGGGTCCCACTGGGTTTGCCTGAGTAAAAATAAAAAGGATTTCAGTATCATTATAAGCTCAAACATGGCAAAAGCATACGAGGTGCATCCTGTAACAACCTGGTAACAACATGGTAGTAGTAGATTTTTCCTTCAGGGTCCCGGGCCACTTTCCAGTTAGGAGGTAGGACGATAGTTTTAGGTTTGGGGGGAGAAGGAGGAGGCAGGTCTATCACATTGTTGGGAACAATCATTTCCTGGTGAAGAGAAAAATGTACAGAATAAATATCAGCAGAAAATGCACTTTCAAATGCGGTGAGGGTAGGCACCCGTGCACTCAATCCACATTTTATTTAACTTATTCTAAATGTGAAAAGTAAAAAAAGAACATGGCTGACGGGATGTATTTCTTAGGTTTATCATTTATGATACAAAAACTCTCTAAATGAAGGTTTTTCAGACAAAGAGCTCATACTGGCAGAATTAAAGCCTTAGGTCTTTAAACCTCCCAGAATGAACAGGATCACTGTCTGGAGCGGCCTCTGGCTTCAGAAAACTTCTGGCAATTTTTTTCTTCCTTGCCTTACGGAACAATCCTTTAATTGTTCACATTCAGTGGTGTTCACACAACATACGCAAATGCTGAATGAGCACTTTCTTCATTTAAATAAGTGAACGACCGATGAAGAGTGAAGACACCTGGAAGTCATTCAGTGCTCCTAAGTCACATCTAAGAAGTCATGCTGTCTGCCTGGGCAGCTGGCCATTGGCTGACACAGCTGTGAACTTCTGAGGTATACCACCCCCTTGTGGCCACACTAAGATAAACAGGTAAATAATGACCCCTCAAAACCCGGAGGATCAAAGTTCCTGATGAAAATAAGTAGACTCTTTCTACTCTACATGGTTTGTGTTGGTTACCTGCTGGACAGTTTGGGAGGTGACGATGGTTGTGACTGTGCCACCCTGCTGCACTACCACGCCCTGTTGATGACCAGGATACACAGGCTGGCTATGCAGGTAGCCGGTTGCGGGCTCGGTGTATGCCTTCAACCAGAGAGTGCAATTTCATGGATTAATCCTATTAACATTTCCAGCTTTATTCAAATAGCTTAGTATATGAAGCACTGGGTTTTAGTATTCAGCAGCAAGAGTCAAATGTGCTGCAATTCCAGTAGCATATACCTGCAATACCATATACGACTATCAAATTATTTCCACAACACACTATTGCTGCTCATTTGCTCCTAAATATTTCATGTAAAAATACACATAAATCAATGAACATTCAGGATAAAACCCTGGATTTATTGTAGCACATATTGTCAATATATCCATTTCTGGATCAAAAGGAGGTTTTTACCAGTGACAAAAGCAAATCTAGATATGGACAATCTCAATCAAACCTACCTGTATGACAGGAGTGTTGGCCTGAGGGTAGGCGGCAGGGATGCTGTAGATGGTCTGACACGGCTGACCTTGGTAATAGATGGCCGTCTGTGTCTGAGCCTGTCCTGGAGCGGTGGCATACTGCTGTGCAGGCTGTGTCTGCACTGTCACTGCCTGCTGAGTTGCTGGATCCCAGAGAGTAGTGTAGCTCTGCTGGCCCTGTACCTGTGGGGCTGACTGGGCCGGGACAGAGAGGACAGCCACCCCTGCATCCTGGGTTGCTACAGTTGGCTGGGCATACTGCTGAGGGTTGCCAGTTGTGAGGTTAGTGGTGGTGATGTGCTGAGAAAGATTAGATGCTGGAGTGGTTTGGGATGTGGAGGGCGGAGAGGGCAAGCCCAGGTCGGAGATAAGGCGCTGAGGAGGAGTTTCTTCATAGGTGAGGGCGGGCTCAACAGCAGGCGTAGGAAGGAGGACTTTACCGGCATTGGGGTTGGAAGGATCCACAAAAGTCTGGATGGGATAACCGGGAGGATAGGTGATGAAGCTGGGGCTGGAGGCGTAGGCCAGAGTAGGATCATAGGTCAGAGTCTGCAGCTGCTGCTGCTGCTGAAGCTGCTGCTGCTGCTGCTGAAGCTGCTGCTGTTGCTGCTGCTGCTGAAGCTGCTGCTGCTGCTGCTGCTGCTTCTGGGCTTCCCGCTGAGCAACTTCCTGCTCAAACAACTTTCTACGCTCCCCTGTTGTCAACTTGTTGCGCTCCTTTCCACCAGCTCCTCTTGGAGTCTTGCTGTTTGGGTCAAACCTTAAAAATCCAGAGAAGAAGAACACAGCTCATTCTAGAGACAACTCCAAAAAGCATACTCAACAACATTCTGCATGAATCCCAAGAGTTCCTACCGCTCCCGGCTGCTCCTCTCATAGGATGAGGGTGGAGATGGGGAACGTCTTCTCCGACGCTCAGAGCTGCGAGAAGTTTTGTCTCTGTCTCTGTCCCGATCCCGATCCCTGTCCCTGTCCCTGTCTCGATCTCGATCCCGATCTCGGTCCCGATCCCGGTCTCGTTCGCGTTCCCTGTCCCAGTCTCGATCCCTGTCTCGGTCTCGATCCCTGTCTCGGTCGTAATCTCGGTCCCTGTCACGTTCCCTCTCCTTCTCTCGCTCCCTTTCACGTTCTCTGCTGCCAGAAGTTGCTCGTGGGTTCAAAGCCGTGTCTCGATCTCGGCTGCGATCTGCCAAAAAATGTTCAACACAAACTGATGAAATTAAAAAAGTGCAAAAAATCTGCTCGAATCAAATAAGCTCTGGAGTGACTTTACCTCGGGTTTCCTTTTCCACCTGACTCTTCTTCGGTATCCTGTACACCTCCTACAAGGACAATGTCAGCCTTAACTTCACAATGCAGCAAAATCCAACCATTTCTACCCAAAAAGGGTGATACTTCATAGTTTATTATAAATTGTATTAGACAAAGTTTGCCTTTAGAAGTGGATCTGTTTGAACACACCTTCAGATCTTTCCAGCTCTCCAGGAGTCTGGCAGCCATGCCACTGATGTCCAAAACATTCAGTTGGGGCTCCTGACTCCTTTCACTCTCCACATCTGAGACACCCTCCTCTTCGTCCTGAGAAGGTGTCCCCATCACCGACGGCTCGACAGGCACTGTTGTGACCTCAGACGGCATGGCGGCTTCAGGGGTCTCAGAGCTCGGGGTGGTAGATTCACCAGAGTGGGGCTCACTGTTCGTAGGAGGTTTCTCAGCCTCTTGTGCCTCTTCTTGTATCTCCATATTTTCTGCAGGCTGCTCAGTTGGAATATCAGCAACATCTGTTTGGCGGGATTGGCTTTCTGGCTCATTAACTTTATCAGTGAGCTGGTCTCCCTCCAACTCAGCATCTTCTGGCGCTGTCTGGCTGGTCTGGTTTTCTGCAGCTTCCTGTTCATCAACAGCAATTTTGGACTCCGTCTGAAGGTCGGAGGGTTTGTCTATCTGACCTTCGCCTTCAGCTGCGCTCTCGTTCGTGTCCGAATCCTTCCTTTCAGCATCACACTCGTTCTTCTCTTTCACAGCTGCATTTTCAGGTGACTGTTGGGCGCCTGAACTCATCCCTTCCTCTTCAGGTTTCTCCTCTACCACTTCTTTCACAGACTCATTGACAGGTTCTTTGACTGGATCAGCAACTTCACCCAAAGGTTCTGGCTTTATCTGCTTTCCATCAGAAGGATCTGCGTGCGAGTTTTCATTGTCTTCCTCCTCCTCCTCCTCCTCCTCTTCCTCCTTCCCATCAGATGCTTTGCTAGCATCAGAGAGAGCGCTATCCAGACTGTTTTCACTGATTATTTTAAGGCGCCTGTAAACAGCGGGTTTGGAGGGTTCACCGTCCAGTTCTGGTCCCAGTTTGTTGGAGGAACCATCGGGAGTGTTCAGCGGAGTTTGGGCGCGGGAGGTGTTCTCGCTGGAGTAGCCGTCCATCTCAGTCTGCTGGGGGAGGGTTTTGGTTTGAGCCCACCGTTGAATGAAGGTCAGGACTCTGCTTTCCTCCAGCATGTTCTTTGTCGAGATGGGAAGCACAGCCAGGGTCTTCATAATCTGGAAGCAGATCATCAATGACCAAAAAATGAGTGGCTGAAAATCTGAAAATCAACTTTATTGTTTGATAAGTGAGGACTCCCAAGGAATATAACAATGTGTTTTTCCTTTACTTTTATTAGTGATAAATCTTACCTCTAACTGCAGTTTGATGTTATTGACACTGTTGCCTTTAGCTTCAGAGAGCTCCACCATAAAGATCCACAACAAAGACAATCCATGATGGTCCAGGAACTGCTTCAGGCATGATGGATTCTGAGTATCCTGAGAAATGACAAAAAAACAACAACATTGTGGTAAGGATAGCACATATCAACAACATAAACATGGCATCAGCTGTTCAGGATATACTTGTATGAGCTTTAGACAGATGAGTTTCTGCTCCATGGTTTCCACCCGGACCATCAGTCTGCAGAGAGACACCACCTGCTTCTCATCATACAGGCCTTCTCCGTTTTCCAGTAATGCTTCCAGCTCCTCATCCACCTGTGAAACAACATAGGTCATATAAGTTTTTAACATGTTTTGTGAAGACACAAAAACACATTTTGACATGTACGGATAAAATAAATCTACCTAAATGTTATTATTAGCACAGTGATGCAGGCTAGTAACTGAAAATTGATAAAAAAAATGATAATGTGACAAGCCATACTCTTATATGGATACGCTGAAGAACTGAGGAGCAAGCTACTCCTTTTCAAACAAACATCCTTAAGAAAAATATCAATATAACACATTTCAAATTGATGGGAGAAAGATACTCCAACATCACTGATCAAACCGACCGTGGTGAGAGCGCTCTTTCGACTGCGGTCTTTCTTCATCTTCCCTCCAGCTGCTCGAACACTAACTCTGTTCTCTCCACCCAGGAAGCCTCTGCAGCTGGGAGCCCCACAGAAGCATTTCTGTGCTTCTTTCCTGCAGGATAAAATAAAGCAAAGATTAATATGCAAGAGATGAATAATCTAAGCATTAACACCGACTATGATTCTTTATGTTAACGATGTCTCATCTATACACATGCTGCGAATAAACAGTACCCGTATCTCTGAAACTGGTAGTCAAATGTCAGTTCAGTTCCTGCAGTGACGGCTTTGGTGGTGAAAAATCCAACACGAAGCTGGCCATTAACAGTCCACTGAAACCGGATCACAGATAAGGAGGAGATAAAGAAAAAGAAAAATATGGTATCAAGTAAATCAGCTTTTTACAAAAAGCTAAACAAAAAACAACAGTAAGTGCTTTACTTCTGTACCTTTTGGGTTTCACAGTTTGGTTCACAGCTGTGGTTCATGAACCGAGAGCAATTACCCTTCAGCGTGGCATCAATGATCTGCAGAAAGACCACAAAATATTTCAGCCACTCAGACAAACAGGTTTGAAACACTGCTCACTGATTTCAATGTTTTATAATTTGACTTACCTCATTATTCCTTAGAGACATGAAATAGTAGTGAATGTTTTTATTGCGAGCATATTCTTTAACCCTTGTTTTGAACTCTTTGTGGTCCAACACCTCGCCACAGTATTCCAGGACAAATGTGTTTCTAAGGTTGAAATAAAAAAGAAAATGCATCTTCAGTATTTTATGTCATTGTTCCCAAAAATCTCTTTGACATAACATCTTCTTACAGTGTGGGCTAATTACAGAAAGTGTCTCTAGCAGAGCTACATTCATAAAACATCAAGTGTTTTCTGGTTCATTCCAAAACAAAGAGGTCGAACGAAAATGCTTACGAAGCCAAGTCTTTAGCTGCTCGTAGTCCCCAGCCTTTGTCTTCTGTAAGGATAACATCGAAGTCTGCATGCTGTTTCATTTGAAAGCGACGGTTAGAGCAGTACGCTCCATTCAAGCACCGCGATGAGCTTTGAAAAAAGTTCAAAACAAAAGTGATTTAACTACATGCAAATACCAAGAGTTTATAACAATCTTCCAGGTTTTCCAACAGCAAATACTTAAATCTCATTTCTCACAACCTGCTTAACGGCTAAGTAGCATTTGTGTATTTTATATACATATTTTTTTCCCACAAAAATGAACTCACCACTCAATCATTAGCAGCCGATTCAAACAGTCTTCCCCGCAGGCTAACACTCCCCTTGCACGGTCCTCTCTGGGCAGCACCGGGCATTCACACTGCATCCGCTTGATATCTCGATGAGATTTGCTTTTCTTTCTGCAAAAGACATTTCGGCAAACTTGCATAATGAAGTCTCTCAAGAGTGCTGTCAGGTTTATAATGAAGTCACGCTGTGCATTAATATGTCTGTGTATGTGTGTTCATCTGGCTGGACAGCAGCTTACCTCTCAGTCAGGTATAGGTTTTCCTCAATCAAGTCAAAGTAAGGGGGCATCTTTTTAGACCTGGCCTGCTCTTTCCATCTGGCGGCGTCTCGAAAGTCCCGCAGAGTGAGTGAAGGTCGGTGCACCGCAGCTTTTATAAGAGCTTCCTTATTAGAGGCGTCGGTATCTCCCTGGCGGTCCTTTTTGCTTGGAAGTCCAGCTTCGGCCTCATTGTCCGAGTCCGACTCGATTTCTGGGCGCCTTTTCTTAGGAGGACCTCTTCCTCTGTGGGGTCTAAAGCTTTCCTCTCGAGGAGGGTCTGGTACCACGGAGCCCCTGCTGTTACTACTTATTTCATGACCTTGCACAAAGCTTGATGAACCCAGAATGTTAAGCGCACTGCATTCATCCGCTGTTTTACGAAGACTAGAGGATTTATCTCCGCTATAGTCATCGTGGTCATTTGTAAGAGAGTCGGGATGGATTTGACTGGGCGGTTCCTGATAATGTTCATGTTCATGGAGGTAGGGTTTTTTGCTGGTCTGCATGCTTGGGGACAGGTTTGTGCAGAGGGCGAGATTCTGTCTGTGCTCTTGGCCCTTCAAAATGGCTCCAGTTAGTTTAGTGTTCGTTAACTGTTGCCCATAGCTGCTATCGGGCTGCTGGCAGGTGCTAGTAGGCTGCTCTGTTTGAGAAAAATCCCAGCCCAGGCTGAATCCGTTCTTGTTAATATTATCCGCACTGGAGAGATCATGTCTGTAATGCAAGTACATCTGTTCACCTTGGCTACTTATCTCATGCTGTTTGAGCCCTTGTTCACACTGCACTGAGTTATTGAGTATGTGAGTCGAATCTGTTGCACTTCCATGGGCGCTGAATGGACCAGCCACATAAGGCGGTGCACTGATGGAGCTGGAGCCCTCTGAGTGACTGGTGCTATCAATCATATTGCTCTGGGACAGACACATCCCCGGGATATTCATTGAATCAATGGGCTTTGTTGTGGGTTGGATTGGATGTGAGCTGATTTGATTTGAGACTTCATGGGCAGTCACTCCAGCTGTTGTATGAGCACTGGGCAATTTGGAAATATTAGAAGTGCCCCTGTCATCTGCAGCTTTTGTCACAGAAGAATTTTTTGGCACCACCACAACAGAATGAATCTGTTTTATAGCATTTTCGCAGTCAGAGTCATACTCGGAGTTGTCACTGTCGCTGGCTTCACTTCGGCCTCCTAATCCACTCAGACTGACCGGTGCGCTTTTAGTCACTCTGCTCTCCGTGGATTGATGTTGGTTATCATCTTCAACACTCTGGCTTTGTGCCTCTCCAGCTGACTGGATTCGTGACGTTTCATCCATGCACACAGGCTCATCTGTGTTTGGTTTTTGCAAAGCCGCAAGTTTAAAGTCACAGTGGTCAATGCTGGTGCTTGCTTGTGATGGTTCACTTTGGTCTTTGTACTTACAGGTCAAAGATAAAATGTCTGAGGTGACGTCCTGCGTGGTTTCAATCTGCTGGACTGGTTTGGAATGTGTAGCAGCCTCATTCCAGATATGATCTTTACTATCAGTTTCTGGTTGGCCGCCATCTTTAGCAAACTCAATTTTTTTGACAGATATGACTTTTTTCACAGTAGGCTTATTCTCTACAAAAACTGCTCTGTGGGAGTTATCACCGTCCGGGCTGTCCTGCCCAACAATGTCCCACCGCGACTTTCTAGTAGTGCAGCCGCTCTTTATAACAGCATCTGGAGTTTGCTGTTCTGACACAAGCTGATTTTCAGGTTCAAGGCATGTCTGATCGGTACTGAGTGACGCGCTTGAGTCAGGGTGCTTTTCACCAGTGAAAACTTCAACATGCTCAACAATCTCTGGTTTAGTGTTCGGCGGTGTATCGTGTGCGACTGCTGCATCTTCCATATCAAGAGAGGACTTTAGCGAAGGTGAACAGTCAAAGATGCTCTCCTCCTGTTTGCACATTACACTATCGTCACTTTTGCTTGAAATCGCAGCAGCTGTGTTTAAGTTTGCATGGGGCTGATTATTAGAAGACAGGCTACTCTTCACATTGTCCATGTTTTCCAGAGTGACATCAATTTCCTTTGAGCCTTCATTTACAGTTACAGCTGAGGTATTACTATCACTTTCCACGTCAAATCCTGATGTTCCTTCTTGCTCTGTATGGGATAAAGATTCTTGCACACTCTTATCAGGAGATGAGGCTCCCTCTTTAACATCCTGATTACCATGTTCATTTTCACCTTGTTGCAAGTCAGATTTTTCTTCTTTACTCTGAAAACAGGATTCTACTGTGGTTGCAAATGATGGCGCTGTGCCCGGACTGCAAAATATATCAACTGATTGTCGATCATGTCCAGGTGATTTCACAGAAGATCTAGAGGGTGTCATCTGTTTTGACTCGGCCCTATCAGATTTCCTTTGAGAGTCTTTATAGTTGTCCACAGAGCCACTGCTTCTCTCCAAGGGCTGAGATTTACCTTTATGATCTACCTCAGAATCACTGGAGCTGATCTTTTGGTGTTTGTCATGTGTTTGAGACTGGGTGTGATTACTGGAAGAAGAGGATTTACTGTTGGTCTCTGACTTGTAATGACTGCTGGATTTACGATAACTAGAGTCCGCATCAGGGGAGCACTTGCGCTGGGAATCGGAGTCTGATAACCGCTTTGACGTCCTTTCAGATTTTGATGATTGCGTTCTCTTCTCAAAATCTGAGTGAGAAGATTCTGCAGATTTAGAGGCTTTCTCAGATTTTGAGTAGGAAGAGGATTTTGACTCTCGATATGAGCTTGAGAAGTTGGATGACCTGCTGGAGTCGCTTGCCCTCGTCCTGGTTTTCCTATGATCCTCCTCAGAGTCGGAACTTTCCCGCGTTCTGTCTGTGCGCGAACGAGAACGTCGCCTCTCCCTGCGCGGAGAACTCCTGTGCGATCGTCGATCAGACTCGTGATAGTACGATCTTTCAGAGCGAGCTCCTCTGTCACCCCGGGATCGCTCTGATCTGGAGTGCGATGAGCTTGTTCGAGACCCTCTGGATCTAGACCGTGACCTAGACCTGGACCTTCTGCGATCCTTGTCTGACCGAGATGAGCGGGAGGACGTGTTCCTAGAATCGCGATCGGATTTGGAATAACTGGATGACCTTTCGTGGTTCTCCGACCGCTTAGAGGAGCTTCTTTCCCTTTCCCCCACATGTGAACCAGAGGAAGATTTTTTTACATCTCTGCTTCTGCTCTCGTAGGTTGTTTTACTTCTTGAATCAGCTGATTTGTGGCTGGAAGACGTATGAGCGAGATCTCCATCAGATTCTGAACATGGGGGAGCACTGCCCGATTGTGACCTGGTTTTCCTTTTGGATCCATTATCCCGATCAGTACTGCTGGAACTATCAGCATCTTTTCCTGAGGAAGCATCTGGCTTTTTAAGGCTGGAATCTCCCCGTGTCTCCGAAGCTTCAGTGAGATCATTTTCGGATGAGCACGTGCTGACGGCATTCTGAAGCTGAGGCTCTGGGAATTCAGCTTCACTGTTATTTGCCAGAACATTGAGATCAGAGGGGTTCAGGTCTTCTGATGTAACAGATGTTGGCTTCTTTTCAGTCACAGATACACTTAAAATTTGCTTCTTGAAATGCATCTTTGATAGGTTTGTTTTTAATCTGGTGGAGGAGGAGACAGATGTTGGAGAAAGTGTCTCTGCTCTGGATGTTGGCACCAAAGGCGTCTGCTTTTGCTCAGCTTTGCCTTCTGCATTCTTTCCTGCTTTGTCCAGGGTTGACTGTGACAAGGTAGCATGAGGTTCTGCAGCAGACATATCAGGACTGGAAGGGATGAAGAACGGACTTTGCAGAGGTTTCTTTATCTGCGCGAAGCTGAAGGACACTTTCTGACGACCCTGATCTTCCAGGTTGACCCTCATCTTGGTCCCTTTTGGCAAGAGATGGTTGGACAGAAGTACTCTGGGAGACAAGCTTTTTATTAGAGCTGACTTTGAAAGACCTTCGACCTTTACCTGCAATAAAAAGGAGATCCACAAAAAAAGAAAGGCGTTTCAGCATTTTCAAAAATCAAGCTAAAAAAAACAGAAAATAAAACTTTACACTCATTAACGTTATCAAAGTTAACTTACCGAAGCACCACTCCCTTCCTCTCTGTGGTGACATTACAACATAAAAGAGAAGAAAGATAGCATTCAGTTTTCAGACTCCATACATAAACTCTGATAGACCTTGTTATCAAAGTAACCCTGCAAGATGTGGAAATTACTTTGAAGCACAACGCCAGCTGTCTAAAGAACACAATTCATAAACTTTTCACAGCCTTTTGTTGTTCTTTAACACATTTGCAAGCATTTAAGAACAGCCTTTTTAATAACAACAAGGTACTTTGGATTTATCTCAGTTTAAGAAGACAAAATGGACAGGTTTGACCCATTCTTTACCTTCAGAAAAACTGAGTCGATTTCGTCTCAGATCACAGAAACTATTGTATATGTTTAGAGATTATATGTTTGATGGGTGCATAAACTATGTAGTAAGCAATTATATAGACAGTGATAGTGGTAGGAAGTATGTCATTGTCCACTTAGAATTTCTTTTATACAACAGAAACAGAGATTCCAAATCTTATATGTGGCTTTACACTGTAGATGAAAACCAACACCCCGCTCATGTAAGCTACTATGCTGAAAAAAAGGAACCACTGTGAACAGTTTATGTGCTCAGGGAGATCACAAAACGGCAGCCGACAAATTATTTATTTATTTTTTTACTTTTAGTCAAGTCTTCTTGAGTAGCCAGACACGAGCCCGCTGGGAACTAAACGATGAAACAACACAGATCCTCGGGTGAATATTTCAAGGTTGCATCTTGGGACTGGTTTAAATGGCTTAGTCTCTTATAGATATGTCTATAACATTATTCTTTCAAACTGAGCCTTTACCCTATCACTTTTCTTATCTAAGCTGCATCAAAAGCTTTTACAGTTTAGTTTTTCCTTTTCATATTTACCTCATATGAATGAATCTTAGCAGAGTTTATCCTGATGCACTTCAGAAATCCTTCAGCTGCTTCCACCTTCCTGTCACATCGTCAGTAAACACTCGTGATCCAGTGCAGATGGAGGCCTTACTATTCCACTGCCTCCATGTGTTTTACAGATGATGTTATGTGCTTTGGATCATGAGCGGTGATAGGCCTTCTCTCTACATCTTATTTATCCTGCACAATTTTAATGCATGGTGTAGTTTAATTCCAGAAAGAGTATGAATTAGCCCTATTTCAGAGTTTTCAGAGCACTGAGGTCAAATACACTACAGCTCTTACTAGAAAGAATTTAATCTTCTTTTTTTAGATGTAAAATTCCACTTTAAACATGCTACTTTTACTTAGACCTTCAAATCAGCAGTTTTACAAACTGGGTTTGCAAAACATGGTCCAAGCAATGACATGGTTTGCGACCTGCACCTTATATGGACCATCAATGGATCGTGGACGATGTTGTATGATAAAAGTTCTGTGGTTGCGAAAGTTAAGCGACTGAACACCTGTCTGAAGTATGGTGACCTATAGCTGTAGCTGGTGTTGGTCAATCAACTGGACTTTAGTTGGACTATGTTAGCAAGCATTGATAAGTTGATGAATTATGTAGACATGCCATCTACACCAGGGCTACAAAATTTGGTCCCACAATGGATGCAGCCCTACGTCTCCCTGTTCCAACACACCTGAATCAAATGAATCTTTGTGCTGAACTTCACAGGCTGTGGGATCTATTGAATTTGAGACAGGTCTGTTGGAGAAGGGAGACATTAAATGCCTACAAACCTGCAGCCCTCATAGGAATAATTTCAGTAGTCACAATCTACATAGCTGAAACTATCCATCCGCTGACACAGGGAGAACATGCAAAGTCCACACAGAAAGGCCACCGTCTCAAAGCCAATGTATAAAAATATATGTTTGTGTTCCACTTTTTTTGTTCTATTAATAAGTGTGTTTCCTTTGGATAGGCTTAATGTGAGTGATGAACAATAACTGGGTCATTCAATCCCACAGGATGTTTTTCCACCCCAACCTTTAAAATTAAACCCTTCTGCAAAGACATTGTTACATATAGACACCTATAACAAAGATTTCATTCACATTATTACTATACTACACTTACTATAGCAACATCATTATATT
>JBBDHI010000006.1:14517835-14530660 GCA_037177115.1 Craterocephalus stercusmuscarum | reverse complement strand
GGGCCGATCAGAAAAAATGGAAAAAATTTGAAAAATCGGCCGATCCGATCAAGCCGATCCGATCGGTGGAAAGCCTAATTAGT
Source organism: Craterocephalus stercusmuscarum (assembly GCA_037177115.1). Classification (NCBI taxonomy): domain Eukaryota; kingdom Metazoa; phylum Chordata; class Actinopteri; order Atheriniformes; family Atherinidae; genus Craterocephalus; species Craterocephalus stercusmuscarum. The sequence goes on along the minus strand of JBBDHI010000006.1, from coordinate 14,530,577 downwards.
AGCGCATAGAAGTTTTTCTCTGTGTACTAAATTACACTAGAATGTTTGTTTGCATATATTTTGATTTGTTTATTCATTTAAGATTAATGTTGCTTGCAGTATTAAGAACCTCTGCTACTAAGTGGCTTATTTCCTTAAAGCATAACTAGTTCAGTGCATTTAAGTTACAGGATTCTCTTCCATAACCGATAGACAAAGTATTTTAAAAAAACTACAGCTTGCTTTATGCATTTGTCTGGTTGCTGTTGTCCAGATTGTCTTCCTTAAAAGAAGCTTGGTTTTAATTTTAAAACCAGGATTTAGAAATCGATGTGACCATAGTCAGAACTAGTCTGGTTTTTCCTGTGATGGTGAGCTTGATTTTTTGCTTGAAGAATCCATCTTGTCATGTTTTGTTTGATTTGGTCTAAGACAGGGGTGTCCAAAGTCAGTCCTCAAAGCCCGCTGTCCTGCAGGTTTTCCATGTATCCCTGCTTCAACACATTTGACTCATGTTAAATGGTTCCAGCAGCAAATTAAGTTCTGCACAATGATTAAATAATTTGAGTCAGGTGTGTTGGAGCAGGGATACATGGGAAACCTGCAGGATTGTGGCCCTTGAGGACCGGAGCTGGACACCCCTGGTCTAAGATGCTATTTGTTTTGTGGGCAGACCCAGTCTTGTTTTGAAGGATCAAAATACAATTCTGCACAATGGTATCATGGTATGTTTTGTTAACAGGGAGAAATCCAGTGGTGGCTATGTGGCTTAAAAATGTAAAATCACCAATATGGGCTTTTGTGTGCATTTGAATACTTTTCAGTTATTGCATATATGGGAGACCTGCAGTGGACAATGGGCATACCTGGTACTGACTTCCCTGGGATTTAAAAAGATGCCATTTCTTTTTTGGGTGTTGGTGTGAGTGTGGATCATGATATTTTTCCAATTGAGGTTTCCCTGGCGGATGTGGAACTGACTTGGTTGGACCCTAAATACTTATAAGACAAACATCAGTGGCTGTTAACATGGATTAAATGAACAAGATGAAGAACTGTCTTTTCCAAGATTGTGTTTTTAAGGAGGCGATTTATGATGGATTATCACAAGTTAAACTTTGGAGGCGCTCTCTAACTGACCATCACTTCTTTTTTTTAAACATAAGTTGACCTTTTTTTCCATTCTCCTTTTTGGTGTTAACCAAAGTGGTGCACAGAACATGGGATGCATTAACTCAATGTTGTTTGCTGAGATTTCCTCTGTGGAGTATGAGCTGTGGTCTTTGATGTCCTTACATTTACCTCATCCACTTTAAATTTATCTTGTATGTTTTGAAGGTGGCTTTTGTGGATCTACTTTTGAGGTTTCCTGGTGATTTCATAGGAATGAGGGAAAACTGATGCAGACCTAGTGACGCTCTGTGGGCAATAATGTTGTTTTTTGCCATCTTTTGTCTACAGGTGGTGTTGTTTGTGCTTCAGCATGGCAGTCGTCATCCGTTTACAGGGACTGGAAGTCACTGCGGGCTCTGAGGATATTCGGAAGTTCTTCACTGGCCTCAAAATTCCAGATGGAGGAGTGCATATAATTGGTGGGGAGCTAGAGGAGGCATTCATTATCTTTGCTTCAGATGAAGATGCGAGAAGGGCCATGACACGGTCAGGAGGATTCATTAGAGGTTCACCTGTTACGTTGCTACTTAGCAGTAAAGCAGAAATGCAGACTGTACTTGAGATAACAACACAAAATGTGGAAATGGAGCAGAAGATGCAATCGGAAAGCTGCGCAAGACGTGCTCGAAGATCTAGGGACCCAGAGCTGGGCAGGACATCAAGTGGCCAATTGGGTTATAGCCCTCCCTTCCAAAATCAAAGGTCTTCAAACACCGAAGACTTTGTTGGATTGTTTCTAAATGGGCTACCTTTTTCTGTAACTGAGGAGGAAATCCGTGAATTTTTTGGTGGTTTACAGGTTACTGAAATTGTCTTAGTGAAAAATCACAAAGGACAGAACAATGGAAAGGGCTTTGTCAATTTTTCCACAATGGAGGACTCATTGGAAGCCTTGAAAAGGGATCGGGAATACATTGGCTCGCGGTATATTGAGGTTCTTGAAACAACAGCTAATGATTGGTATCGGGCTACTGGCAGAATGCCAATGATGGTAAACACAGGGGAAAACTTTGAAAGGGGGAGATCACCTGTCCGCAGCCAAAGAAATCCACATTATGCAAGATCCCGATCACCTGTGAACCAGAGGCATGCTGTTCCTTCTGAAGAAGAGTTCTGTGTGATGTTGGATAATCTGTCTTTTGCAGTGGAAACGAAAGACATAAAACAGCTTTTCGACTTCGCAAAGCTTGAGGATGATCAGATCCTGCATTTAACTGACAGTAATGGGAAAAAAACAAGATCTGCATTTGTACTCTTCAAGAGTCGCCGTGAATATCGTGAGGCCATAGGTCAAGAGGAAAGACTATTTTTTGATCGATGGGTTAGCACCCGTCCAATCTCCAGAGAGCATATGATCAACCTTCTGAAATCTCGGGGTTCAGCCGATGAACCTCCTGGAAACCTTAAAAGGCCTCAGGAGAGGCCTCCATCTTACCCAGGGGAGAATTTTGACTCTGAGAAACTGTGTGTGTTTGTGAGGAACCTGCCATATGATGTGCGCAAGGTTGAGATCATTGACTTCTTCCATGGCTTTGATATTACAGAGGACAAGGTGTGGGTGCTGCGTGACCATAAAGGCTCGGGAGTTGGACAGGCTTTGGTTCTCTTTGGGTCTGAGGCAGAGGCTATGGGAGCACTCTCTCTCAATGGACGGCGGTTTCTTGGGTCAGAGGTTATAATGAAGTGTATTTCACAGTCTCAAATGAAACAACTGGCTGCTGAAACACCAGCGATGCATGAACCATTGCCAAGAGATGAGCAGTACTCAGGCAGACGTAGCAGGAGCAGCGAGTCATCTGGTCGCCCCGGTGACACTTTTTACCCGGATTTAAAGAATCCTCAGGATGTTAGTGTCCCGTCAACGTACGCGCAGGGCCACTTCAGTGGAGACAACGATTATGAACCTCAGGAAGCTCGACCTCGTTCTCCACGAAACTGGGGTAATGGAGTACGGGGTAGCTTTGGCCCTCCCACACGGCATTTTGGTGGTCCCACCTGCGTCCAGTTGGTCAACCTACCATTCCAGATCAGAAGTGATGAAATCTATGATTTCTGTTACGGATATCGCATCATACCTGGATCTGTTTCTCTACAGTATGACCAGATCGGAAAGCCTAAAGGTTCTGCCACTTTGGTATTCGAGTCTCGTCAGGAGGCCCTGACAGCAATCCAGGAGCTAAGTGGAAGACCAATAGGTCCAAGAAAAATACAGCTGATACTCGTGTAAACTGACATTGCCGTTAATAGGTCTGTCATTACTTGTTCTGTATTTATGCTGTTCTGATTAATGCAGAAGTGATGTATCAAAACCAACCGCCTTTGTGGGGATGGGGCGGATTTACATAGCACTGCTCTTGTTCATGCTTGAAATAGTTTTAAGTTCTTAAGTTTTTATTTTGATTATCGTGTCATCTCCCAGCAAAATCTTAGTTTCACTTTCTGTAAATTGTTTTTCAAAAAATTGGGGGAAAAGAGAAGTGCAGTCTTTTTTTTTTCTTCACACATTTTTCACCAAAGCCCAAAACTCTAAATAATTTACAGTGGAATTCAGTTTTGGGTTTGGTAGATGTAAATCAGCTTTCTCAGTGGGAGACTGAAGCACTACAATAAAGTAAGTCTATAGAGAGCAGTTAGAATTGGTTTAGAAATGTTAACTACTTATAATTGTCTAAAGGGATGCCAAAATACATTGTTTTTAATAAAGGTTGACATTTTATGGTTGTGATAACTGACTTTATTTATTTCAGATTTTGAGCTCACCTCTTCCCAGATAGGTCGATGGTTCACAACCTGCAATTGGAGAGCCGTATCATCGTGCAACCTTTCTGCAACCTTTTTGCTGCTGAAACTATACATCACAGAAGACTTAATCTGTAGAAATAAAGATCACACTGGCAAAACAGTACATTTGGGCCCATGAAGGGTCATCATTAGAGGTATCACTGGATTGATACTAGGCCCAGTTTTGCAAAACTTTGAATGCAGATCAAAATTATCTGGATTTTCACATCCCTAGTTTCAGATCCATGGAAGTGAGATTGATATCTGGGTATTTCAAAACTGTTGGATTGGATAAAAAGTGCTAGAAATGGCAGTTTCAACAAAGATGGTTTGTATAATTGAAATAAACCTATATGGCATTTTTATGAGGAATTTAGCACTGACTGAAATTTTTCAGGATTTTTGCATTCTGGTAAAAGAATTATCCAGATTTAGATCTTAAATGTTGAAAAACTCAAAAGATCAAGAAATCTGGATTCAATTTGAAATACCCAATTGTTTAACAGTTGGGAAAAAAATTCTATCAACCTGGATTAAGTGGTTTGATATACTGCACCCTGGAGCCTAAATTACTAAAATATTGATTAAAATCCACTTCCTAATGTGTATTAAGCTAGCTGGTCAAAAACAAGTTAAACAGTAAGCATGTTCTGTCATGTGGGTGTTGGAAAATATTTGAAGGAATTTGAATTTTCTCATTCAATGATTTATGTATTTTATACTGTTAGAAAGCCTTGTTAGTCACCTCCACGATAAGGTATAATTCATAAGGATCCTGCTTATGTGAATGAACAACAGTTAAATTTGTTTGTAGTGCCGTCTAAGTATCTGCCTACATGCCCTGATAAGTTTTCTCTTGTAAGCTTCAGGTGCTGCCAGTCACAGGTCACATTAACATAACATACATGGGTGCAATCAGTGCTTATAGGGGTGTCAAACTGGTTCCAGAAAGGGCCGTGTGGCTGCAGGTTTTCATTCCAACCAAGCAGCAGCACACCAAACTCCACTCATCTCATCAAGTCTTCATGTTAAGACTGGATTCACTTGATGAGATGAGTGATGTCTGGTGTGCTGCTGCTTGGTTGGAATGCAAACCTGCAGTCACACGGCCCTTTCTGGAACCAGTTCGACACCTGTGGAAAGTGGGTGCAATCATCCAATCCACCAAGACACTGAAACAAGTGAATACCAACAGAACATTGCAGGGGACCTGCGACTCCATGTAAAGGTGACTAAACAGACTTTCCACCCAGCTTAACACCAGTAGGTTTTGGAAAAGGGGAGAAATAATCAACAAGAATGTCTTTCTTATTTATGTTGCACATAGGAAAGGCCCAAATGAGCTAATAAATAATCAACGCTAAAGTCACGGTTCTTATTTTGAACGTTAGTAACCGGAAGCTGGGATTTTGCTTTGAGCTGTAAATGCATTGTAAACGCCGGTGAGGTGAGCAAGCAGAAAACCCACGCCAACAGTTGGACGGAGCAAGAGGTAAATAATTAAACTGCGTGTATTCTTTGTAATATAAAATTATTACTGTCTCTAGAGGCAAATGTTTACTAGCAAAGGGTTTATTGTGTTTGAAGGTGTGCATACAAATAATTTGACAGAGTTTAAACTTGTGCATCACTTAGCTTGAACTCGTTTACAATTCAGTTTCGTATATATTTTTTTTAATAAATAGAGATGTTTGCTTTTAAGGAACAATAACATTTTGGTGAAGTCCTAACAATGACCGTTATTTAACACTTATCCTAATAAGTTAAAGTTAACCGGTAATGTCAACGTTAGCTACGTGCTGTTTTTTTTTCTTTCAATCCATGATTTACACAGATCCCTGCCATGAAACGCGTTATAATGCGGGGGAATTGATAAAAGCACCTGTTAAAATTGTTCAATGATTTCGTTGTCTGAATAAGCATGTTCACGAAGATGTTTATGCAGCGAATATTTAGATGAAAAGGTTTATAAAAGTTAACTGTGAACCTACTAAAGTTAAGCTAATAGGCCAAGTGATGCTGGTTCTGTATCCTAAAAACCCACTGTTGGCTAGCTGTCCTGCCACAGTCAGAGACTGCATCCTTTTTTCTAGTATTTTTTATTCTATACATAACTCGTTTTTACGTGTTTATGCTTAAACTGAACAGATGTGAACTTGCTGATGAGTTAGATACTTTTTTCCATTGAATGAATGTTTGCCTAGACAAAGAAAATAAAAGTTAAAGCTATCTAAATCCCAGTCCGTTTTGTATTTAATGGATCTTACAACGTGTTGTAAGTAACCATGATTAGCTTTGAGCTTCTACACACACACCTTTGGAATACACTGAAAAGCAATACATAATAAGGATGTAATCCCAATATCAGTTTTGCTAACACAACACTACTACACGAGATGAATGTGTTTTGTTGAACATGAAACCTATCTGTATCTGAATCTCGTGGACTGGACTGACAGCAGAATGGAGGTATCGAGGAGAAGAGTACTACTTAAACACCTGGAGCCAGCGAGGCCCCTGCGCCGCTTCCTTCATGATGTTGGTAAGAGCTGGTCACATCACATGGTAGTACTTTGTCAACCATCCTGTTGATTTTGTTCATATGAGAATTGTGTCACTTTACTTTAGAGCCAATAATAAATGCTTCGTGTGCACAAACCGTTGAAGAGCAAGAGGTAAGACATCTTAAACAAGACACTGACAGTTGTTGGATGTGGCAGTGCTGAAACAATTACAGTAAAAAAATCAGATTATAGAAGTCATCATATTATGTTGTTAAAAAACATTCAGTTATTTTAATCTCTTGCTTGTTTTATTAAAGAAATACTGAAAAAATATTCCCTTTTGTAAGATGGATTTTAGTTTAAAAAGATGGACTAGATTGGTTTTTGTAATAGATTTTAAAATTCTGCACTTGACAGGCAAATATTGGGATAGAGCAGTTCTACAGAATTGCCAACCTCTGCAAACCAAATAAAGGTAAGACACTGTAGCTCAAGTGCACAACGATGACTTAAAATGTATGGTGGTTTTAATTTTAAGTAATGCTGAAATGTTGTTGTTTTTATTTTTAGCAAGAATATATTACACAAGGGATTTTTTGATCCGTCTGGCCAGCTGCCCTGAGGCCAAGAAAAAACCAGAGTACTTACCAGAGCACCCCATTGTGTTATGTGAGGCAGTAAGTTCAACCAGTGATTTTATTTTATTTATTTATTTATTTTTGACTGAACAAAATAACTGCAGGTTGAACCTGATTATGTTTTTATCCTCAGAGAGATCCCAGTCAATTTGAGCTTGGAGAAATACGGTTGATTGGTGGAAAGGAAAACATGTGAGTTTAACATTATGATGAAAATGTCAGTGCGATGACTTCAAACCAAAGATACACCATCTGAAACATTATCTGGATAAAGTTTTTACTTTTGGAAGAATTTATGTTGCTCTTTTTGATATAAGTAAACTGACTAGAATATTTGACTTCAAATGAGTGTGACACAAGACCATCATGCAGAATACAACCAACAAGAGTTATACATGTAGTCTGTGGTTAACAATTCTTGAGAAGACAAAATGTTAAATATTAGAATGTCAGATATCAGAAATCTGAAATGTTTTGGCAAATTAACTTTAAACTTCCTTTTTAAAATTCCTAACTTTAACAGTCTGTTACAGCATGTGAACAACATTCAGTCAAACATGGATCTATTTACACGGCTGCACGTCCCAGCTAATAAAATAATGCCTGTAACAACTATGATACATACAAATTAAATGTCAAAATTGTTCAGTACATCATAACCAGTGCAGTAATACAATATCAGTGTCTTTGGTTTCAGATTTAACGACATGAACTTGTCTTATTTCCCAATTTTTGTTATTGTAATTTGAAATATAAACGGAAAAGTTAAAATAAAATGCCTTCTTAATTGCAAACATTTTAATTGTTTATAGTGAGGCTGAGTTAATATCAAATCAAAAAAGCAAAGAAAGGTGCCATCGATTTGCCTTAAAAATTGGCAAATATACTATAGAATATTTTTGATCTATTTACTTGTTTATTTTGCATTCATTTGACTTAGTCGCTGGAGAAAAGCACTCAATGTTGCACCAAATAATGATAAAGAAAACAATGAAATAGAAAGTAGCTGAGACTAAATTCAAGCCTGCTGTCTGCTTATGTGACTGAACGTTATTCAGCATCATGTGGTGTTGAAATTTGATTTTAATATAAAAATGCTAGAATGCTCATTCATTCATTTCCCGTCCTTTGTTCGTCACTTTACAAAGCAATGCATATCTGACAGAGGCTGGCAAATGTTATTTAAATTCAGGCAAAATACACAAAAGTGATCGTAATTGTAGGTGTCGTTGTTATTGGGGCAACTGTTCTGTCTCCTGCAGCATTCCTGCCCGGAAAAAGCTTTGAACATTCAGAAATAAGTCAGATCCACAAAGCTTGGAAGTGCAGGTATTTAGCGCAGTCCCACAAATGAGTATGAAGCTAATTTTTAATTTTACAGTTCCAGAACCAAAATGAAGATGTTTTGAGAAAGTAGCTAGTAGTTTCTCTGTCATAGCTTTAAGCAAGCTGCAGTAAATCATACGACTGAAAATAAGTAAATAAATGAGTCACTTTAACATAATGATTTTGTCCATTTTTCTTTTCATAGGGTGGCAGAAAAACTTCATTGACCTTGCAAAGATCTTACCATTTACGCAAAGAGTGTTTTAATTGTTTGATTTAAACTAATTTATGTCATTTGAATCTGCATGTTTGCATGTCTCACAAGCATTTGACTTTTGATTTTTGCTTTTGTTTAAACTATCGTGTTTAATACGTGCGTGTGTAAAGAAAAAAAAAAAGCTAAGACAAAGTGCCAACTTTTCCTCGAGCTGATTGAGATAACTTAAATAATGATGAATATCAGACTTGATACTGAAGCTGATACTGATTGGAACACAAATGACTGACATTGTTGCTGTGAGTGTGTGTGATGCATGCATAGGACCAGTTGTTTGCCAACATTACCGAATAAAAAGATGAAAGTGGTGCAACTTTACATATCGTATTCTTATTTCTTTATGTTCTATGGTGGACATTATTAAAAATAATTAGTATTGGCTCACTCACCTACACCATACTCTGCAATAACTCATTTCCACAGCATAACACTTTTCCATCTTATATTCACCATTTTATTATTTGAACAAAATGGCACTGATGTATTCAGCTCTGCAGCAGTTTAAGGGTTAAACTATCACAGTATAGTAGTGAATTATTAGAGATATCAGAAGTTATTTATAGACTCCTTCATTTTCACCTACAGAGGCTCCAAGTTATTTGGTGCAGTTGATACACATGAGGATACATATAAAAAATATTTCAAACAAACACAGGGTCACAAAAAGACCATGTTTTGAAAAAATGGCTTGTTGTAAATAAGTTGTATAATGGAGTATTTTTTTAAATCATGTCTGACGCTGTGGCACAGAATATTGAAAAAATACAGAAGCACTAAAGAGTTTGAGGTGTGTCTGCAGATGATTTCCCCAGTGCCTCCATTGATTTGTCACAAGAGGCTGCATTTTCCCTGCGGATACTGGCACATCTGCCGTTTAGTCACTTGTGTACGCACTGAAGCGGTTAGCTTTCGTCCAATGAGTGGACTGCTATGCACGTGACCTCCTCATGCGCCGTAGTGGGCCGGCGTTTACTCCACCGACGTCAGATGTTGAAAACGCAATAATTTGTTGAAATCGTAGGAAACCACTGCGAAGAAAAGCCGCAAGGATATATTTCTATTTGTACGTTTAAAAAAACAGCATTTGAAGCCTCCTGCTGACCCGCTTATCTACAAGGTAAATATTGTTGTGTTTCTTTTGGTTTTTTCCTTCATTTTTTGACCTCCCCGGTCTTTATCAGATAAAGTGCTGTGTGCGCGATATGTAACCTAGGCTTAGGTTGGAGGGTCAATATAAAAATGACTGTGGATTTACCAACATTTTTTTTTTATCAGAGGCTGGTTCCTGGTCATTTGTACGGATAAGTAAATCTATAGATATATCCCTCAGCTGGCAGGTGTTGTTACGGGAATTTAGTCAACAGCGTTGTTTGGACGAACGTTTGTCTTTTTTTCCCCAGGAAGATGGACCCGCAGGACTACAAGCGAATCGCGCAGTCTAGCAGGTGAGAAGTTCCCGTCAGTAGCGCATTCAGTGTGTTGCTTAATGCCGAAACTTACGACACTTTATATCACAAGGTTAATGAGGAAGCTACAGGGTGGGACTCAAAAAAATAAAAAAAAAAAAAAAAAAAGTCAGTGAGACTGGTAGCCCTACGCCCAACATCAGTATTTTTATACATGAAATTACATCTAAGACCATCCGACAATGTAACACTTGTACAGATTGTCGTCTGTCATGTTTATTTATGTTAGAGTTAAACAATAGAAACTGTCAATTAATTCCTGTTATAGTGGATATAATAGCTGGCATAGCAACACTAATCTGACAACTGTAGTCTACTGTATGTATGTAAATACTACATCAAGTATCTAGATTATTAGAGTAGGGGGGAAACGAGATTGTTTGTTTCACATTCCAAAAAATATAATTTAGCATTTTTATTGCTTTATAACACAGGATTAAGTCACATGTCTCTTTTGAATTTGCATGGTGATGTTTAATCCCTTTAAATTACTACCCATTTTACAGATTTGTTCTAATACAGTAAGTAAATGAGGTAGTGATATATCTGTTTAGTGTGATTTAGAGGGAAAATAACTCTGCCTTTTCTCTTTCTTATAGTCCAGTTTGTATTCACAACCCGCACTTGGATGCCCTAAAAGATGACATCCTCTACCACTTCAGTTTAGGAACAGGAACCCACAACCTACCTGCTATGTTTGGTGATGTCAAAGTAATAAATTACTCTTAGAATTACATATTTTATTTTTATTTACGATTTCATGAAATGCAGTATTACACAATTATTAGGTTAGGGTGGGTTATCAGTTACTATTACCCTTAATAGGATGTAACAGTTTTTTGTTGTAGATCAAACTCTTGAAATATAAAACATTTCTCAATATTCTGAATATATAACTGAACATTGAATAAAGTCAGTGTTATACCATTTCATCCCATAACACGAGTATAACTTTAGTCTCATTTTAACTAAGCAAAAATGTGTCTTGTCTGTTTTGTCTTAGTTTGTGTGTGTCGGTGGCAGCCCCTGGAGAATGAAGTCATTCATTGAGTACATTGCTGCTGAGCTTGCTATGGAGGACCCCAAAGCCGAGTACCCTAATATCTGTGCTGGAACAGATCGCTATGCTATGTACAAAGTGGGCCCCGTTCTCTCTGTCAGTGTATGTAAGAATAAAAGTTCTGCTCAACTTTTTAAAGTCCTGTGATATTTTAAATTGATAAATGGATCTTTTTTTTTTTTTTATAAATTACTAATTTGTATTTGTTTGATTTCTGCAGCATGGGATGGGAATCCCATCTATTGCCATAATGTTGCATGAGCTAATAAAGCTTCTCCATCATGCACAATGTACAGATGTTACGATTTTACGCATTGGCACATCAGGAGGAATAGGTATGTATATATGTATGTACTTTCATTCATCTGTCATTTTTATTCATTCTGGCACTCGTCTCATATTAAGAAATGAGACATGACAACTTTGAAACGATTTTGAGATGTGTAGCAAGTTGTTAGTATAACTGAAATGGGAAAAAAACCTCTTGCTGCTAATAATACTAGCTGCTAGCAAGGATTATAAGGATGATGACAATGAAGTGGAGGAGGAGACATATAAAAGCAGTATTTGTTTTTATATTCATCGTTGTTAATAAACATGAATTTGTTACCAAAAAAACTGAAATGAAATGGCCATAGTGCTGCATGATTTTCCCAGACAAATCAAGGATAAAATGGTCGTTTCTGACTTGTTTCTGTCAATGATATAACTGTCTCCAGTTCTTTCTTTAACCCTTCAGCTGTTCATCTTTGCTGGTTTTTCTTCAAAGGAGAGTCAGCTTTACTGAATGTCAATAAATATCCACACTACTTCATTGTCTCAGTGGAAAATATGACTGCTCTTTGATTAGTATTTTGATTAAATTAATCTGGGGTCATCTTCAGCTTGTATAAATGAACAACTGTGGATCAGGCCTCTGGAGCTCTTTTGTGACTCTAGTTGTAACTCTAACCACTGTTGAGGTTAGATCTATTCACAGTAGGCAATAACAATATAAAGATTTGAGTTAATTTTGAGGTTTTTTTTAGATATTAGTAGCTGAGATAAAGGCCAAATAGCCTATGAGTTTTATTGGTCAGAGAACAAACTTTTATACAGAATACATGGGAAAACAATTACCATAGAATGACCCCGTGGTGAGTTGGGCAGATGAAAATAATTCTTAATGGTTTCTGTAAACGTCTTGCCTTTCTAGCTGGCCTTCTTAAACTATGTTCATACTATTATCATCAATACTTGAGAGCTGCCAGTTTCTCTGTGAATCTAAGTTTGAGGATGTTTAGAGAAAATCTCTTAACTTGACATGGACTCGTTTACAAAAAGATGGATTAATATTTTCACCTACAACAACAACAACAGAGCTCCTTCTTTTGCCACAAAGGCATCTTGAGTTTTTTTGCTGCACTAGGAAGGCAAAGATGTCTTCAACCACTGAGTTGTGACTGGTAGTTAATAATAATGATAATAATTCATTTTATTTGGTAGCGCCTTTCTAGACACCCAAGGACGCTTTACACGATGAAAAATAAATAATAATA
>JBBDHI010000006.1:14486137-14496648 GCA_037177115.1 Craterocephalus stercusmuscarum | reverse complement strand
AAGAAAATGAAATAAAAGAAAAGAGAAGGAAAGAAAAGTAGAAAAAATGAAAACGTCCTATTGTATTTTACAAGTGAGACCACTGGGGGGCAGTACATGGCATTTTGGAGTTTCCTTTTAACACTAATTAAATTGCATATTGTATTTTTCCCCCTGCAAAGAAACTTTACATGTGTAGGTAAAGTCATGACATGTTACAATGGCACGAAATCATATCTCAATAAACATTCTACTGAGTTTACAGAGCATCTTCAACTGAATAAATAAATAGATTAATGGTCCTCAAGGGCCACTGTCCTGCACATTGATGTGATTCGCTGCTTCGACATCTGACTCCGATGAATGAGTCACTGTGCAGAATGGCAGCAAGCTGGTGGATCCATTTAATCTGAAAGAGGTGCGTTTGAAGGAGGGAAAAGTTTGAGACCCCTCAGGAGATACTTTGAACTGCTTTTTACATGGCGCCATCTAGTGGTTAAAATAAATACAACCAAAATCAGTGTAAAGAGTTTTAAAAATCTGTCTTCATAAGAATTACGTCCCAAACATCACAGTAGAACTTATAACGACACGTAGATATTCATATATCAGTTTCAGCAAGTATACTTAACATATATCTATAAAAGGCTTAGTGACTTTGTGAAAGTCAAGAACTCAGTCTATAGATGAGAAAGACAAAACTGCATTCCCACTGGGCCAACAATTTTCCACATGATTTTTCTATTTCAAAAGAAATGCGTGCAATATCTTTCGCACAACCAAGAAATTAATATCAGGCAGAGGCAGACTCTTGAAGATTTATGTTATAACATTGCTCAATAATCTCGCCAGAATTTCCAATCTGCAAGAAAGATTTACAACATCATACATATCAGGTGATCCTATTGCACCATTCGCGGCCTGCCTAATTAATGCTGACGTCAGGAAACCCAGCCAAAAAACACACACACTATACCCTCCGATCAAACACAAAATCGGAATCAGATTTAAACACACGCCTCCTAATCCGCTCATTTCCTTGGCAACGTCGAAACCTGCTGATGATTGGTAACCCGGAATCATGCAGGCGCTCGCTCAGGCTTCATATAGCAGCGTTTTGCAAAGAGTTGCGTCTCTCTGAGCTTCGCCAACGGGGCATCTCGGGTTTGTGCAGCAGACTGAGCTTCTCCTTCACAATCATGGTTGAGCAGTTTGTCGGAAGCTGGACTTTGGTTTCCAGCGACAACTTCGATGAATACATGAAAGCTGTCGGTATGTTGGACTGTAGATTAATTTAAATCAAAGAGTTTTTATGCTCAGTGGGAGCCTCGGAAGGATTCCCATTAAGTTATTTTAACAAATTTGATCAGTTTCAGGAGTGACATTGATTACATATTTACTAGAGAAGCTGCATCCGGAGACAGCATCCTAATTAAAAACGTATCTTTCTTGTAGGTATGGGCTTTGCCACCCGCCAAATGGGCAACATGACAAAGCCCAAACTAGTGGTCTGCGTGGGAGAAGATGGGGTCATTTCAATGAAGGCTGAGAGCACTTTCAAGACCACAGAGATCAAATTCAAGCTGAATGAGGAGTTTGATGAGACAACAGTAGATGGACGAAACACAAAGGTGGGTTGCCTAATAAACACAAGATTTATTAACAATATTAATCACTAACCCTTTTTCATTCTCTCTCTCTCTCTTCAAAAAAAGTCCATATTTACTCTTGAGAATGGCAAATTGATGCAGAAACAAATGTGGGAAGGAAAGACTACAACTCTGGAAAGAGAAATTCAAGATGGAAAACTTGTAACTGTGAGTAAAATGATTTGTGTGGCACTGTTAAAAACAGTGAACCAAATGTCTGTACAGAGGACAGTTAAATAAAATGACAGTTTAATTACAGTAACTACACATAGTGCACTTACACACACATGCATTAATGTGTAGCAAAATTGAAAACCAACAGATGCCCAAAAGGGAACTAAATGAATGCACATAAGCCAAAGCATCATCTCCTCTGACCAAATAAACATACTTATTGAACAGAAAAAGCAAACAAAAACACTTGTGCAACAATTCCTCTTAACTGGTGGATTAACTGTATTGTGTTGCTGCTCACTATCATGGTTTACTGTGACATGTTTTTCTTTGTCTTTTCTATGCAATGAAAAAAGTCTGAACAACTGTCAGGTCATCTGCTATTCTCAGACCTCTTTCATCAAATGAAGTACCAAAGTAATCACTTCTACTAAGCGTCAAGAGGACTGTCTAACATTTGATTTCTTGTTTCAACAGAAATGTTTCATGGATGATGTTGTTGCGGTGAGGACTTACGAGAAGGCGGCATAACATCCTTGAGTCTGTGCCTTGACCTCTGGTCATCATGAATATGTATGCACTGAACTTTTGCAAAAAATGCCAATAAAGTTTTAACTGTGATAATTCCATCTATTTAATTGTGGTCAATTAATATACTAATCCCTCCCTCCTATGCACATTTAATTTAGGTCCAAATGTAACAATCTGTCTGCAATTTCTTTAAACCATTTGACTTGGAATGTACTGGAAGAAAAACTTTACCTAAAGAAGATTTAGATGGAATTTGAACTATTCTTACTTTAAATCAATATCATAGCATACCAAATGCACATTACTGCCCAATAAGCTCAGCTAAATACGTTCATTTCTTTGAAAGCATAACTAATCAGCTCCTAACATAATTCCAATATATGCTGACCTAATTTTGAACTACTTCCATGGCTTTGAGTCTAATACTTTTTCAGGTTTTGTAGAATGGCCAGTTTTAAAAACAGAGTTTGTATTCATCTAATTGCTCATGAAAATGATCTGATTGGCTAAAAAGATTCAGATTTAAAAGCTAAAAATTTTAGGTACAAAGGCCTTTTGTTAAAGCAAAGGCGACATGCAGCCCTCATGACAAGGATGTGAATAAAATAGGGAGGTGCGAGTCCAAATCCCTACTTGGGGTTAGCTCTGTAACCCCGGTTTGTACCAGGCCTCTTACTTTGGGTGGACAGATACAGAGTTCAAGCATGTGCACATAATTTGTATTAATTAGGGGTCTTTGGAGCAGTAGGTTGAGGCACAAATCCTCAAAGATTTCCAGGCTGCGGGGAATGTTTGTGACCCCAGGTGGCGGTCAAGCAACAGCAAGTGCCACATTATATAAGACCATGCTACATGCACACTGGGCGTTTTTTAGGGAAACCACATTTAAGCCAGTTTCAACCATGCATTTGGTCGATGCACATAACTAAGTCTTTGTAGAGAAATCTGAAGTCTTCCCAACTAATTAAACTTTTTGGAAACCCTTTTGTTTAGGATTAAACTTACTTAGGCAAGTATGGGTACAGAGGCTTAAAGAAGCAGACTTCCGTAGTAATGGCTTTACCCACTTAAACACAATCACACCATCAGCTGATAAATTCTTGTATTGTTCAAGATCGACTTAAGCACTGGTTAATTATGAAAGGACATAGAGGGAACATACAATTAGGTACTGTCTCAGATATTATTTCATTATTGTTAATCGGTGTTAATCTGTTACTTAGAATGGATTAGTCATTGCAGTTTATGTATAATATGATACACATAAAATAATAAAAAGAGCTTAAAATGTTATTGGAATATGAGGATATGTATCAAACTCGTTTTACCAGCATCCCCAGATATGAAGTAGAAAAACTGTTTTTTGAGGTATTTTTTGTATGATTTATTGATACAAAAACAGACTACAATAATCCACTACTCAGACTAATCTCTTAAGAGGTTATTAATTATAGATTGAGATAAGTTTATTGAAACCAATCCAGAGATAACATTATAAGAAGCGTTGCTTCATTACTCGTTAATTGGAATTATTGCATAATGAAAACTTGAAGACCCCAAATGTTGCTGCACTTTCTAACTTGTAGGAATGCACCGTACTGGTCCAAGCAAAAGCAAGCACCTATTGGAAGGTGCCACTATAGCTTGGTACGGGGGGAGACAATCTGTCGTAACAGTTTCATAAGTTTATTTTTGTTCAATTACATAATTATTCATCTTTTAAAACGGAAAATACTTGTTTAAATGATAACTTTTTATTAAAAACTTCTACTTACTTCTGATTTATATTGATCCACGTGGAATCAAGTAGTACCACTACCCTACGTAGTGCCGTAGTACCACTGCCCTGCGTAGTACGCCTGTACGTGACGCTGCGCCTTCAAACATGGCTGACAAAGAAAACACAGTTATGGAAGTCGATAAGGGAAAGAATAAACCTATTGTTAAACAAGTTAAACAACAACTTGATAATGTTACCCAAATAAGAGAAAACCAGGACACTTCAGAAGGAAACAAGGAGGCCGTTACAAGTCGTGCCACGGCGGAATACTGCGAGAAGTTGCAGGCATGGATGTGGCAGTACTACACTGGATATGTGAACTGGCAAAGCTGGCTGGCAGCGTCAACCATGTCCTACCCTTATTATATACAACCATCCAGCGAAACATCGGCAGCTCTAGATTTCACTTCCCAGAACTGGCATAACAATCCATTTGGTGTCCCGCTGCCGCTTTATCCACCTGCGGTCACGTCGCCGAGCAGCCGCGCAGGACAAGCCGTCGTAGGGGCAGCAGTGGCCGCACAGCCGCCGCAGGAGAACGGAAATGCTCAGAGACCAGGTACAAACTACTGGCTTGTGATGACTGCTGAGTGGTTGAAAGGCTGTCAAAGAGGTTTACATCTAAACACCGAAACTTCATGTACAGTATTTGGTCAGAAGCCTATGGACGCTCCAAAGTCCACATACTGGGTTAACGCCCCGACCACTCTGAGTGAAATACAATTTGTTGAGAAGCTGGATGTGGTCTGATTAACTTTAATTACGTTGGGGACATACAGAGGCCCCCCTTCCTCTCTTTCTGTTCTTCCAGTACAACCTCCATTTATTTGCATTTTGTTTTTAAATTACAACTTTATTGTAAAATAATTATTTTTGTTGCTGTTATCTTTGCAAACATATTTTTTGTTGCTCTTTCCTTTTTTTGCCACTGTGGCTTGTAAAATTCCCGATTGTGGGATAAATGGGAAGACTGCTGTCCAGAAAAGTTTGGGGACCTATTTGAAATTAACTTTGCTTCTGTGCTTTTTTTTCATCAGGTCGGGAGTACAGCATTCCTTCTCCTTTACAAAGACTCATGGCAGAAATGGTGGACTTTTGCATATTGTTTTTCATCAAAGCAACCATTATCATTAGTGTTATGCATCTCAGTGGAATCAAGTAAGTAGTTTTTGTTGATGTAACCTATATAGACTTAGAGTTACAGTCTGTTTTTCTTTCTAGTTAAAATAAGAAAAAAAGTAAAAAAAAAAAAATAAAAGAAAGAAAAGAATATGAAATGTTCATTGGGTCTTTTAAAATATATATATTTTTTGTTTTCCAGAGACGTTTCCAAGTTTGCCATGCACTTCATAGTGGAGGAAATCGATGAAGATACATCGATGGAGGAGCTACAGAAAATGATGCTTGTTGCCCTTGTGTACCGTATTTTAGTGTGTTTTTATGAGGTGAGGGCTGGAATGAAAACGTTTTTTTCATCTAATCTCAGGTGCCTGAAATGAGAGGCTAAATAATGCTGTTCGGCTGAAGTGCTGACTCATTAATCAAGTAGTAAAGCTTCCAACACTTTTCTCTGTTTAGATTGTGTGCATTTGGGGAGCAGGAGGAGCCACTCCAGGGAAGTTTCTCATCGGACTCAGAGTTGTCACATGTGACTCATCAGTTCTGGTTCAGCCCAACAGGGTGCTTGTGATGCCAGCAACAAACGTTTCTCTGTCTGCGTGAGTGACCCATGTGAAAAGATATCTGTCCAAAAGTCATTTGCAGGTTAACAAGAACAGCGTTGAATTTACTGTTTGTCTTTTCTTATAGATCGACTGTCCGAGCCTTGAACAAAAACTTCTCAATTGCCTTCTTTTTCCCCGCCTTTATCACGCTACTCTTCTTCCAACACAACCGGACTGTGTACGATATGGTTGCTGGAACAATTGTTGTCAAACGGTCTAGGGTCAGGTGACACTGAAGCAGCCAGAAGAAGTTTCTATGGTCACTTGGAACAGCCGCAAAAGTTTTTATGGAAAATTCTTGCAAAGCTCAGACGCTGCAGGATCATAGGAGTGTTTGAAACAGATAAGTGTGAACCTTTTCAAGGTTTTTTTTGGTTTCTGACACTGTATTTCTGCATGTATGTCTACATGCTGCTTTCAGTATCTGTTCCTGTGCCAAAAGTTGACTTTGAACACAAGAAAGATGATAGTACATGCACACAAGCTTTGCCTTTATTCAGAGAAAGGAAAAAATCCATAGTATGGGTAAATGTGAGGTGTATGTCAATATTTATATGGTTTATTTTACATTATGAAATATCGCTGGTATTTCTTTATTCTAACCCCATTTCGAAACGCACTATGGTTTGATGTGCTGCCGAAAACAAAACGCAGTGGTTTGTAGAACAGTTAACAAACACAGCGTGCCGAAACCTTGTGACCGAAGTTGGTTTTGGTGTGTGTTTTTTTTTTTTTTTTTAAAGAATAACAAACGGATGTTCCTCTTGAATTTGGTGTGAGGAACATGAATGGTAAAAACATTTGTTTGGGCCACTTTTTTGACTGCATTGCATCACTTTTTAACAATCTGCTTAAAATCTGAGGAAGCTGTTTTTAAGCTTTAAAAAGAAAAATACTTCACCCTTCTTATATATATATATATATATATACACACACACACACAATAGGTATGCTCCACACTTTCCAAAGTAAACCCAGGCTCTAAATTTATCTTGTTGCTAAACTGTCCCACACATAAGACCAGACGTATTGGAATCTCACCAGTGTGGTATCATTTGCATTTGAAAATGTACAAAACATTTGAAATAAGCAAGAACTTCCTTCCTTGAAAATGATGCCTTCTGCATGGCTGCATATATTGTTCCAAAAGCTGTATGTATATATTAAAGCACTAATGTTATATTACCATATGTGGAAGTGACTCATGCATTCATGCAGCACCGTATCTAACAATGAAGCTGAGCTCTGAACTCTGATAAAAGGCCAAATGGTCTCGTTCTTCCTCCAGTTTTATTTCGCTTTATGTGTAATGAGCTGTTTTCATGTGTGTTTTTCTTGGTAATTTGGACTTGAACCATATTCCTAGACAGTACTTTTCACAAGTGTTTCCAAGCTCATCATGGTTTCTACTACAGCTGTTCATTTGGGATTCTGATAATACTTAAGATGATATAACACGCATTAGATAATAAAATCCCCAAAGTCTTAAATTGTGCAAGGTTATTTTAAAATTATTTCCCCTCTGATGTTTGTTTCACATAGTTGTGCATTCTTCAGTATCCTTGTTTTTAGACTTTTATCCTCTTTGTAATGATGGTTTTATACTCAGTTATGCCACTAGACCCAGTTAACAAGTGCCTCAGCTTCAGCGTCTCTGAAATGAGCTTCTACAATCCAGTTAAACATAAACATCCATAAAAAAGCAGTTTGTTCCTGTTAACATGTAACATGGTGTCCTGGTACTACTTCTTAGTGAATGTAGTACTTCTTTGGATTTGCAAATGGTTGTTTTTTGTTTTTATGCACAAAATAGAAGTGACATTGCAATGGAATAAGTGAGCAAACACATGGGAAGGACGGGTTTTTAAGATTTTTCTTTGCCCTGACAGCTTGCATGTGAATTAAATGTTAATGTATTACACATTTTCTGTTATTTTTTTGCAATACAGAAATTTAAATTAAATCCACTAGATCCATGCATATTTTTCAAAATTGTTCACTGTGTGCTTTTTAAAAATTAATTATTGAAATATTCTGATCCAGCTTTATGTCATTAATACAAGGTTGTTTCAACCGGTTTATGGAAGCGTTGATCCTTTTATGGTAAGTGTTAAGTTTTTTATGTCAATTGTTTATCAGCCATACGTTATTTCCTAAAAAATATGACTTACTGAAGGGTAAAATAAAAAAGCAGAAGGGTAAATGGAGCATCTATGAAGAACTGAATAATGATAACTTTTGGGAACCTGCATCTGCTGTAACCTCTGATGGTATTGCAGAACTTGAATGAAAAATTGTGTTCCCTCTTAACTCAATATTTGTTGTCTTTTCTAAACTGAGAACTCAATTTTTATTTCATATAGTTGGAACAGACGGGCATGCTCATGTTTTAGGTGACGTAGCTTCATTTAAGTCAATTTTCACGGAGAAAGGAACCAGATGGTAAAACAAAAGTAATTGCATGCAGTAGAATGAATCAACCTTGTAACAAAAATTAAGGCATTTTCCCCCTCTTGTAATAGGATGAGACTGTAAACATGGCAGAAGGCAGAAATTATTTCTCTTTCTTGCCAGAGTTTGGCTCCATCTAGTGTTAGTTTGTGACAGATATGGATCCGTCTTCCTCCTGGGTTGATGGTAGCATGTCTGCATGTGATCCTCATTCATCATCACAGAGAGCCCCTGGTTCCATCTGCTCACAACAAAAAGCAATCTTCCCTAAATCTAAGAACAGCTGCTTTTTGAGACATTTCTCCCATAATTTGACTTTTCTGGCATGTCACATACATCCTATTTGGAAGGAACTGTGGAAGCTGTGATTGTTGGCAAGTGTTGACATGGTGACTGAGTATGGCCCACTAAGTGGCAGCTTCGGATGACAGCCCCAGATGGTACTGCCAGATAACTGACTGACCCCCCCAACCCCCTTCCCCATACACACTCACAGGCTCATGGCATGCATCATGCCATAGACACTGGATTAATATAAGCAGAGACTTAAAGAACTTCCCTGAGGACTAGAAATGTTGGAAAAGCAGCTCCAGCTCAAATGAATTGTTCTAATAATTATATTGTAGTTTCTTTATCGATAAAACTCTTGTGACATTCGCTTCATGGCTGAGTTGATTTCTGGGAGTAAGAATGAATAAAACTATTTTGTTTTGCTTTATTATTTTATAATTTATCAGTTTATATATATATATATTACTATGTGTTCACTGAGTAGAGTAACTAAGACATGATGTTGGGACAGAAGGTGAGCTGTATTGGTGCAGGCAAAGTAATATTTTAATATTTCCCCCCCATTTCCTGTCATTTGGTGTCTGATGCCTCGCTTGAAGAAACTACTTCCTTGCTGCCACATGGCATGCCATACGGCATGGAGTTGATGTGGTGTACAGCCTGAGTTCCTGCCACCCTTTCTGGCTCTTTTAACAAGGGAGTCATCCACAGGCAGCATGGAGGGCTCACAGCTTTCTCTGACAGCCATGTGTTCTTGTGTCTGAGCAGAGCCACGCACAGGAGAGAGAGAGGAGGTAAACAATCTGGGCTCAAACGGACAGAAATCTTCTCAGTGATTGCGTATATTAAGGTCTTATGTCCTCATTAGCTTTTTAATGTTAGCAGGTGGCAGCGGCTACTCACACACAGCAGGTTCCAGGTGTTGTGAAGGAGCGGAAAGGGGATGTGAGCTGAAATTCTTCTTGTCATTGTTATTGCTGCAGTTCTTCTCAGAGTGTGTGTTGGTATTCCTCTCGAGTGGAGCCAGTAATTACAGGCTGGCTGTGTTCTGTCTGAGTGGAAAGGGCTGCTGATTAAGAGGAGACCTGTTGACTGGGGACGGAGATGATTGCCTGGTCTAACAAGAGATTTGACCAAGTAACAAATGCTACATTCACATATTAAGCATTTGTTATTATTTTGTGCACCCGATACGGAGTTTGTATCAATATAGACTTAACCATGGCGGCTGAATTATTGAAAGGAAGACAGAGGTTTCCCACACCAATAATTTTTGAACAAACCTTGAGCCAAATCAGCATGGCTGCATTTAGATTTATCACCTCTCACAGTGGTAATAAATTATGAATGAAGCCCTTCTGGGACATGATAAATAAAAGCGAATGTGATAGGAATAAACTCATTTTGCAGAGTACATTGCCTTCGCTCCAGTTCATTTTCCTGTTGCAAAAATAGATGCGAGTATGAGGTGAGTGCAAACTCAGGGTTCGTGATGGAAAAGCATAAAAAGAGAGTGAATATGTGTGGTGAGGTGCAGCGTTCATGTCATTTTTTTATGTTGCAGCAACAGGTTTTTGTGTGTTTTTGAATACGGTAGATTTCCCCTTTAGGGCAGTGCTTGAGTTGCCAAGACAACCATGGATGCTGCATGAGTTACTGCAGAGAAATTCAGCCTCTTCTTTTTATTTCTCACATTATATTGGTTTCAGTAAACACAACACAGGATCTATACTTGAATGTCTAATGTGAATGAAAAGGAAAGCCATTTATCCACTTGTGATTTATTTGTAATTTAATCAAAATGGTTAATTGAAACGGTTCTGAATCAATGGTAGTTTTTTTCTTTTTTTAAACTACAGTAAAGCACTCTATGAAGAAATCCTTTATATTGCTTAAACATACTGGAATTTATGAATATATTGTAAAATGTAT
>JBBDHI010000006.1:14440182-14454392 GCA_037177115.1 Craterocephalus stercusmuscarum | reverse complement strand
CCGATACCGATACCGATACCAAAATTTGGGGTGGTATCGGAGGCATTTTCGATACCGATACCGGTATCGGAACAACTCTAAATATACTTATTAAACATAAATTGCTTCACATTCTTACATTTAGGCAGTATTTTGCAGGACTTCAAATGCTTTTGGTTGTGAATTACTTTTGGAAGATAGATTCAGACATTGAGCATTACTGTGAATTATACCTAAAACTGTATATACCATCCAGTACTGGTCTACATAAATGACATCTTTACAACTTTACCTAAATCTGATAGCTGCACATCAATATTTGATATATGAAAGGTGAGTAAAAAGTTAATTCACCAGTTTTCAGTTGTACTTTGGTTATAATTAGCTTACTATCGGCACTACAACTCAGTGAAACAATAATAACGCATGATCATATTTTTTCTGTAGGATCCTACTTAAAAGTGAGAAATAATATATAATAAACTAAAAAAACTAATATGATTTAAAAAAAAGAGAAAAACAAATCAGAGATACAAGCAGGCAGATGCGGCCAAAATCTGCTTTCCGTCAGCCGTGCCTCCTGACTGGATCCGTGCCTTTGATGGGGCACAAAGAATGATCCGAGCTATTTAGTTGCACAATAGAAGCAGAGCTTTAACGGAGGGGGTGTCGAGGTATGTTCTGCATAAGCTCATGGATTCCTGAACAGGGCAAGGGAAGAGTTGAATATGGGAAACATCTGGACTGCTGGGTAGCGCACAAACACACGTGCGCATGCCTTGTCCCTTTCACATGCCTTGTTATGCACCGCTCCGCACAAAACTGTGAAACATGACCACATAATTGATTTATCAGAATGCAGCGTGTCACCTCCGGTGCACGAACGCACCTCTCTGCCGGCCTTCAAACCTTTAGAAAAAAAATCGCACTCACTCTTGTGACATGCTTTTGTAGCATATGTAAGCGCAACAGAGTGGTAGAATTTCATGTCGGAAGGGACCGTGCTTTATTTTACAAAGCCTCGGCTTCCTGCATCTGTCAGCCATTCAAGAGTTAAATGGATTATTATTACACACGCATGTACAAGCTGAGTGTGAGGCACCGTCATGGGAGTCAGAGTGTGTGGAATGAGGGTCAAGGTGATGATCAGCAATCACTGGAAAACATCAATCAGTGTGAATTAAAGCTGAGGGATAGCAGCGCCTTCTTAGCCAGGATGTTTTATTGAAAAGGATGTGTGTGTGTTTCTGTTTTGGCGTGTCAAAACTAACCTCTGTCCCAGTAACCATTGGGTTCCCGAGGTCACACACCACCATCCTGGACTCATTGATCATCTTGTACTCACAATTTAGCTGCGAGAGGGACTGGTAAAAGAAAAAGAAGAGGAGAATCAAAGTGAAAAGAGTGACATGAACAATCAGTGAGGAAGTGACAAACTGGTGGAGCGCCATCAAAACTGAAGGGGAGCAGTTGAGAGAGGGGGAAGGCAGGAGAGGAAGAGTGACGAATGCTCTGACAGTAACAGTATCATCAATCAAACAGTCCTTTTACACACTCATTAGCACACACTCACTCAAGTGCACACAAACACACTCATGCACGAGCTGACCCTATCCATTTCTGTGGTCACTAATGCAGCTTGTAAATTCTAACCGGGGCTTTTGGGCTGCTGCCAGTAAAGCACATCCTGCTGATATCCTCTCCTTAATAATGCCAAACAAACACACCACAAAGACACAACAGGATGTGATGCTGTACTCTCGCTGCAGCCTCAAATAGCTCACTTCCTTGTTTGATACTTGGCTGCAATCACGGTGAGACAAGCCCTTAGTTTTATGTGCCTATTTTCAGCATCCAACCCCTACTGGTTGTTGATATCAAGCCAGAGCAACCGGTTTAAGGCCGATCTGCAGCATGTGCTAAATGTGGCAATATTTACCTCCACCCTGCGCTCCACTCCGATGTAGTCGGCCTCCGGCGGTATCAGCGCATACAGCTCGGTCTCATAGGCGCCTTCTCCTCGGTTCACAGCAGTGATGACTAGCATGAGCAGATTGTCATCTCCAATCACCAGCTCGGTGTGATCCCTGCGTTTTAAATGTTAAATTGGAAAACAAAAACAAACAAAAAAAAAACTTTTTTTGTTGGATTTGGCAGAAAAGGATGCTTGTTTCTATAGAAGCAAAGAAAAGGCTGTGATTTTTGTAAATTTTCCATGTTTAAAAAATATACTTCATATGCAAGCGGCCACAAAGAATGTAACACCCCCCCCATGCCAACACAAACACCAACATGTGTGTGTTAGTCAATGGATGGTGAGGGAATGTTTGTATAAAGCTGCCATGTCATACAGCTGGAAACACTATCAGGAGCCGACTAATAACAGACTCATGCGCACACGCTGTAAATGGGACTACAATGTGAGCAACTTTAGTGTAAACTCTGGTCATTGTTTGAGGAATAACAGACATAGTTTTTTGTTACTGCTGTGTTTACATGTGTGTGTGTGTTTGTGTGTTTGAAGTGTTGAGAGTTTACAGGTTGAGGTCAGAGGGCGTGTTTGTTTGAGACGTACATGCTGGCAGAGAGCTGGAGGTCGGGGATGCAAACGTTGTCGTCACCGCAGTCCAGGAGGATGTAAGCCTGAGAGGAAAAGGGGCACAGGGCACAGAGAGGGGAAACCTTTAAGGTATACCAGAGCAAACATGAAACCCAAAATAGAAAGGGCCTTTTTTGAGACAATAAAGGAAACAAACTTTGTGTAGATATGGCCACTTATCTAATCATTTTTTGCAAGACACAAATAATTTGGCTGATGTTTCTTTAATGAGGGAAACAGATGTCATATGATCCACGAGTGAATGAACATAGATCTGATGTGGAGTCTATAAATAGTGTTCCCTGCAAAACCAAAACTCAGCTGTGGAACAACTTTCAAGTTTTAGTATTTATTTGAACTAATCCTGGAAGCAGAGAGTTGCAATCAAAAGTTTGTGTATTTTCCATCAGGTTTGCATTTTTCAGAAATAAATTCAAAATGTGTAGTCCAAATGTGCAGCAGATCATGTCTTCATCTTATTGATCGTTATATTAGCTTCACTAAGAATATGGTCATAAAAGTCATTTACGCTAAAGTACAGTTGTTACTAAATATCTGGAAAATAATCCATATTACTCATAATAATAATCCATATATTAATTGTACATTTTGAAGCTTTTGCCATAACAAATGGCTTTAAGGTGGCTTCTGATATGGTTCGTTCATTTTTTCTCCCTGCTGATCTGGCACCAGCATTCAGCAGCAAAATACATCAACTGGCCCGTTTGCTCCTACTTTGTTAACACTATGCTCATAAGGTGCTATTTATGAAAATAAGGGAAGCAGATATTGATTCTCACGAAGATGGATCTAAATGGATGGATCATTTTACAATTTTCAAAGAGGGAAGGAGCATTAGTTTGATGTTATTATTTTGCAGAGGGCAGCTATAAAAAATGAATGGCAGCATACTGAGATAAAAGGAAAAGAACAGCTTGAAACAAATCTCTTCCAATAGTTGAAATATTTGGAGGTGATTCAAAACTGGAACCAGTTCTTGATCTTCATTTCTATCTTCAGTCAGGCCAAAGACCTGGAATCTTTCTCTGGTGTAGAGCATCTTGATCAAAAACATTATGTCCCTGATTTACTAAGATCCCATATAGTGAATGTAAAATTGTGTGCGCCACATTTAAAATGTGCCTCTTTGTGCCATTGATAACAAGTGCAAACAGCTTAATTTAACTGATCAGCTGATCAATTTCCACAATTGATTTGCTGTGTAGAAGGAGAGCAAGAAAGATGTAAACGGAAAACAAATGGAGATCAAAATATTAGTATAAGAGGCACATAGAAATAGCTGTCATGGTTGTTTTTACAAAAAATATGAACACTTCTTTTGACAACATTAATCTGAACAAAAGTTGTGATTTTAACATTTAGACAAATGATCTGTTCTAAATATTTTCTTCCAGAGGTTTAGTCACATCCAATTAAGAGAAAATATTCTGAATCAGAGTGATCAGCATCTGCAGTTCTGCAGCATTTAGCTGTTGTCTCTCATCTGAACTGCAGCCATTTGTGCATGTCAGAGCCAGCTAATGCCTGGCTTTCAGAAGCGCTAAACATAGGTGCAAAAACAGCAATTCCAGGTTTAGTAAACCCTGTTGTGTGTCAAAAGCTGGTTTGCATTTACTCCTCCAAGTATTTTGCAAGTTCTTGCACAAAAGCTCACATATACATTCAAGGCAAAAGGGCAAAGTTTATTGCAGCTCTATTTTGACTGTTGTACGGGCGCATTCCTCCTCGCGGCAGGTTTGTAAAACAGCTGCAGCAGGTTTTTGCGACTGCTATCAGGTTTGCATGTATTTTAACATGTCAAACCTCTGATAAATCAGGGCCCAGTGTATACCCACATGCTCTTGAAGGAATGTGCTGCTGTATTGGTTAAGAACAGGTGGGAGGGTTTGGTCATGAGTAGGGGGAGCCAGGCTGTAGTTCAGTGCCAGTGAGATGGGGGTCAGTTTGTCTCTAAACTCATCGTCCTCCTGGAAAATGACAGAAAGAAGATGAAACAGTCATTGTAATGGTTTCTACCGCAAGAGTCACACCATCATGATGCAAGGTGAATTAATTAACGCTTGTATATACGTGTGTGTTAACGGGATTTGCTTACTTTCAGATAAATCAAGTAGCTCAGGCATGCATGTTGGTGGTTGTGTCCAAGCCTGAGGAGTCCTGTGTGCTGAGGCTGCTGGCTTTCCAAGAAAAGAACTCTCTTAACTCCACCTCGGGTCCCTTTCAGCCAATCCAGCTGCAGCTCGGCTCTCAGATCTGGGCAGAAGATGGAAGATGGACAGATGATTTACTGAGTGAGTGAAACGGTAGAGAACTCTGGCAACCAGACAATGCTTAACTGATAAATCCACAATGTCTGGTGTCTCTGGAGTCATGTGTAGGTGTTGCACTCTGCGGAGAATTATTAAAAAATGGAAACAGTGCACACCTCCACTGTCAGTCGTCTATATTCTTGTCCCCAGCCTCCTTGCTGCCTCTGTTCTCCATCTGACTAGTGTTGCAGAGCAGCCGTTCCTCAGCAGGAAACTCTAATGAGTTGTATGGCGGCTCTGACTCCACACCCACCCTCTGTGTTTTTCCCCTTTTGCCTCCTTCTTTTCCCCAAACACCACACCATGTACAGCTGCTTACCTACAGAGCTGGGGATCCCCACGCCGCTTACTGCCGCACACACATCCACTTTCAGGCTAGAGGAGAAGATTATCGGCAAGACAGACAAGATGTCGAGAAAGGATTGAGATCATTGTTAGCATGTTGTGCAAGATCAACACATTTTTGCAGCAATATTTATAAACTCATACTATGTGTTCTGGATTCATTTGCAGTATTGTGTAAGCTGTTGCGGTCTGGTACTATTTTGCCTCCGCCAAGGCAAAGGTCATTTATTTGGTGATGTTGGTTTGTCTATCTGTAGTAACAGAACTCAAAAAGCTAAGGACAGATTTCGATCAAATTTACAGGAAATCTCAGAAATAGAATAAGGAACAAGTGTTTAGATTTTGGAGGGTGATCTGGATCACTGTCTGGATCCAGGAATATTTAAAAGGATAATTTTGCCATTAGAGCTTCTAACTCAAAAATAATACCCACAAACACAAAAAAGACAATGGCTTTTCTGTGGTCTGTGCTCTCTAAATGCTTCTAGCTGAATATGCAATCAGGCTGAATTATGTTCTGAATCCCCACCAAAACTTAGGTGTCACGGGTTAATTGAAAAGAGAACATAACAAACAACTAAGCTCAAATAATTGAATGCTTCCATTTATCGCAGAGATTTCTGCTACAAGACCATAAAAAAGAAGTATACTGTATCAGTAACTAACTAAATAAACTGCCTTTAAACAAGGCATTACTTCCTTCCTGTGCTCCGGGGGGCAGTGGGAATTACCAAAGAGGCCCCGCCATTAGACACACAGACATGGGAGACTGGGAAACATTTCTGCATTCCCTCTATTTATGTGTGCATTACCCTATGTGTAAGTGTGTTTTTTGTGTGTTATCACCTCCTAAATCAAGAGCGGGAGAATGTCCCTCACGCAGGGACACTTGCACTGTTAACACTACAGATATGTTACGCTGTCAGTGTACAATGAGGTACGATGAAAATGACCTCATGTGATTGTTTGTTATGTTTAATTCCAACCATAACAACCAAAATGCAAGTGTGGTGGGCATTTGTTTAATAAGGATTGCCATTAGATGACACAATAATCATGAGCTACAGTGCTTTGAGCTTTGTTGGGCTGTGTGCAGTGCAGATGTGACTTTAATGTGATAAATTAAAGATTTCGCATAAAAATAAAATATTAAAATTATAAATCAGTCTCTCTGAGTTGTTTCATGTTTGTTTAACATGTTATGCATGTGTTTTATAGTTTTGAAGGGTGTGACTTTAATAAGCATGTTGTGTTAAGTGCATGCTGTGCAGAAATGACCCCCTGGTTAGTCATTACTGTATGCAATTTTCTCCAAAGAACATTGTGCTCCACCATCCTACTCACTGATAGAAGGAACTCCCAGCACACAGACTGTGCAGTAAATCTCTTCCCATGCTACCAAGAGTCTATTTTAAACAACCCACATCATACCCACACACACACATACACGCACCTTTATGACAGCTGATTAGAGGGCTGTTTCTAGGGTTAGATTATTCAAAAAGTTATGGACTGATTTGCATGAAAATTTGGGCAGAAGTGCAGAACAAATCGGCTTTGAAGTGCTCACTTTTGATGGTGATACAGAAACAGATCTGGATTTTGGATTTTTTCCAATACGGTCTTGGCAGAGGTATGCATCATAGAGTGCTATTGTTTGTGACTTCCTTAAAAGTTTCACTTGACTTTGAGCACAGCTATCTGGCACGTGCATAAACGGATGACTCTCGAGGAGGCCGGATAACACGATGTGCAAAACGATTTCTTTTCCAGTACAACTGGCCTTAATTCATGTAATTACCCAGCAGCCTATTTCCCTTCCTTTGGCCCTTCATTTTCCCATCCAAGCCCAGGTGTGTGTATATTCACTGTTCGCGACCAAGTAACAAAGCTAAGCATTATATTTTACCAAGAAAATTACCCCGTCATCTTGAAAAGCCTGTTGAAATCTAAAACAAGAGGTTTCTGGCTGTGAACGCAACATATTATCTCCAATACAGTCAATATGACAAATTTGTTCGTTTTCCTACTGACATAGTAAATGTGAAGGTTTGGAGTTTTGTTTTTTGTCTACATGTTTGTAAACCAGCACTTTGTAGAATCTATTAATACAAATTATAAACAGTGACTCATTATGAAGGAATTTCTAGAAATGGAGAAAGGCTGAATTAAAAAAAAAAACAGCTTAAGTCTTGTGAGCACATTTTGTTTTTCTCCTTTGATGGCGGAGAGGCGGGCTACATTTTAGCCGAAGTTAAAAGAATCTTTCAAGTTCGCGGAAATTCATTGAGAACAACAGTCAGTATTGTTAAATGACCCCTGAGGTTAAAGACTGTTGGATAATTACTGTATTTGTCAGGAAACGAGAAGCTTTACAATGTGACTTTCATATACAAGTAATGCACAAGACACAAACTATCGCCATCTCCCATTCTGCTGCTTTCCAGTTCTCACTGCAGCCAAACAGCTGAAATGTCCCGAATCTTCACTCCAATGAAACATAAATACCTACATCCCTGTCTTGCTGCTGTTTGGCGCTACATGTGTGTTTGTGACTGCGTGTGTGTGTAACCTAAATCTTCTGTTTCCATACCACCAACCAAAACTTAATGGTAGTTTATTTAAATAAGCTTAGTTTTGTTCTGGTGAAATTCACACAGTTTAGTGCTCTGTGTTGATCTGACCAAAACCCAGTTCCCATCTCGCCCACTGCCAATGCTCCGCACCACTATGCAGAAACCACAATGGCAAGTAGCCGAGCCAATGTCTCCCGTAGCAGCTCCAGCCTTATTAAGTTAAGACCAACAATAGACTGCGGAGAAGTCGCAGGAACCTTTAGAACGGTTCCCCTCAGCTAAACTCGCCCCCAGGCTGTTCAAAGGTCTGCCAGCCACACGGACATTAATGTAATCATAACAGAATTATGCAGTTTCAAATTAATTGTAGAGTCCCATAAATCTGAATTTCAAGGTTATGAGTCTGCTTTTTCAGTGGACTGTTACATTATGGCACCGGAGAAACACAGTTCTGATGACAGCAGATGTCTAGAACTCAGAGGTGAAATATTTGTCACGTCTGTCAGTGTGAGTGTGATTTGTGAAAGCATGGACTTTTTAGGGTGCGTAGCATTTTATGATGCAGTGCAAGCAGAAGGATTTCTGCTGCAGATCTGTGCAGCAGAGGGCCTCATTATACTCATGTTTGTTTAAGACTTTGATCCCTTTAACTCTAATTCACCTGTACTCACCCCTTCTCACAAACACACGCTGGAAAATGTACTTAATTAGGCGCTCTGAGATGTCATCTCACTTTCTGTTTTTCTAGCTTGGATTTCGGTGCGGCGGTAATGAACACTACTGTCCCACAATGTCAGCAATGTAAGGACTAAAAGAAAAAAAAAGGAAAATGTGGGATGGATAATTTGGAAATCGGTTGACTTTCTATTTGCTTGTGGAGCTTTGAACTTAGCATTTGGTTTTGTGTTTTTCAAAATGTCATATTGCTTTGAAATTGGTTCCCACCTTTGCGCGTTGAATTTCCTTACGCGATTAATAAAGTATTTTTCATTCATTCATTTCATATACTAGTCGGAGGAAGAGCCCAGTTGAACCTCTGTCCCTCAATCCCTGGCGTTTGGAGACTTTAATCTGCAACATTATGCCATAAGCTTTACCCACGTCTATCACTACTCTGGCCCACTCATTTTCTGAACCCTCAGACACCTCTTAATGCTGTTCATCCACCAGCAGCATCTTGACTCTGGGTTCTAAAAATGTCAGTAACTCTGCACCCTGGATGATTTTCCAAAAGTTTAGGCATCAGTGCATAAAACTGTGATCACACGTGGGAGAAGAAAAAGCCCTACGTAACAGAGGATTTTATGATCATTCTACCACAGGGAACATCTGGCATAGATATAGATGTTGTATATTATTAACGTAAACTATCAGAACAAAATGGAATGAGAGCTGTTGCTTTTACCAGGTAACCCCGATGTCTGTCTGAGGCAGGACACACTGTCGGTCATCAGGGTTCAAGATTCTGGGAGTGAGGATCATTGAAGCCTCCACAGACACCACAGCTCGAGATCTGTGCACACATAAGCACACACACACACACACACACACGCACACAGGAAAGCTCATGATAAAACTGGCAACATGACAAGTAGTAGTTATAAAATCTCTGATGTTAAGGAGAAGCTCAAATGAGACAAACCCGAGTTGGACTAATTGAAGTTTGAGTGTTTTACCTGTACACCGACACCTCGCTGGCACCAAACGAGCCCACAATCAGATCTGCAGGGAAAGCAAGGAGAGACGGGAAAGAGCAAGCTTCAAAGAATGCAACAGATGGGACTGATTTCAAAGTCTCCAGCAATCTTCATCAAACGCAGACTTTGCACATGTAAAACACACACACACACACACACTTGCACTGTGATGCAGAAATGACGTTTTGGTATCATCATGGTTTTCCTCTCAAACACAACCCCTTTCAAACTACATTTACAGAGTAAACATAGAATAATCATGTGTTTGTGTCTTTTATTTCTATCATGCATCTATGGATGCATGAGCCAGGGACACCCCGCTGCATTCCTGGGCCATTACAAAGTTCACATCGCTCCAATCTGAGTTTTTCTAAACATTTCCCAACAGCCAGCGCAGCGACAGCTCCTAATTGTAAGCAGCACCAGATTTCATCTATATGTGATTTTTTATTTGTTTTCGTGGGGCCTTGCGATGAACGCGCTCTCTTAATTGGCTCCAAAAGTTTAAAATAGAGACGGTATTTAATGGCTGTGGTCAGGGGACACATACCGATGAAAGCCACGCACACACAAACACACATAAAGCGCACACACAAGTGCTGATTAAAACAATGTGAAACTGAAGACAGGCTCTTAATGGATGCAAGCCACCATGGCCAGATGCAGCAGGAAGTGAAGTCGTGTGATCCTGAGGAGTGATCCGGTTTCATGCAGTGAAAGCAAATTACAATTTACCCGATTTATTAAACTGACTCGATCATCTGAGTTTTTCAGCGAGAAAACCCTCTCCAACCTCCTGCAGGAGGATGGGGGCAAGCAGGAGAGCACAAGGTGGACACTGCTGGTCATCTGTGTCTCTTTCCTCTCCTGCATGTTTAGGAGGAAAGAGACTAATTGAATCTAAGAGAAGCACATCTGTTTCTGCCTTTGGCTGCAGTCACTGAGTCCCCTTAAAACCCCAGCATTAAACGTTTAGGCCTTGTCCCTTCTTTCCTGCTATTTTATATGTGTGTGTGTGTGTGTGTGTGTGTGTGTGTGTGTGTGCGTGTGTGTGTGTGTGTGTGTGTGTGTGTAAGATATTACAGCATCAAGAAAATAGCTCAAGATATGACTGCTACGCTGCAGCAGATGGAGGAAAAGGGGGTAAAGGAAGAAGATGGAGGCAGGAATGACAGAAAGAAAGCGAGTGCAGAGGATCATGCTTTTAAAATGCAAGCTGTGAAAGCAATCAGAAGCTAGGTGTGTTCTCAGCAGAGCGAGGAAGGCTGAAGGACCACCTTGTAATCCAAGTTCCTCTGTCCACCTCACTGCTGAGGTTGCGCAACCTACAGTCAAAAATCCACTCCTGCCACAAATACGTCAGTTTGACCGATGCGTGTGCTGCTTAATCTAACGCCAGTGTTTGCTCACTTAACGCTGCATGACACGAGACTGATTTGAAAACGGGGCACCTTTGGGGTTAAGTGTGTGTGTGAGAGTGTAAGTGCACACACAGCTTCATCAGAAGCTAAATCAAATAACGGCCCACTTTCCTTCCCATGTAAATCCCATTTCCTTACACAAAGGAAAACTTGCCCACAACTGTTGATTTGAGGAGCACAGGGACTTGAAACATTCATGGCTTTTTTATGGGCTGGTACAGAGTAACTGAGCTGCATTAGTTGATGGTGTCTGTCTTGGGCTGTGAAAACACAACCTCCATCCAGAGTTTAGACAGACTGTCAAGCTGTCACTTGTCTGTCTGCCACGACTGCCTGTTGGGCTGCAGGGGGACCGGCCTCGATGATGAAAGGCCAAGGGTCAATGGCACTCAGTGGAAAAAGACGGGGTTTTAAGAAAGAAATGGGGGATTTCTTAACTCTTGGATGTATATGTAGTATTTGGGGAGCTATTCAGGCACTGGCTGGCTATTAAACTTGTTTGAGATGCACTGATTTCATGCTTAAGATCAAGGCGGAATTGGCCAATCCAGGTCAGGGGGAACTGCCTAATATGGCGATTACTCGACAGCAACAAAGTAATATCAGGGAAGTTAGAGTGAACTTTTCCATGAATAAAGTGGCATGCAAAGACAAAGAGAAGGCAATCATCTGGTGAACTGGGACTAAGAAGTAAATCCTGTAGAAGTCTAAGTTGGCAACTGGCAGATAGGACCTCAGAAATGAATTTACACCTACATGTCAGCCAAAATGGCCACCCTAATGACCCTTTACAAGCACACACACATCCAAATCACCAACTCTGACATGTCCCTGTGTCTGAGTCTTTCAACAAACTGATGTGATTGACAAGTAAAGTTTTTGACCTTTAATTAGTAATCTGAATGCAAGATTCATCCTGAGGCTATGTGAGCCTTTTGATACACAGCTGACCCGCAGTCTCACAGCACAAAATCTCATGTCAGTGCAATGTCTAAAACAGAAAGATGCTTGAAATTAAGTACCTAAACCTTATTTACAAAGCACCTTTCAAAATAAAACATCACAAATCTGAAGCAAAACAGATATGGAAAAAAATCAAGGTTAAAAACAAAAAGATACATTTTTATGTGATATCACTGAGTCCACAGATCACAGGCAGTTCCAGAGAGAAGGAGCCACTTCTGCAAGAGCTCGATCACCTTTGAGTTATAACCGGGAATGCTACACAGCTGACCCTGATCACATGACCGCAGGGATCTGCTTGGGCTATATGGCTGAAAGGTTGACTGATATAATATGAGGCCTGATCAGGCAGAGTTCCAGATAGCAAAATCTGAATTTTGTAAGCTTGATATTAAGCAGGAAATAGTGATTTTACTTGGATTACTACCTATACTGTTCACAATAAGCTAGGGATAATTTAACACCTATGCATAAAATCCAGTCTCTCACAATATGCATATACAAAATTTATTATAGACGTGTACTTTTTCATGGTTCTTCTGTTCTACCTTTCATTTATTGTGCTTTCTCACTGATTCAAAGGCAAATATATGATGTTATCTTTAGATATAAAGTCCATTAAGGCTAAAAAATGGAGTTTAGTCATCATCCTTCCTTCCTTTCTGCAGTAGACTAATGACATTTACCTTTGATGGAAGCATATGGCAGCTGTAGCAGGCCTCTCAGACGTCTGAGTAACCCTCTTATGACACGGATCAAACATCACTGGCTCCTTTGAACAGTGCAACTTTACTACCCTGCATGTGTGAGTGTCTCACTTCCGTCACAACTGGCCCCTCTAATGACAGACGACACAAGCACTGCACGTCTGTGTGCCTGTTTATACTGCATGTGTGTGTGTTGGCTGGAAACTCTGCCACCCATGGGTTTTTACCCTGCTTCCTCCTCCCAATGGGCCCCCACCGGCAGGAGTTTTAACCTGTAATCCTTGTGTGTATTTATTGTTCAATGTTTTTACTTCTGATTTTGCAGTGGGCCTGCACTGGTACACTGACCTACAGCCTGGCACACGCTCAACATACACTCTCTGGCCGCCAGCGAAAACTGATCACAAGCAAAACATGTGAACTTCTGTGTAGTTTTGCGCATTATTTCCCTTCATATCCTGTTTGTGGAATGAAGAAATCTGTTATTGTAGCGCAATGAGAGGATGAAAAGGAGCAAAAAGAGGTTTTTTTTTGAGGGGCAGAGGGAGAGTAAAACTGAACAAATTCTCTACATAAGCCCGATTTGTGGAAGCATAAAGTCAACGTAATGCCGAGAGCAGAGTGGCTCCAAATTAGGGAGAAAATAAGACCTCCTTTGTTTTAAATAACCATTTTTTTCTTTTAAAAAAACTTTAGCTCATGCATATAAGTAGCTCCAAAAACCCTTTCCAGAATACATTTATCTTTGTTGTTATTGTTGTGTGATTTTTAATACATTTAAGGCTGCTGCTTCACCCGGCAGCACGCCTCCCAGCTTTTAATTCCACTTAGACACAGAACACAAATAACATCCGCAACACACACACACGTTTTGGGGGGTGAGACATGCAGGGTCAGGGCGGCGTGATTGCTCAGGTGGCCCCTGCCCCCCCCCTCCTCAGTGCAATTACTGCCCCCCAATTTTAATCCTCTTTGTTTTAATTGCATACAGTACATTTCTTCAATAGTGGTGGAGGGGAGGGGAATGGCGCCGTAGGGCGCCCCTGTGTTTGTGGGTGGCCCCGGGGCGGGGCGAGCCGGTTGGCTTGTTGCGTTGGCCCAGGGCGTTGGCGGGCTGTCCCGGTGGATTGTATTGCTGGCCCGCGGGACAGTTATTGTCTAAGTGTGTTTAGAGCGGGGGTGGGGCGGGGTGTGGCGGTGGGTGCCTGGCTCATGTCTCCCCGCATCGGGTGGTGGTAGGAGGATGTACTGAAGGATGGATGGTGTGAGGATGGAGAGTGTGTGTGTGTATGGGGGGCAGGATGGTTCTCGGGGTGCCCGGCTTGGACGCTGGGGTGCGGGCTTGCCTTTGACGGTGACCCTCTGGGTGGTCCCGGTCCCCCCGGGTGGCGTGCTGGCCCTCTGCCTGTGGGGTTGGGGGTTGTCTCCGGGCTCCTGGGACCGGGGCCTCGGCCCGGTCCTCCCCAGGCCGCCGGTGCTCGGCAGGGTCACCTCGGCCTGCCGGGGCTGGTGCCTCGTGTCTGCGGGGGGGCTCCAGTTGGGGTCTCCTGCTTCCTTCGTGGTCGTCTCTGTGGTGGGGGGGTCGGGGTATGT